>VDFB02047230.1:129784254-129893079 GCA_007258455.2 Sequoia sempervirens | reverse complement strand
ACAAAAGATTAATGAACCACAACTCTTCCTGTAGCTTCTTCTTGCTGCCCCAAGCTCTTATTGCTGCTTTTCAAACCTTCATACAATTTTTGTCCTTCTCTTCACCTCTCACACAATGGTGTCTTATCTTTTCTTCACTAGTGCTGCTCAAACCTGCAACACAGACCACAATGACACCTCTACAAAGGCATATTTCTCCTTCCCATTCCTCACAAACTTCTTCCCACGTTTTTCTTCAAAAACCCCTGAAAAATGCATTAAAAATTACCAATTATTGCCCTAGCATGGGTGCCCCACTCTCCCCAAGCATAGCTATCCATATTCCATGTTTATGCAGCACTAAATGAGACATTTTAAGCCTCCATTAACTCCTCTAGGTGTTGTCTTTACTCTCAAAGGCGTTTTTCTCTATTGTGAGTATTTTAAAATATCTAAAATCTTGATGTTTTTTCTTTTTTATGCTCCAAATGCCCCCCACATTATTTATGCAATAGATAGACAATTAAATATGAAATAAAAATTGATATTTGGCTTCCATTGCCTCCATAATACCTTTCCAAAATAAAATTAATCAAATTGGTGCCTTGAAAGTGCGGAATTGAGTGCCGACAGCGAAAAAATGAAAGTTATCCAATTCACACAAAAATTGCTGTGAAAGCTTGGAATGGTATCCCATGGACCCTTGCAAAATGATTTTTCTCAAACCTTCACAAATTTTAAAATTTTAAACTTTTTGAAAAGTGTCGACATTATTTAACAAAATTCCAATATTAAAATCTCCCAAACTGAAAAAGGTATGACTTTGATTCTTTTTGCAAATTTCACATGCCACCTCCATGAATAACCCTACCAAATTATTTCACTCCAATCCTTACAGGTTTTCCATAAATAATTTTTGAAAACTGTTTATGGAGCCTTAAAATGATGATTTGATAAAAACCGATTTTATGCAAATCTGAACACAAAAAGAGCTTTCCAAAGCTAAGAGATTCCAATTAAACCTGAAAATACACCAAAATTGAAATGAAAACCTAAATCTTATTTTTGGTTGATGTCGATTGCTAGTCTACCCAGATGCTCCTGCATTAGACATTGTCGGGTAGGAAATTTTTTGTGTAGAACCCACAAAATGAAGCGGAGTAGTAGAACTACTCTTTCAAGTTGTGGACAACCTGCAACAAACTCCATCACTGATTTAGATAAAAAGGAATTTCTTCCTCCACTTCTTCCAACACTTAGCTGGGATTCTTGCAATTCTCCTCCACCAAGTGTGCACTCTATTCATCCTTCTTTTCGTTGACTCACATCCACCATAGACCATTGTTCTTCACCATATATCTCTTCTTCCTTTTTATCTTTCTTCATGGGATCCAACCCACCACAAATCGACCACCTCCACCAAGTTCATCCTGCACCATCATCTACAACCTCTATACACAAATATGCAACATTCACATACCCATTTTCAAGTACAACTTTATCTTCTACTACTGTAATATCTTTCTTAGAGGGTAAAAAATCAACATTTTTAAATTTGTAACCAAAAATTACCTTCTTTGCTACACCAACATCATTTTCTTCATCCTCAAAACCTTTCAAGTATGCATCTTCATAAGACTATTCAAATTTCTCCCATGTAGTCATATCCTCCAAAGGACCATTGTTTGCTACATCTCCTTCCTTATTGTTTGCACTGAAGATAAATTCATCCAACATTTTCCTCTCAAATAACCTATCCATCATCTTCATTTCTTCTTTCAATGAGAGATCATCTTCCTCACCAACCCACTTGTCAAATTTAGGACCATCCATGTTCATGATTTCTAATTGCAAACCCTCTTCACTCACTTCACACAATGCACTACATTCACATGTTATCTCTACAATTTGTACCTTATCATCTTCTTCACTTGTGTGGGCTACCCCCACATATTCTTTTTTACATTAAACCGCTACCAAATGGCTACAATACTCTTTCTTTTTGCTCTTCTTTTCACTGTCCACTTCTAAGAGAACATTATTCTTCTCATATCTCTCTTCCCACCTTATTTTCTCTTTAAAATTCTTTTCTAATATATTCACTTTAGCCTGGAGCTTTTCAAACTCTTCACGATTCTTCCCACTTTCCACTTCTTCCCAATAATGTTCTCAAAACAAAATTCTTATGGCCCTCCTCATGACCCATCCCATCCTCTCTGATATAGACTACCTCATGTTTGACAATTTGTCTACACATAAATCACAAACACACCACCTCAAGTCCTAGTGCAAAATGCCTCACATTGGTGCTTCTGCCTGCACACTCAGAAAATCCTAATTTGATACCACTAATGCAAACAAAATAACCCCATACCATGAACTCACTAAACAACACATGAAACACACTTTCAAATCTCTTCATGTAGCTTCATCAAATCGAGAATAACCCAATTTTTTAATCTAAAACTCATATTAAACCAAGATGGGTGGGAAGAGGAGCGGAGTTGGAGTTTTGAATTCGTTAGAGGGCAATGGAGATGAGTCTAACGATGATGATGCAGATCTAGTTGTGCCTATGTTCTCATGTTCTTCTTTTCCCCTAGGCTTGGTCGACTGGTTTTCTCTATCATAGGTCTCTCGTGGCTTTTTATTGGATGGATCGAGGCTCTTGCTACGCTTAGGCTAGGTGAATCTGTTGTGGTCTAGGACTGTTCTCTCTCTTGCACTGGTTCTCAAAGTGGTTTGGTTTTTTCTGATGGTGAGTCTTTTCCCTAGGCCTTTTTTTCCTTCTACTACGATGGATGGGTGTTGGTTGGTGCTAGTTGCTCTTGCCCTATTGCATTTCTTTTGGCTCTGAGGCTTTTGGTACCTTTGTTGGGCTTGACCAGTTTATGCTGGTTTGCTATCTCTAGCATTTTGAATCCTCTGTGGGCACTGAAGAGTCATAGGACATTGGCGAAGCAAATCGAAGGTGTGAGTTGACTATGTATCTTCCATCGAGTGCTCTGAGTGTGTTGGAAGATGTCCTTTTTGTGGTGGTTTGTGTTTCCCTTGGTTTTCTCTATGATGGGAATGCTGATTTCTTTTATCTCATTGGGGATGTTGCTATTCTCGATGCTTTTGGTGAAGTATCCAACCTTGGAGCGGTGGCTACTTGTTTGTTGCTATGTGATGGCATTACTCTATGCTATGGCTAGTGACACTTTGTTTTCTATGGGCCCTCTCTTTCTTGTACCTATTATTGGTTATGGCTTTGGCCTCCCCAGTTACTCATTTCTAGACAAGGGTTGTTCCTTCAGGATTGGCTGATCGTGTTTTTGTGTGTGGTACTAGGCTTGGTGCCAGGGGTTCTTGTGGATGGTTTGTCTGAGAATTTTGGTGGCCTATTTTTGGACCCTAACTAGTATGTTGGGTTGGAAGTGGTGATTTATTATTGTTCCTCCTCTCCTCTTTCTCCATTTGTAGGTTTTCCTAGTTCCCTCTGGCCTTTTGGGGGTTTTTTTGTCTCTAGGAGGGGGATTTCATTGTGTGGGTATGTGGCTTCTGGGTTGTCTTAGGTGGAGTCTTTTGTGGAAAGTTTTTAGCATGTTCCAGACCCTGACTGGCATGTAGGGTTGGAGGTTGTTTTTCATTGTCTTGCTGGCTTTCTGCATTCTGTGCTTGGTGGCTCTCCTCACCTTGTTCTCCTTCTTTTGGTCCCATCTATCTTTGCTTTGGTGTTGTTGTTGGGTTTGGTTCTTGGAGTTTATATTGTGGTGTTGTTGGAGGAGATTTGTGGCCTTATCTCAAACCTTTACTGGCATGTTGGGTTAGAAGTGGTTTTTCATTGTTGTGCCTCATCTCCTCTTTCTCTTTCAACAGTATTTCAAGGCTTTATTTGGATTCTTTGAGGCTTTTTTTGCCTATGTTCAGGTGTTATTATTGCTTGGGGTTTCGGTGGCTGGTTTTTCTCTAGTGGAGTTGATTGTGGTTTTCTTTCAGCATATTTCGGACCTTGACTGGGAAGTAGGGTTGGAGGTTGGTTTACATTGTCTTGTTGGCTCTCTTCTCTCTCTATTTGGAGGCTTTCTTTTCCTTGCCCCTCTCTCATGGATCATTATCTCTTTGTTGGTTCTGGTTACTTGTTTGGGTAGGGAGTCTACTCTTTGGCTCCTTTTTCACTACAGTGTTAGTTTTCTTTATGCTCTTAGTAGGGAGTGACTCTCTTGGTGTGGGGTCTTTAATTTGGTGATTTGCTTGTTGGTTTCACTTTATGTTTTGTTCTCCCCCCTTTAGTTTTTCAAGTTCAATCTTATGGCTGGGGGTGTGCTGATGTATAAGGAAGGCTATGTCTCTTTTTCTCTTCTCTAGTTTACTTACTTACCAAAGGATGTATTGGTGGCCTCGGCTATGGGTGAAGTTGCTTCCTTTCATTTTTCTCAGCTATGGTTTTCTATTGAGGTGGAGACTACTCCTTTAGAGGTGGAGCGCTCTTCTATTGAGGTGGAGAGGTGTGTTGTGGATCGTGTGTGAAGCTCTTTTTTCTATGGTTTTGGGTCTCTTCTCATCCTCTCTTATAGAGGGGAGCCCCGTTCTATTGAGGTGGAAGTTAGGTTGGTTATGTGGGTGGACTAGTGTTGTGTGCTTGTGAAGACTCTTTAGTGTTATTCTCAAATTCCTAACTCTCCTGTTAGGTTGGAGTGGTTAGTTTTATTGGATGGTACTGACAAGTATTTTGCTACTGTCTGGCTGGTTCAGGCTGGGTACTTGGTCATCTTTGATTGTTTGCTGATGGTTGATGCTGTTAAGCATTGTGCTGCAATTTGGCTATTTTAGGCTGATGGTTTCCTAACTAATTCAAATTGTTCTTGGGTTTATATCCCTTGTTTCTTGTTGTTGGGATGAAGATTCCTACTTTAACCTTTTTTGGTGCAGATTTGTGATTAAAAGCTTCTTTTTTGTAATCTGTTGCTGGTTGGATTTGTCTTATTCTTTAGTAGCTTGTTCTCTTTGTACGAGTTTCGGGTTCTCTTCAAAACCTACTTGTTAATGGTTTCAGGTCCATTTAAAACCTATTGTTAATGGTTTTGGGTCCATTCAAAACCTATTTTTCCCTTAATCAAAATAATTACAAAAATTATTCAATTGGATTCAATTACAAAATCTGCACAAAAGATTAATGAACCACGACTCTTCCTGTAGCTTCTTCTTGCTACCCCAAGTTCTCTTTGCTGTTGTTCAAACCTTCATACATTTTTGATCCTTCTCTTCATCTCTCGCACACTAGTGTCTTATCTTTTCTTCACTAGTGCCGCTCAAACCTGCAACACAAACTCCAACGATACCTCTATAAAGGCATCTTTCTCCTTCCCATTCCTCACAAACTTCTTTCCATGTTTATCTTGAAAAACCCCCAAAAAATGCATTGAAAATTACCAATTATTGTCCCAAAATTTGAGCCCCACTATTTCCAAGCATAGCTATCCATATTCTAAGTTTATGTAACATTAAATGAGACATTTTAAGCCTCCATTAACTCCTATAGGTGTTGTCTTTACTCCCAGAGGAATTTTTCTTTATTCTGGGCATTTCAAAATATCTGAAGTCTTAATTAAATTAATCAAATGGGATACTCTCCCTTTCAAATCTAAAATAGGGATACCACTGATGCAAACAAAAAAACTGATTCAAATTTGAATTATAATATGTTGAAGCTCACAATCTTCCCTTACAACATGGGTTTTTGATTAAAAAATTCTACAACAATGGAGTCTTGAATCTTATTCTCAATCCAACATTTGGTTATGTAAACCTAAAACTCCTCCAAATCCAACTTTTCCAAATGAGCAACATCAATATATATAAATTGTGTAAGAAGAAACCACTATTGGTTTCTCAAAACAACCTCCACTAAACCACCAAGAAAATCCATCATTTTCTACCTATCAATGCTCTTTCATTTATTAGAATTTCCTCAAACATTTTCTAGGTTTGATGTGTCTTGTTTTTAACTTTTCGAATCATTTTGAAATTCTTAATTTTGTTATCATATGAGAAAGTTATGGCCATTTTACTAAGACTAGGTCTCACAATTATGACCCAAACATGCAAAGATTGTGACCAACATGTAAATACATGCAAACAACATGCAATATTATTTTGTAGCCCATTTTATGACATTTTATGACACATGCACATACAAACAAGACTTTTTGACCTTCTCCAAAATTGGACACCCAAAAGGCATATTCCCCTCCAAGATGCTTTCACTGTTTAAAAAACCAAGAATTATTTCTCATCCGATTTACATTTAAAATTTTACACCAAGGGAATTTACATTGTTGCAAATTATAATATTATTCTCCTAACTCCTAAGCCCTTATTAAAAATAAACAAAAAATAAAAGGGCAATATTTTTGGTGATGCAAGATTGCAAGTACCCCTAGATGCTCCTACATTAGACACCCAAGGTAGAATTTTTTTTTATGAATATAGATTCACAAAATGGAGTTGAGTGGTAGTACCAACCTTTCAAATTGCAAGCAATCCTCAGCAAACTCCATCACTAAAATTGGTACCTCTGATTTATGCTTCTTTCTCCTCTTCCAACACTTATCTAGAACAAGTAAACTCCTCTGAAATCTCTAGACTCTATTCTTCTCTACTGTCGTGGACTTGTATCCACTATGTACTATCCTCCAAATAATCTCTCTACTCCTCTCTCTTTCGTGGGTTTTGACCCACTAAAAAATGACCACCTCCACAAAATATCTCCTGTAACTTCCTCCATAGCCTCTACTTGCAAGTATACACCTATATACCACTCTAGATCCTCACAATCCATTTTCTTTTCTAACTCTTTTATCATCTCATAATGCAAATCCTTTACAAATTCAACATTATAAAACTCATAAAAATCATATTTTACCTTGATGATTTCTTCCATCACAAAATCTTCTTCCTCATTGCTGAATGCTACTGTCTTTATTGTTGGATTGAAAAAATTCTCTATCTTTGTGATCTCTCTCTCAAGAAACTCTTGGTATTTATTAGGGTCCTCATCGAACACTGGATCCCCATACATAACTGCATACTTTGTTTTAACTACAACATCCTCAACTGCTACAATTTTGTTTTCCCTTTCTTCAATGTCCTCCATTTTGCTAAACTTTTTTGTTGTTGCTGCAATCTTACTTGCTACACACTCTCAAAATTCAACCTCTCAAGTATAGACTACCTCACATTCGATGATTGGTCTACACATCACACACACTCCACCCCTAGGTCTTGGTGCAAACTACCTCATGTTTGGTGCTCTGCTTGCACACTCAGGAATTCCTGCTATGATACCAATTGTGTAAGAGGGATACACTGCCTTTCAAATATGAAACCAAATACACATCCAACACTATGCAAGAAGGCTACAAATAAATATTAACAACAAAATGTGGAAGAGAAATCTACAACATATATTGATTTTAAAATCTAAAAATGAATTACATAATCATGGAGCTCATATGCTCTCATACATCATGGGCTTTACACATACAAAAATCTACAACTCAACATTCTAGCTTTATTCTAGTAGCATTTGAGTATGCAAAACTCTTTCTTCTCCAAAGCCTCCCCACTTTACCAAATTGCAAGCAATTGAGGATGTTGCAATTAAAACAAAGTACGCAGTGATGTATGATGATCTAGTGTTTGATGAGGATGATAATGAAGACCAAGAGTTTCTTAAGAGAGAGAACAAAAAGATAGAGAAGTTGTTTCATGCAACAACAAAGACGATAGCATTTAGTAGTGAGGAAGAAGATGTTGTAATGGAAGAAATTATCAAGGTAAAATCTAATTTTTATGATTTTTATTATGTTGAATTTGTAAAGGATTTGCATTATGAGATGATAAAAGAGTTAGAAAAAAAGGATTGTGAGGATCCAGAGTGGTATATAGGTGTACACTTCAAGGTAGAGGCTATGGAGGAAGCTACAAGAGAGATTTGGTGGAGGTGGTCAGTTTGTAGTGGGTCAAAACCCATGAAAGAGGAGAAAAGTAGAGAGATTATTTGGAGGAGGATAGTAAATAGTGGATACAAGTCCATGAGAGGAGAGAAGAATGGAGTCCAGAGTTTTCAGAGGAGGAGTTTACTTGTTCCAACTAAGTGTTGGAAGAGGAGAAAGAAGAATAAATCAGAGGTACCAGTTTCAGTGATGGAGTTTTCTAAGGATTGCAAGCAATTTGAAAGGGTGGCACTACCATTCAATTCCATTTTGTGAATATATATTCACAAAAATTTTTCCTACCTTGGGTGTCTGATGTAGGAGCATCTAGGGGTACTTGTAATCTCGCATCACCAAAAATATTGCTCTTTTAATTTTTGTTTATTTTTAATAAGGGCTTAGGGGTTAGGAGAATAATATTTTAATTTGCAACAATGTAAATTCCCTTGGTGTGAAGTTGTAAATGTAAATCAGATGGGAAATAAGTCTTGGTAAAATAGTCAAAGCATCTTGGAGGGGAATATGCCTTTTTGGTGTCCACTTTTGGAGAAGGTCAAAAAGTATTTTTTGCATGTACATGTGTCATAAAATATCATAAAATGGGTTGCAAAAAAATCTTGCATGCTGCTTGCATGCATTTGCATGTTGGTCACAAGATTTGCATGTTGTTGCATGTTTGAGTTGTAATTGTGAGACCTAGTCTCAGTAAAACGACCATAACTTTCTCATATGGTAACAAAATTAAGAATTTAAAAATGATTCGGAAAGCTGAAAATGATCAAAACCCCCTCTAAAATCCTCACAACAATTGCTAAAATAAAAATAAAAACTTTCAAACTAAAATCCACAAATTGTTTGCAAATAAAAACATTATATTGCTCAGTTTAAAAAATCTGATTACACATGAATTGCAGTCATCTATGGACTGATATGTACATCAATTAAAACCATTAAAAACATCAAATATGTAAATGAAATATATTTCAAAAACAATGTATGCTCAACCATGTGAACTCCTACAAACTATTCACCTTCTAACACCTCAACTCTACCTGCAACTCTTGTAGCTTATCCTCATGTCTTCAAAATTTCTTGACTTCACTCATCTTCTAAAATATAAATTTTCTCTTCATTTTGTAGTCAATCTTTGTTGTTTTATTGGGTGTAAGCATATCTCCATAAATTCAATAAATTGTAACTCCATTCAAAAAAAATGAAATTGCATCTTGGTGGAGGAGGACGACAAGTGTCTCAACTAAGTGTTGGAAGAGGTGAAGAAAGAAATTCCTTATGTCTAAACTAGTGATGGAGTTCACTGTAGGTGGTTTACAACCTAAAAGGGTAGTTCTATTACCCAACTCCATTTTGTGAGTTTTAATCAATTTTTTTTCCTACTCGACGTGTTTGATGTAGGAGCATCAAAACAGACTGGCAATTGACATCACCAAAAAAAAAGAGCTTTTGGTTTGAATTTCTATTTTGGTGTGTTTTAGGGTTCATTTGGCATCTCTTAGTATTGGAAAACCTCATGTGATTTAATTTTCACAATTTGAATTTTTGCTCCGTTGTAATATTAAGGCTCCCACAGGTAGTTTTATGGAAACAATTAATTTTTAATATTTTTAAATGTTGGAGAAAAATACTGGGAATCATCTTAATGATATTATTCATAACTTGACAAAGTTTCATGTGAATATGAGCTTTTGGGTAAGAGTTATGCAAAAATTCAGTTTTCAACAGTCGTTGCTCAACGTCGAAGTCACATGTTTGAATTTTTTTTTTCAAATTATCTATGTAGTCTTAGAAGGTAATATTTGATGGATTTTATTTATCTCATATTCATGCTTTTAAGCAAATTAAAAATTCAACATGGGCAATTGTGGAAGATTTTAAATTATTGGAGTAATTTCACATTTTCTCCATGTAATTGCTCCTGGTAAAACAATAAATGATAATTATTTCTTTCAGCTATTACAAAGACAAATTTAGAGCTAGAAACATGGATCTCATCATTAATTTGAAGAACCAGGGGTATGGATTGGTAAGAGGCAAGTATTTTTGGCCTTATTGATTAAAAAATCTATGTTTAGACCTCCATTTTGGAGGGCATCTTCAGAAAAACGTGAGAGCAAGTTTGAAGCCTTATTGATTAAAAAATCTATGTTTAGACCTCCATTTTGGAGGGCATCTTCAGAAAAATGTGAGAGCAAGTTTGAATACCAAACATAGAAGATTCCAACAGAGATTTGAATTATTAAAATATTTATTTTATTGAGGGAGTGGGATGCTACTTTGAGGGTGAGCATTCAATTGCTTTTAATTTAGATTTCAAAAAAAGTTTTAAAAAAGGAGAGAGGAGAGCTGGAGGGCTGCATGGAAGTAGTGGAGGTGGGGACAACAACATGGAAGTTTTGAGAGTAGATTTTCAAATCTTGCAAGAAGCGAAGATGAAGATTGAGTTTGAGGATAAGTGAGAAAGAATGGCCATGGAGAGCCAAAGATTGAAAAAAAAATTGCTGATCATATGATTGAATAAATATTGTAATTATTTCAACATGGTTGAACACCATTTTCATATTTGAATGCAGTTGGTTTTCTTTGTTCAAATTCTGTATTTTGTGAGTTTGTGGATGGGTATGTGTTTTTTTTGGCATTAGTGGTATCCCTTGAAACTTCTATAGGAATTTTAAAAGCTTTTCCTCCATAATACCTTTGAAAATAAAATTAATCAAAGTGGTGCTTTGAAGTGCAGAATCGGGTGCTCATAGGTGAAAAAATGAAAGTTATCCGATTCACACAAAAATTGGCATGCAAGCTTGGAATGGTATTCAATGAACCTGTGCAAAAGGATTTTTGCCAAACCTTCACAAATTTTAAAATTTTAAACTTTTAAAAAATTGCTACATTATTTTAACCAACTTCTGGCATTAAAATCTCCCAAACTAGAAAATGTATGTCTTTGATTCTTTTTGCACATTTCACACGCCACCTCCATGAATACCCCTACCAAATTATTTTACTCCAATCCTTATGAGTTTTCCAGAAATAATTTTTGAAACTGCTTACGAAGTCTTAAAATGATGATTTGACAAAAACTAATTTTATGCAAATCTGAACAGAAAAAGAGCTTTCCAAAGTTGAGAGATGCCAAATGAACCTCAAAACACACCAAAACTAAAATTCAAACCTGAAGCTTATTTTTGGTTGATGTCAACTGCTAGTCTACCTAGATGCTCCTGCGTCATCCACTATAATTAAATAATTATTTTAATTATCTAATTATTCATTAGTATCTTCTCATAAATTATTTATTTAATTTGGTCCACTCTATTGAATTTTGAATTAAATCATTATTTAATTCAAAAGGTTCTCTTTGTCACATTCTTCTATAGTTAACTAATTATTTTAATTATTTAATTATTCATTAGCCACCTAAATTAAATAATTTTTTATTATTTAATTTCCTCTCTCCTCTTTATCTATGTTGATCCTTATCTAACCATGTCTCAATAAACCTCCACCCTTGATTAAATTATTTATAATTTAATCTTGACTGTTAATCCTTATGATTTAGCCCTATCCCTAGTCCATACCCCATCTTTCATTCTTGGCCATTGATTATTGACATTCAATCTTACCTCTTCATTCAAAATTGAATTCCCTATAAATAACCTTGTCATTGCCATTTGTCATCTATCCATAAGCTATCTAGCGTCTACATGAGCTTATGCTATCTTGCTATCAACATCAGGTCAAGTGCATCCATAGTCATAAAAAATCTTCAATATTTTTCTTTGTCATGTCACAGGCCATTATTGCATACTCAAATATGAGGGAAACTATAATATTCAAGCAAAATGGAGAAGTGCAATGGAAGTGAATCAATGGTGGCATGAAGATTTGGTAATATTGTTTTATGTTTTATGTCTTTATGCTTATTTATGCTTCATTGTTTATTAGGGTTTGAATTATATGCTTTATTCCCTAACCTTTAATATCTTAACCTTGATTACATTGGTGAACTGATGTGAAAGGAAAAAATTGCATAGATCATATGAAAAATTTCATTTTGTAGGTTATAAGTACGGATCACTATAATCACAAAAAATAGAACAACACAATCACAAGGCTGAATGATGCAATTGTTTTACATAGGGCATATTTAGGTTTTCCTTTTGATTTCTAGGTTTGTTGTTAGATCTAGGTCATTTAGTTTTCATTTCATTAGGCTAACCCTAGCTGCATATCATAGCCATCACTAGATTATCTTGTTTTGGAGATTTTTTGTTGTTTTACAGGTTCAGATCATCGAGACACAACTGACTATGGATATTCATAATCATCATTTTGATTCATCACATCTGACATTGACCTGAGCCGCAACTATTTTTGTGAAATGCAGTCAACATCTTGAAAGTTGTAGTCACAAATTCTGAGACACAATTGCTTCTGGTTGTAAGTCGTAACTGCTATTTTTTGTGACACAATTTCCTGTTCATTCACAATTTATAATTTATTTCAAAATTTCCAGTTTAGGTCTTTTCTATTTCATAGTTTAGGGGTTTTTTGGTTATTGACAGTTGATTTCTAGTATGTGACATAGGCGGGAAGGAGACATTCAATTTAAGCATTGCTAATCAAAATATCTTGTCTTCTTTTCATTCACCCATTGGATTAAAATTAAACTTACATTCACACAACATTGGGCTTAAATTTACCTTAATTTGCACTTCACTCATGGGATAAAAATAATTTGTATCTCACTCATTGGTGTAAAATCAACCTTTGCATCAAATATTTTTTCACATATTGATTTGGGGATTAAAGATAACAAGTGTTTGCATTGTGCTTCAAGGTGTGTATGCACTTCTTGTACCATTTGGTGATCTTGAGAACCAAAAACATCTTTTGGAATTTTGTATAATCACCCACTCATTTGGATTTTGGGCTTAAAATAAACCCCATGCAAGTGTGAGGCAAAGGTGTTTATGTATGCTCTCCCCTTGCACTTCATGCAATCTTGGGTGATAAAAAACATCCTTGTCTTGCTTTTTCTACCTTTAGAGGGGCCTACCTTGAAAGAGGAAACAACTCCAACCAGTTTTTTGTTTGAACTGGTATATAAAAGGATAAGAATAAACTTTCAAGTCCTCACAGCGATCTTTTCCCTTGTTGTATAGAGTCACTCGAAATAGGGTACCTACCGTAAAATGTATAAGGGCCCCAAGTAGAGTGATTAAAGCCTTAAGTGGCTTGCTGGATGCTTGTGGGGAGTCATGTCCTCGAGTATCCACTAAGAACCTTTGTTATAGTGGCCAAAATCCCTTTCACTTGCTAGCGTAGGGATGGCCATTTTGAAGCCACCCCATGTCTTCACTAAGGATGTGTAGAGACATAAATTCCTCTTTGGGGAATTGAGACTTAGTGACCTTGAGAAGTGAGTGTCATGGAGGAGAGCTAGTGCCACCAAGTCTCTAGTTATCTGCCTTTTTTAAGTGGTTGAAAAAATCTGAGTGGGGATCTAGTAGGTGGTATCTCTTGAGAAGCCATAGGTTGTGAAGTGTGTTTTCAAGTGTCTTTTACACATTTAAAAATTTTGACACATTCAAACCAGACCAAAGAAAAGTGTTTTTAGACTATTTTTTGTGTTTTCCAAAATCACCTTAAATTTGGTCAAAAACTAATCAAAACCAAACAACATACACTGTAAACTGCAAGTGATTGTCCTTCATTGAAACTGTGACACAAAAAACCATAATTGACAATTCTAAACTGTAATTGCAATTCCAGAAAACTGCAATTGATTGTGCTAAACCACAACTAAAATTGCAAACGATGTAATTGCATGTTACCATAAATATTGAGGAAAATTGAGACAAAACCATTTTTTGATTGATCTTGAGCATAACCTAAGTCTTTGACCATAGAATTGCAACATTTCCATTCATTTTCCAGCCATCTATTCACCATTGCATACCTTGTATCCACCATAGGAAAAACACTAAGGTATCCTCTAGCTTGCATATACCTTGTTGTGAATCTTAGTCTTGGAAACTTATTAGGCTTGAGACTAGTCCATAGTGACCAAATCAAATTTTTCTTGATTTCAACCCTTCCATCATTTTAGTCCTTTTGTCATTTAGGTTTGCCTTCAACTCACAAGGCTAGTTTGATACCACCTTTGTCAAATCTTTTCATTTAGTCACCATCATTGAGGTCTTGATAAACTAGATTTTCAACCTTGGCTAGCTTAGTTTGGTTAAGCAACCTTGCTTTTGTTTTTCCATAAGGTGTTTACTAGTCATAATTTAGGTCATATTACCATTTTCACCTACCATTCCTCTTATAATTGCATCTCATTTGGCATACCTTAGACATCATTCTTAGGCATCATCCTTATATCCCAAAAATCCAAAAGAAAAAAATATAAGTCATCTTGGATAGACATAGTTGCATACCCTTGCATAGCCATCATCCTCACATATCCTTTCCCTTTTTGAAGTCTTACATGGTTGAAACTAGGTCGCAAAGGAAAAGAAAAGACATAACTTTCCCACAAGAAAACAAATTTTTTAACCCATTTGTAAATTCCTCACAAGGGGCACCTAGACAATACAAATCATTATTAGAGAAATTTGTCACTAGAGACCAAAAAGGAAACATTGTTGTATAAGAATTAGAGGCTGCTGCCCAAGATCCAAAATTTACCTCTTTTGTGGATGAATTCTTGGCACATGACCCTTAATGCTAACTAGCTAAACTATTATTAGAAGGTGCCACATAAACCCCTGGTTTTGATGTCAATACATTAAAAGGAGCATCCACATCCATCAACCAAACTCAAGGAAACAACACAACTGTCTCTAGTGGCTTTATCCCACAAGTGAGTACACCTATGCCGTTAGGATGAAAAAAAAGACACAACAACCATTCACACTATTGGTAGGTGGTTAGTGCTCCCCTTGGGATTCATGATATGGACTAACTGCCTCCTGTGGATCCATTAACTCTAGTAGTTGTATTGGGCATTAACAGGTCAATCTTTTGGTGCAACGAAAACTGTGGGCCAACAATTGGTATTAGAGCCAAAGGTATTGGGTTTGAATCACGTCGGGTACGTTGAGGGGGAGTTTGTTGGAAGGTGGTCAGCACTCCCCTCGAGATTCATGACATGGACTAACTGTTGGAAACAAGCAACACTAAGAGGAGGGGTGAATTAGTGTTGTGCAAAAATTAAGTTTATTATTCTGATCTTTAACTCACTTAAACATTCAACCAAAAGAAATATGCATGAATAGAAAGCAAACAACCACAACACCATACCACTAGGATTTTTATGTGGAAACCTTGTTAGGGGAAAAACCACGGTGGATGGCCAATCCATAATAAGATCTGAGTATACCTAAAAGAAATATTACAAAATGGGAATGCACTTGCATTCAGGCACACTGCCTAGAGCTCACTGCTCAAAATAGAGAGGAACACTGCCTTACAAAGCTTTGGATTAGATCCAATAGAATGAACTAAAATAATAGAATCTACAAATGCTTGATTACAATTCTGATTAAGCTCAATAGTCGATCTTCTATCCTTTTGACTGATTCTACAATTTTGCTCTGCTTTGCTCTAACTCGCCTCTCAAAATATTTAATGCACAAGTGAAATTGTGCAAAATCACTTAATCGCCCTTCTAATGATCACAACACATATCAAGACACCTTTCTTACATGCCAAAATGATGTAACTTATCATTTATATATATTTGCAACTAATAATTTAGTCGTAACAAGTCGGCTTCAATAAAACTTAGAAATATTTACAACTGTCAACTCAAATCATGAATGATATTCAATGTGCATCCACAACGGTCATCCAAAACTTAGTTTGGAATCAAAACAAAATTCTCAAACACAAAAAAAATTGAATATATATTCCTAGAATATTCGAAACACGTTATATCAACTGGGTCAGCCAGGAAACACTGATGACCAAAAAGATATCCAACCGGATCTCCAGAATTACACGTAACTTGATACTAGGCACTGATATTTCTAGATAATGCAAGAAATACATTGATTGACTTCCCATGAGATCCACAACTCAAAATAACAACCAAAAATTTGCATGTGAATCGATGATCACAAAACTGTCGGATGCCATGTTCTTCCTTTACTATTTACAAACTGTCTGCCGGTATGAAAAAAATATGACGTATGAATCCAAACACCGATTCAGGTTTCCATCAACGACAACACCAATAAACATTTGCAGTGTCTCTTGCCAACAATCTCCCCCTTTGGCATTGATGGCAACACTTAGTGAAAAATGACTAAGTGTCAGATCAGTACCACCATGAACTACACTGCCACTTCAAAACTTCAAAAAGGATCTACAATCTCAACTTAGAAATGCAACTCCCCTAGGTGAATACAAATTTTTCACTGTACAACTCTCCCCCTTTGACATCAATGGAAAAATTGGGAAAACTAAAAAACAAAATTTCAAAACTATACAAGCATGACCTCTTGACTTACACAAATTTGAAAACATCTGCAAAATCATTCTTCAACACACTTAAATTTGTGTCCCAAACCCTTTTGAGACTCTCCAAAATTGTTATGTGACCACAAACTAAATAAGATATATTTTCTACAGTTTCAAGATTTACTAGGTCACGAGCTGCCATAGCATCTTTGGCTTCCTTTAATGCACTTACCATTATTTCAATCTTCAGACCAATTAGTCCTATGAGTTCACATGCTCTTCCTACAATCCTCTCATTTTCATGCTTCAAGCACCTTATTTTTTCAAGCAGAGATATTTCTTGACCTTCTTGCTCACAAAAATTACCAGTTACTGGATCAAAAACATTCGAAATGGCAGCCAATTGTTTTTCAATATCCTTCACCTTCTTTTCATTGTCTTAAGTAAATTTGGACAAAACTAAACATGACTTATACACCTTTCCACCTTTAGATAGAGCATCTTGAATATTCCTCATATAGGTGGCTAACAGAGTTTTATCTTTTGCAATCAGTTTTCTCGACCCACCAAATCTTTTTCCATTAAACTCCATCTGCACTTTAACCATGGCTAATTTTTCAAAAGATTCAAAATGAGTACTTACAAAATTTATGAGCTTCTTCAATTCATCGAAAGAGGAACCAGGTAGATCCTTGACATGAATAGGCATTAATTTCTCCAGAACTCCAAATGCAAGACTCAATAATTCACTATTCTCTATGTGGGACTTTAGAATTCTCTCACTAGCCTTGGCTGGTGCAATTGATGCGACCTTCATCATCTAAATTGGAGACAAAGTGGATAGATTGATCGATCCTTCAAACAATTTAGGATCAAATTCTTCCTATTGCTCCATCAGAGATTTCTTCACTGCCTCAACAGTGTCTCTTGCTTCCACTTGGATTTCCTTAACTTGAGCCTTTTCTTCTTCAACTTTAGGTTCTTCAGAAACTATTTCTTGATTTCCTTTAGGAGCTTCAACTTCTTCATTTTGTATCTCCTTTTCCTCATCTAATACCACCTTATGAACTTCAGTTTCCATAGGTACTTCTGTATTTTCTACATCAGGAGGAATTTGATTATCCTCAACATTTACATTCACCTCCTCATTTACTAGATCAAATATAACATCTTCAACATTCATTTCTTCAACATTTATCTTATTCTTTAACAGAAATGCATCTAGAATTTTCTTGGTTTCACCAACAAAAACATCAGTTTCACCGATCATAAGTTTATTCACCCTTGTTTTGCTTTTAAATTCCTTCTTGTAATTTTCCAGGAGTGAATTCATCTCCTCAATTGACATTTCTAGAAATAAGTTTGCAAGAATTCTCTTTCTCAAATTCTCTTCTATCTCGGCACTTAATCTTCTCGACTCCAAAACCTCATACAAACTCTCTGGTAAACTAGATATAATTTCAATAAGAGATTTATTGAAAATATTCATATGTTTTATTGTAGCCTCTTCAAGAATTCTTTGACCAGATTCATCAAACATTTCATACCATTCACAGAGGGGCTTGAGGTTTCCATCCTTGACAATAAAATTCTCAACTTCCTCAACTGTCATACCTAGTTTGACAACTTTTTCATTCTTCTTTGCCTCTTCTTCTTTACCAAAAGATTTTCTCTTGGTTATCTTGGTAGCTTGAGTTTTGGTATCCTTTATTTCTTTCACACCTTCATCGGACTCAGTTTCCTCATCTTCTGAGATGGCTTTATAGGTTCTTGTGCTCTTATTCTTCTTCCTTTTACTAGAAGCCTTGACTTGAGCTGGCTTGGCTATAGGAGTGTATAGGGATGGGGAACTCCTTGTTGATCTAGTATGGGCAGAAGATGCTACCAGACTAGCAAATTCAGTTTTTGCTGGCTCTTTTCCTGCTTTAGCTTCATCTCTCCTCCTTTTGGCTTCTTTCAATTTTTCTACAGGTATGCCCATGCTCTCTACAAAGACTTCCACTTTTTTTTCTCACTCTTTGGGCTAAAATTGGTCTTTTCAATTGCTCATGGACTTGCATACTTTTCTCTACATATGTTCCAAACCTTTCTTCTACCAAATCCAGAGGTGTACTCAACAAATGTTCTACATACATCTTCAAGATGTTCTCCTCGACTTCATATCCCATAGGCATAATCCATATCATTCTGGTATCAATAGATTCCATATGGTATTGATCAATTTCTACCATGAAACAAATTCTATCTTCGTATTTCTCTACAATTGAAGTAGGAATTCTTTCTCTTGCATGCATCATATTCTGAATTTTTTTTGAAGTACCCCCAGAGGGTAGTATTCTTGGTCTAACGATCACCAATTCCAAACAATATATTTCTTATTTGAATAGCTATAGGCTGATTACTTTCCCAATGAACTTTTCCAACACCCAAAACCTCACTTATGAAGTAGAAGAACAAACACACTAGCAAATTACCATATTTAAAACTATTCTTCTTGTCTTTCTTAATCTTACCCATATTCTCCATCAGCTGACTTCTAAGCAACTCACACAAGTCATAATCTACATTTTCTTTTACCATCTCATAGGCTGCATAAATGGTTGTACTAGATACTGAATTATCCTGACTGGAGTGGTAGATCTTGTAGCCAATTACCATTGATACAAATTTTGCATCCACTTCAACAATATCTTCGATTGTCATTGCCCTTCTATCATATTTAGCACCTGTTGCATTAGTAACCTTCACATTCTTCATAGATTTCAAGATTGGCAATCCACCAGAGGAATTTAGACCTGTGACCATGCTTGTAGCCTCTTTCATAATCTTAAAAGGCACATTCAATGACATGAACTCAACATGAACTTGACTCAAGATATATTGCACCCATCGCTTTCCTCAAATATGGGAAATTTCACAAACTGTGTGAACTTCTTCTCTTCTAGGGTCTTGTATTCTGACTTAATAGTAAAGTCCTCTCCAATTATATTATTGGAATACAGATTCATCATTTGTGAGCTCCCTAATTCTTCAATATTGGCATGTATGTAATCCCTAATATCTTTAGTATGCAAGACCATATGGTATAGACAAAAATGCACCAAGGGGCTCAGTCTCAATAGACTTAAATGGATGCCATTTGAACTTTGTATGAGGTCTACCCTTGACCTCAACTACCAGAGGAGTGACCATTTTTGCAAATTCAAAAATTCACAGGTTTTTCGATAAATACCTTTTTGTTGGATCGAAGTTTGATCACTAAATATTGTTCATGCTTGAATCTCCCCACAATTTAGCAAAGTTTTCCCCAGAGCTTTCCAAAATTCTAAAATGCAAAGTGACAAATGAAGGATGAAAATGTTCTTTTATCATTCACACACCTATTCCCTTTTTGTCAGACTAAATGCTTTGACCCTAACTCATCTGGTTACCTTGTTTCCATGCACTGAGATAGACAATTTTTTTGGGAATCTCGAATATTGTACAATACTTTCTCCAATTGGTTGAACAACATCTAAAAAGCATTAATTCACTTACTAGACTTATCCATATTTCAGTATCAGTTACTGGTAGGGGGTTAAAATATTTTCTTGATTGCTTCCCCTAGGCCAAAGGCCTAAAACTAATTCTCAGAGGAATTACCAGAAGTAGATTCTAGTGTTGACATATTTCCTTCAATAGAGGGATTCTTCTTCACCCATTTCTTCTGCATTTTCCTTCTGATCACATCAGTAGTGACTTTACCTTTTCCTTTAACATCCTGTTACATGTTGTGTTTTACCAAACCTCTTCTATTCCAACAAAATCTAGTAGTGTGGAAAAATTTGTTGTAGTAGTAGCACACAATATTTCTCTATCTAGGTCTACTATTCCACTAATTTTTCCTTGATCTACATTGGTTAGCAACATTCCCAAGTCTATTGCATGCATAACATCGGAAATATCTATGAAATTTGTTCATAAAATTTTTGCACTCACTTGACTTATGACCAAACTTATTACAATTAAAGCACTGACCTGAGAATGATGGTCCACTTGTGTTCATCCTGCTTCTACACTGAGAAGCCATATGACCAATTTTTTTGGAAGAAAATCATTATCCATTGAATCTTTAAGCATTTGGCTGTCTTACCAGATTCCTTCTAGCTCCATTCATCTAATTTCCTTTCCCAAATGTCCCTTGTCTAGATTTCCTTTGTCTAGATCCAGAAATTTCTCCTTCTTCATATCCAAGACCTCACTTGTCACCATCAGTCCTCTATCCTTTAATTAGTTCATCAAGCTTGGCCGAGCTTGCTTTGAATTTCTCCTTGTACTTATTTGCAGCAGTAAGTTCATTTCTAAGATTATCAAGTTGTTTTTCAAACACTTCCTCATTTTTTTTAGATTGTTCCAGTTCATTGTCCAATTGGTTGCATTGTTCATATTTTTCTTTCAAGGATTGTGCAAGTTTTTCTTCATTCTTCTTCCTATCTTCAATCTCCTTAGTCATTTTCATTATGATAGATTCCATCTTACACTTCAGGGCAACATTTTCTTTGGAAAACTTCACATTTTTCTGTTTTCTCTTTCAAGGAATGACTCAGTTGTTCATCTTCCTTGCTTCTATTCTTTTCTTAAGTTGATCACATAATTCCTTTCTTTTCTGCCTTGATTCATTGATTTTTTCTTTTAATGACTAAATGAATTTCTTTGCATTCTCAAGATTTTCCTGCAGTTCCTGGTTCTCAGACTTTGACTAGTCAAGATCATCTAGGGCCACCAAAAGTTGTTTTTGAAGACTACTTGTATCCATTGAAAACACCTTCCATGATCTCCCCAAGCTATTAGACTTATTTCAAGGAAATAGCTCTGATACCAATTGTTGGAAACACGCAACATTGAGAGGGGGGTGAATCAGTATTGTGCAAAAATTAAGTTTATTATTTTGATCTTTAACTGACTTAAGCATTCAACCAAAAGAAATATGCATGAACATTAAGAAAACAACCACAACACCATAAAACTAGGATTTTTACGTGGAAACCCTGTTAGGGGAAAATCCATGGTGGATGGCCAATCCACAATAAGATTTGAGTATACCCAAAAGAAAGTTTACAAAATGGGAATGCACTTGCATTTAAGCACATTGCCTAAAGGTCACTACTCAAAATAGAAAGGAAAACTTCCTTACAAAGCTTTGGATTAGATCCAATAGAATGAACTGAGAGAATAACATCTACAAATTCTTGATTACAATTCTGGTTAAGCTCAATAGTTGATCTTTTGTCCTTGACTGATTCTACAATTCTGCTCTACTCTGCTCTAACTCGAATCACAAAATATTTAATGCACAATTGAAATTGTGCATAATAGCTCAATCACCCTTCTAATGATCACAACGCATATTAACACACCTTTCTTACATACCAAAATGATGTAACTTATCATTTATACATATCCGCAACTAAGAATTTAGTTACAACAAGTTGGCTTCAACAAAACTTAGAAATATTCACAATTGTCGGCTCAAATCATTAATGATATTCAATGTGCATCCACAATGGTCGTCCAAAACTTAGCTTGGACCCAAAAAGAAATGTTCGAACACAAAAACATTTGAATAAACATTCCTCAAATATCTGAAACATGTTATATGAACTGGGTCAACCACAAAACACTGATGACTAGAAAGATATCCAACTGGATCTCTAGACTTACACATAACTTGATACGAGGCACTTAGATTTCTAGATAATGCAAGACATACATTGATTAACCTCCCATGAGATCCACAACTCAAAATAACAACCAAAAATCTGCATGTGAATCGATGATCACAAAACTGTCAGATGCCTTGTTCTTCCTTGATTGTTTACAAACTATATGCCGGTATGAGAAAAAGATGACGTGCGGATCCAAACACCGACTTGGGTTTCCATCAATGACAACACCATTAAACATTTTTAGTGTCTCTTGCCAACACTAGCCACTTCTCATGGATATGTTAACTCTGGTAGTTGTATTGGGCATTAACAAGTTGATCTTTTGGTGCAATTGTAACTGTGGGCCAACACACACCTCCTTATTTGGCACACAAGGAAATACACATGTCAGTACACAAGGAATGATATAAGGAATGAACTTTTTCACAACACAACCCATGAAATTTACCATAGGGGCATCATCCTCAAGTCCATTTGACACGAGCAATAAGCCTAAAATTATCATCAACACAACAAATTCCATACCAAACATAGGGGCTTCTCAACACACTATCACATAATAATCATGCCATATTCCTCAAGGACATATCCAAAGTTCCATTCTGCAAAACACAAATTGGTAACCAAGTCCCCATCATGCAATATGGAAACCAAGGAACTTTTCCCCAAAATGGTAACCAAAATTCACTTGGTCAAACTTTTACAAGCTCATGGCATATACCGTCCAATTCACTTCAAAAAATTCATATCCTGACTCCAAACCAAAACATACCAAATCAAAATCAGTCATACACATACATGTCCCAAACATAAAGCCAAAACCCATCATTAACATATATACCTAATGAAAACTCATCCCACAACATTGGACTCCAAAATACCAACATGAGCTTGCAAAATACACAAGACCCATCGTTGATGCAAGTCAATGTATTACAAACTCAAATGTTGGCCTTGCAACAACAATTAGAAAATATGCAAATTTCAAACAAAAAGACTTACACTTCTCAAGACTTATGTCCTTTTCCTTTTGATAGAAGTTTATACATGTCACCCTTCCCACATGGCTATGTCGTACCAATGTTACCTAAGTACAAATAAAGGGGTAATCTGCTTGAACACATAAGATATTTTTACATGGCATGCACAAATATTGCATATGATCCCACATACCTAATGAGACTTTTCCCAAGAAGTCTTACAAGCATAGCACTTGAGTGGTTTTCACAATTACAGACTAACATAAAAACATGGGGAGAACTAGAAAACAAGTTTGTGGAAAACTTCACATTTAACATTGACAAAAAAATCACCATTGCCACCCTATGCCATACCACACAAGAAGTGGGTGAAAATTTTGTAACCTTTTTCCAATGATGGAGAAGTATGGCTAGTCAATGTCCTGTTGAGATACCTGAGAAACAAGAGGTGGTCATGCTCATTGAAAACCTGAACTCAAAATTAAGACATGATTTGCAGGTGCAATGTTGTACTTCCTTTGCCAATTTAGTTGAAAAAGGCATCATCCTTGGAAAGCCTTTAATTGAAAAAGGAGAAATCAAGGTACCCAACAAAAATACCAACACCCAAAATACTTCAAACAAAAAAAACAAATACTGGGCCCGAAACAAGAACATGACTAATGATGGGGTTTTCGATGCAAATAATATTCATACCGGTCCTATTATTACATTGTGAGGGCCTAGCACATCAAATAATGCACCAAGAAAATATGAACAAAGTGCTAATGCTGTCAAAAATACACAACAAACATGAACCCAAAGGAAGTTCTTGAAACATTAATACACTCCTTTAGGATATCCAATTGAGTTTTCTCTAAAACAACTCCTGTAACATAATGTCATAAAACTTCCAAACCAAAAAAAATATGACCCTAGGTGGTTTAAACATCCTTGGCGAGATGATAATTCTTTTTGTGACTATCACCAAGGTAAGGGACATTCCACTTCACAATGTAGAAAACTAAAGAATATCATACAATACCTTGTGGAAAATGGCACCATTGAACTCAACGAACAACAAAAATAATCAAATAGTGACCATAAAGTGTTTTTTGATCCTCTCCATGATCATGGGAAAGGAAATGCCTCCATTTCAGGAAATAAGACCAATAATAATTTGGCCAATTATGCTAATTTCAAATATGAATATAACCACACTACCATCATAAACCACATTTGAGCTACTGATGAACATATCAACACCATCACCATTAAGAAACCTCCTGAATATGCTGTCAACTCTTGCCGAACTAAGGTAACCATTCAAAGTTCATTTGCACAACAACAACAACTATCTTCAAAGCCTTAGGACAATTTTCTTGACCAATTGGGAAAGACCCCAGTGCAAATTTCTATTTTAGAATTGTTACGTATACCACCTGATCACTGATCCATCCTTGAAAAAGCTTTTCATAACACAACTATCCCTACCAACCTTGATGTCAATCATTTCTAGGAGATGGTAGGCTATTTGAAAAACTCCCATCATGCCACTTTTTCTGAATAAGACTATTCAACTGAGAAGACAAACCATAATGACCCTTTACACCTTGAAGTCCTTATCCATAAAACCAAAGTCATAAAAGTCTTGGTAGACAGTGAAGCAGGGTTGAACATTTGTACCTTAAAACTGGTTAAGATGTTGGGTTTCTCAGAAGCATGTGTAGACACCACCAAGAGCATTGCCATCAAGGCATATGACAATTTAGAACGATCATCTTAAGGAGTCATAACATTACCTATCGGAGTTGGTCCTGTAGTCATGGATACCTCTTTTCAAGTCTTGGACCTCAACCTCCCATACAACCTTCTCCTAGGCTGGCCATGGATCCATTACATGAAAGAAGTTCCATCCACCTACCACCAATGCCTTAAATTTTCACATGAAGGCACCAAAATTATGATTCCTGGTGATCTTGATCCCTTCCAATATTGTAGTAATTTGAGAGGGACCACTCAATTCCAAGTGCCTATCAACCAAGAGGCCTCATCATCTCGATACATTGATCCATATTCATTGACTAAAGTATCCACTTCATCTACCATACTATCAAACTCCAAGGTCCAAGTCCATGACATGGGATGTGGTGAATATCGTATGGGAAAGTTATAGATAAATGACAATGCTAATGCTCCTATGAAGGTTTCCACTTCAAACAATGATGTCAAGATAGTTTTAGAAGATACTCAAATAGATGACCATGCATGGATTGACATCTCTTGGGATCCTGATGACATATCTACCTTTTCCATATCTACTTCCACTCAAAATTTCCATGTCCATGACAACCCCATTTTTGACCAAGATATATATGATAATGCACTCTTTGATCTTGAACCTATTGAGGATATCCATACATCATCCTTCCATACCACCTGTCTTGGGTTAGGGTACCTCCCCCCTATTGTTTCCTCTACTAATCCATCTTGCCAAGTCATTAAGGATGTAGAAGCATCCTTTGATGCGAATGGTATCAAAAAGGATAGTTCCAAAGGAACTATTGATGACATCACCATTCATGACCATTCACTAAACATTCCTATCACTCCATCCACTTCATCCATCTAGCTCACATCCATTCACATCATAGACATGGATCAGCAAGTCATATCCAAGGAAAAAGGAAAAGTCAAAACTCAAGAATCAAAAATCAAAATGCCTTAAAAGGAGATCAATTATCAAAAGACATGATGAAAAAAAGAGAAAATCAAGAAAAGTCCTCTAGCCAACATAATAGGCTATTGGACCAATCAAAAATACAAGTCAAGAATGAGCAAGAATATCAAGACAAGTCCTCTAGCCACTATAAAAGGCTATTGGATGAATCAAAAGTAAAAATAAAAAGTGAAAATCTGAAAGCATTGGTGTCTAAGAATTCTCCTCCACCAAAAATCACTGGGGGCATCTATCAATGCAAAAGGTCAAATAAATAGGTTGTTGATCCAAGGTCTTCATCTCCATCACTTTCACTCATTCCATACATTTCATTCAATCCATCCATACTCACATATCATTTGACCTCCATCATTGATGTCTTTTAATGTGCCTTTGATGATGACCCCTTCATGTACACTAGTGCATTGGTTGCCCAAAATCCTTTTTGTATGAAGCCTGGTGGCCCACATAGTGTGCAAATTAGAGATCATACCATAGCCTCTTTCATCCATCACCTCTATCATCTGTCATATTTACCACAATCATTTCACATCCATATCAAGTGTTTTTTCCAAGCACAATCTAAATAGGATCAATGCATCATCATGACATATCAGTTCTACACTTAGCTTCTAAAAGTCCCATCTTAACTAGAAAAAATAAAAAAAAAATAAAAAAAAATCATTACCTTGATGAAAACTTGACAAATAGGCATCTTGGTAACACCAAAAATAAAATAAAATTCAAGAAAATAGTAAAGAGAAATAATTCGTCCAATAGTGAAAACCACTTTGGATAAGTACCATGGTGAAAACCTGACAAATAGGTGCTATGTGTATTTGACTTTGCTCTGTCGTCTGCCATCATTTCAATCTAACTTTTCTCCATCTTTTGACTATTCCATACCATCCATAATAATGACTAGTTGTCTATTCTATAATTTGGGCCTCTCCATAACCTGGAATGATTGAAATCATGTGTCCTTTTTCGTCTTCCATAACGCTCATCTCATTCCATTCCACCCCCTAATAAATTGGTCTTATACTTGACTGGGGGAAAATACTTTGACCTATGTCATTAGATCTATCAGAGGTTGCTTTCACTTAAAAATACAAAAAAATCATAAAATGTTAAAAAGTCAAAAAAATCATAGAATGACAAAAATGAAAAAAATCAAATATTGCCAAAGGGCCAAAAAAATCATAAAATGACAAAAAAGACAAAAAAATCAAATATTCCTCAAAAAGACAAAAAATCATAAAATCATAAAAATCCCAAAAAAATCAAAACATGTTAAAAACACAAAATACATCCAAATAACTTTAAAAAATCCCAAAAATAGAAGTGAAGTCAATCATGTCAGTCTAAGTCTAGTCGAACTATGTTGCCTCTATGACTAAACGTAGGCAAGCCCATCTGTCGATGTGACTCTAAGGCATTTGGTCAGTCCTTTTAGGTTGTCAAGTAAAATCATGACTCAGTCCTTTGTAAGTAAATCAAAGTTATGTCATGTCGAACTATGAGGTCTCTACACATTATTACGTAGGCAGGGCCATCTATTGATGAGCCCCCGAGGCCACCTAGGTAGGTCCTTTAGGGTTTTTTGTGTCAGTCATAATAAATAAGACATTGTCAACATAGACACAAATAGTCATAAAGGCATTGGGAAATTCATGCATCAACTAGATAAATAGGTTAAAAAGGTCACTCAGTCAAACAAAACAAATTTTCAAAATAGTCAAAAAGTCAAATTGTCAACTAGTCAACTTATGTCTTATACCAGATGTATCCTTGCTGAAAATAGACATTGTCATTTAATCAAACATCGTCATTTTCCTTATATAGGTGGTCACATGATCAAAACCAGACTCAATGTCTTATACAACATGTGTCTTTTCCTAAAATCAAGCTTGTCAAACAATCAACTCGTCAATCATCTAATCAATTAACTATCAAACAATCAAATTTTGGCAAACACTCTAAATGGCTGTTGACCTTATGGTTTGTTTTGTCTTATCTTTTTCTTGATTTTTCGTTGAGTCAAGTTACTAGCTTCCTCGAGGATGTCCCATAAAGGATTTAGAGGAGCGGTGATGTCTCATGACTCTTTTCTTTTATTTTTATTTGCAAATTTTCTTTCCAAAAAGACTGGGGCAACTTTTCCCTTGGTATGACGTAAGACATTCCTTGTCTGCGATTGACTAATTTGTAAGTGGATGAACTTTCACACCTTGGTCTAATTCATACCATGGTGTTTTTTGTCTATTTGTATCATTTCACCACCCAATGATGATTAATGCAAGGCCTAGTATGTATTTGGAAAAATATTAAAGTTCTTTCTTCATACTAACATCCATATCTCCCATGCTAACATTTCTTCAACTCCCCTTATCTATTTTCCTCTCATCCATTTTGAGATCAAACTCATGTGCTTTGAACACACATGTCATCTTGAGGGGGCATACCACAACCCTCTGTGTCATCCTTCCTCATCCTCTTTACACTGGGGCATGTTTTAACTAAATTTCTTTCATACAACGTGATAAACTGCATTATATCAAAGGGGCAAAATGTAGACACTAAAAATTGTCTTAGGCTTGCGACTTCTAAATTCTCCATCATTTCCTCTTTTTTCTTTGATAATTAAATAATTTTAATTATTTAATTATTTTCTAAAGTCATAAGTCTTCTATTAATTAAACAAGGAGGAAATAAAGATAGAAAATGAATTAATTAAATAATTTTAATTAATTCCATCACTAATTAAGTCCATTTCTTTCTAAAGTTAAATGAGTTCTTATTTATTTAATTTTTATACCACTTTCCACTATAATTAAATAATTATTTTAATTATTCAATTATTCATTAGCCTCTTCTCTCATAAATTAATTAAATTTTATTTATTTAATTTGGTCCACTCTCTTGAATTTTGAATTAAATCATTATTTAATTCAAAAGGTTCTCTTTGTCACATTCTTCTATAATTAAATAATTATTTTAATGATTTAATTATTCATTGGCCACCTAAATTAAATAATTTTTTATAATTTAATTTCATTTCTCCTCTTTATCCGTGTCGATCCTTATCTATTCATGTCTCAATAAACCTCCACCCTTGATTAAATTGTTTATAATTTAATCTTGACCGTCAATCCTTGTGATTTAGCCCTAACCCTAGTCCATAGCTCATCTTTCATTCTTGGCCATTGAATATTGAGATTCAATCTTAGCCCTTCATTCAAAATTGACTCCCCTATAAATGACATTGTCATTGTCATTTGTCATCTATCCATAAGCTATCTAGAGTCTACATGAGCTTATGCTATCTTGCTATTAACATTAAGCCAAGTGCATCCATAGTCATAAAGAATCTTCAATATTTTTCTTTGTCATTGTCATAGGCCATTATTGCATACTCAAAAATATAAGGGAAACTATAATATGGGTATGTGTAGGATCATCATGGAAAAAATAGGCCCTTAAGTGGCAAACAATTTAGAAAAATCAGAGTTAGGCAACTTGACATAAAAATTTGAATAAGTTATAAATATTATTTGAAAAACATGTAAGAATAGAATCTATAACAAATTGAATGTAGTTTCTAAAACACTAGGTTTATTTAAAAAAAAAATCTATTTGGTCAAAATTTAAAATTTCAATGTAGTAGTACTTAAATTTCAGGGAAAAAATAAGTAGGTGTCTGTCTGACCACCCTAACCACAATAGAATGATAATATTTTTTTTATAATATTTTAGATATAAGTAGAGGACTCATGTATCAATGTGATGCATATTTTTTTGTAATTTTTTTCCAAGTAAATAATTAATTATGAATTTTTTATTACAACTTTTAAAAAATATAAAACTCATATGTCCGACCACCTTAACTTTGTCAAAACTTCATGAAATTCAATTTTATTTTTTAATCCTATAGTATGGTGAATAGAATGTACACATGTTTGATTCATAAAATGTGATACCATCTGAAATCTATAGATGTTTTCAATCAGCCTATCAATTACTTTAGTCATAATTCAAATAGAAAATGAATAATAATTATTTATTAAATTCAAAGTAAAACATAATTTATATTGGTGGAAAGCTGAGAATCTCCTTTAAAAACCCTTTTCATTTCATCAATTTTGGGTAAAAAAAAGTTGTTAGCCACATACCCTACACATACCCATCATATTGTCACTTTTTGGCCCATCATGATCCTGCACATACCCATATTCAAGCAAAATGGAGAAGTTCAATGGAGGTGAATCAATGGTGGCATGAAAATTTGGTAATATTGTTTTATGTTTTATGTCTTTATGCTTATTTGTGCTTCATTGTTTATTAGGGTTTGATTTATATGCTTTATTTCCTAACCTTTAATATCTTAACCCTGATTACAAGAACTCAAATCAACCCTACCCTTTCTCTCGATCTCACCTCTCTCTACCTCCCTGCCTCTCCCTCTCTCTCTACTTCTCCCTCCCTCCTCCCCCTCTCTATCTCTCCTTCCCTATGTACTCTCTCCATCTCTACCTTTCCCTCCCTCTCTCCTTCTCTCTCCCTCTCTATTTCTCTCTCTCTCCCTCATGCACTCTCTCCCCCATCTTTCTCTCTCTCATACCCTCTCTCTCCCTCCCCCATCTTTCTCTCTAACTCTCTCCTTCCCTCTCTACTCTCTACCTCACCATTCTCTCTCTCTCTACTCCCTCTCTATATATCCTTCCCTATATACTTCTCTATATCTCTCCATCTCTCCCTCTCCCTCCCTCCTTCCCTATCTCTCTACCTCTCTCTCAATCTCCTCACCTTCCTCCTCTCTCCTTCCCTCTATACTTCTCTCTATCTCACATCTCTCTCCCCTCCCTCCCTCCTTCCCTCTGATTTTCTTTATCTCCCCCTCTCTCCCACACACCTTCCCTCTCTACCTTTCCTCTCTCTCTCCCCCACCCACCTTCTCTCACTACTTCTTTCTATCTAACCTATCCCTCTCTACCTCTCTCTCACCCTCCCTCCTCTCTCTTTCAGTCTCTCCACCTTCCTCCTTCCCCATCTATCTCCCATTCCCTCTATCTCATTCTCTCTCCCTCCATCCTTCCCTCTCTACTTCTCTTTATCGCTCTCCCTCCCTACCTCTTCTCTCTTTATCTCACCTCTCTCTATCCCTACTTCTCCCTCCCTACTCCCCCCTCTCTATCTCTCCTTCCCTATATAATTATCTCTATCTCTCTCTCTTTCTCCCTCTCTCTCCCTCTCTCAATCTCCCAACCTCATCCTTACCTCTTTATTTGTCTCTTTCTCTCTCTCTCTCTCTCTCTCATGTACACATTCTCTCCCTCCCCCATCTTTCTCTCTCACTCTCTCCTTCTCTCTCTATTCTCAATCTCATCATTCTCTCTATATATCTATCTCCTCCTCTCTCTCTAGTTCTCCCTCTCTATCTCTCCTTCCATATATACTTCTCTATCTCTTTCTATACTTCTCTCTATATTTCTCCTTCCCTTCGTCCCACACACCATCCCTCTCCACCTCTCTCTCTCTCCCTCCCTCATCTCTCTCTCAATCTCTCCACCTTCCTCCCATCTCTCTCTTTCCCACCCACCTTCCCTCTCTACTTATCTCTATCTAACCTATCTCTCTCTACCTCACTCTCTCTCTCCCATATTTCTCTCTCATTCTCTCCTTCCCTCTCTACTATGTATCTGACCATTCTCCTTATTTCTCTCTACTTTTATCCATCTCACATTTCTCCCTCCTTAATTCTCCTTCAAAAATCATCCCCCTCTCTCCTTCCCTCTCTACTTTTAGCAATATCACCTCTCCCCCTCTCCCTACTCCCTCTCTCCCCCTCTCCCTACTCTCTCTCTATCTCTCTTAGAGAGAGAGGTAGGTAGAATGAGGGAGAGGAAAGATAGATATAAGTAGAGAGGGAAGGTGGAGAGAGAGAGATAGGAATGGAGACAAAGGTGAGATAGAGAGCAATAGAGAGAGAGAGCGAGGGAAAGGCAGGTAGACAGAGGGAGAGGGAAGATAGAGAGGGAATAAGGGAAGGAGAGATAAAGAGAAATATGAGGGAGGGATAGATAGAGAGAAGTAGAGAGGAAGGAGGGAGAGAGGGAGAGGTAGGGAGAGAGCTAGAGGTGTCTTTGTGTGTGTGAGAGAGAATGGTGAAATAGAAAGAGGGGGGAGGGAGGGAAGAAGGGAGAGAGAGAGAGGGAGAGAGACAAAGAGTAGAGAGGGAAGGAGAGAGTGAGAGAGGAGAGAGAGACACAAAGAGAGAATGGTGAGATAAAAGACGAGAGTAAAGGAGAGAGAGAGAGAGAGAGAGAGAGAGAGAGAGAGAGAGAGAGAGAGAGAGAGAGAGAGAGAGAGAGAGAGAGAGAGAGAGAGAGAGATTTCCAGATAGAGAGTCGATATGGAAGAAGAGATGAAGGGAGAGGTTTGGAGGGAGAGAGTGTGCTCAAGGGAGAGAGCATAAGATAAAGGGATGGAGATAGTGAGAGAAAGGTCTAGAGTGTAAGGGATAAACAATGACTGAGATAGAGAGAAAAAAATAATACAACTTGTTGATTACTAAAATTTGACATGTTGATTACTAAAATTTGTCTGTCTGAAAAAATTAAAAGATCTTCCAAAAACTAGAATTTGCATAATAACTTCTAGAGATATAAAACCACTCTCAAATATCCTAAAACTACATAAAACAATGCTCATGTTGTACAATGCACTCAATTTTTTGTCTTCTTTGGGAATTTCCAAACCGTTGGCTTGGATTTTCCTTGGATTTCCAACCCAAAGGCTTGGACTAACCTTTCAATGCCCAAAGATGTGTTTTTCTATATTCTAAAAAAACACATAATCTTGAGTGTGCTCCCCATCAGGTTTACACATGCTTCAAGGTCAAGTAAAAAGCCACCTAGGTAGTGTTAAGCTCTCTCTTAGCTATCTAAGTATGTAATTTTTTTCACATTTTGAGTATGCTAACCCTTTCATCTTTAATTTATTTTGTTGGTGTACCCAGTTTTTGTAAAAAACCAATGTTTGTTAATTTTTACTTTATTTTTTAATCGTTCATTGAAATTTCAAATAAATTACATTTTTAGAAACTAGACTCCATTCTACACATATTAAAAAAATTGATTTTCAAACTTAGTTTTTAAAAAAATTAGGGGGGTAGTATGCTCAAATTTTTCTTTTTTAAAGTTCATTTTGAATTATGTTATGCCTTATTCCCATTGGATGTATGAAGATATGTAATGACCAAATAGAAATCATATAATTCACATATTACTAATTTATTATTCCCTAATTATATTTATTATAGGCTAGGTCAACTCCATGGAAATTAGTAGGTTAATATATTATTGATTGTTTAAAAATATCAAATAAAAAGTATTCCATAAACTACATTCAATTTCTATAACTTTTATTACTATTTTTTATTTATTTATTAGATGTCCTTTGATATGTTATAAGAGGATACTTAAGTTTATTTTTTGACATTTCAATTATCATTTAATAGTGTTATTTGGACCATTATTTTCTTCTACTTATGCATTTTTTAATAATAAGGACAAGACCATGTTGTTATTAGTACTATCAAATATTGTTCAAAATAATAGATAGAGGGAATGGCGCTTGGAATCACCTCTCAAAGTAGTAATAGAAGGAAGGAGATGCAATATTTATACAAAAAAAAAAACTTGGTGGAGAACATGCCCACAATGAAATTTTAGTAGAAATATAGATTGAAGGTGCAAAGGTCTAAGAAACAAGTTTGTTGGTGGAATAAGTATTGAAGTTCTTGATACTCAATAAGGAGTATTACCAATGTGTTCCTTAATAGTTGTAAAGAGAAATTTCAAAGATAGAGTAGTATTTTGAGAGATGATAGGTGAGAATAAAATTTAAATTTATTTGCAAGAAGATAACTTGTAGAAGAAAACTATATACTTTTCTAGATCATTATAAGAATTTGTTGCAATAGTAGTAGGAATTATTTTCTTAGGAATATTATAATAGAAATAAAGAAGTGTAGGAAATCTACTAATCCATAATTATTGAAATGTTGGTGAGTGATTATTTTTTGGGTAGAAAAAGTAAGAGTCATGTGATGCTCCAATCAATCTAATACATTGGCATGGTATCCTAGAGAGAAGAAAGTAAGTCTTAATCTTGTGTGGACCAAGATAGTGTAGTAGAAGGGATGAAGTGTTATGTGCTAAGGTAGAATAAAATGAATTTTCTTAAAGGAGGTGGGCACATTTTTATGGAGCTTATGTATATGTTGAAGGGATGAAGTTTTATGTGCCAAGGTAGAATAAAATGAAGTGTTATGTGCCAAGGTAGAATAGTGTGGCTCTTTTTTATGGAGCTTATGCATATGTTGAGAGTATGCTAAGGTTGAATAATTAATTAAAAGAGTGGCTCTACAACTCAAATATTATTTGTCAAAATTTGAGATCACAAAAATTATACCTAGGGTGTATAATGTAGAAGCATCTAGGTAGGTCATTGCAATCTTGTGTCAACCAAAAAAATAAATTTTTCATCATTATGCTTTACATTATTGTGTACCTTCACTTTTGATTTGTCTAGAGACAAAGTTCTCACATTATCCTACATGTTTCTAAAGGATATGATATGTTGTCATATTATTTTAACAAAATTTAGCTAATGCATTCTTGTCACATTTTTTCACAAAATGTTCTATTTAGTTCTTTCCCTTGTGATGATAGTTTGAGCCATGCAATATGAACACAATTTTTTTTTTAAAGTTATATAGATGAATAGTGATGGAAAAATACTTCTAACACTTTTTAGAACTATACTAATTTATATATGTTTATTTTACCTCAATTTTTAGTTTTCTATCTCTAGCTTGAATATATATACATACATATATACACACAAGTATAATAAATTAATTGTAAGTTAGAACTCTAGATAAATTATTGAGCTTAATATGATTAAATATAATGAATAAATATATACATAGTGAATAGTAAATAAGATAAAATTTGAACTTACCTCAAATATCACATGAGGTAGACATACATATTGTTGTGATGTTGTGATAGAGAACTAACATTTAAAACCTAGAGCATGACACAATTTTAGAAGCATGAAACACCATAAATCTAAGTGTATAAAATCATGGGGCACAATCATACTACTATGATCCAATCCAAGTGGTATGAATATATAATAATGTCACAATCCTATCCTAAGTAGATATGGGGATTTTGTACTTACACAAGAAGTTTATTTGAAAAGATATGTATAAAAGGAAAAATTTGGTGGTGATAAGAAGTACGACTAGGAATCATCATAGTAACATATAAGAGAAATTAACTTCTTTGTTAGTAATTAGACCCTATATCAAAGTTAATAATGATAAATTTACATTGGAATAACAGGGGTATTGACCAATGCCAAAGAGAAGTAAATAGTTGGTAACAAGAAGCATTTTTATTTTTATAAGAGTAATGAGGGGTTTAATGACTCCACAATCAACTTGACACAAATAGGATCCTATTTTTGAGGCATGCATGACTTCAAATTATAGACAAAGGTTGAAACACACAATTGCAAAATACAAGCAATGGTATAGAGGTTGTGAGTATTTTAGCTCTACAAATTTGAATTTGAGACCGTCAAGTCTCAATGTTTAATATGTGAGTTATACACGCTCTATATTGAATGACCTTATGTTTTAAAAAGACCTTGGTGATGGCTTTAAATTTAATTGAAAAAATATATAATTAAACTTTCTAGTGCACATACTTATGAGTAATGATCATGTCTTGGATTATTAACCTTAAAATATATAAATTTTGAATATTTGAAATAAAAGATGAACTTTCAGGCCCATGATCTAGTCTAGGGAACATAATCATAGATGCAATCTAAACCAAGGAAAACATTATTTTAGAAAATAAATCATGAATGTTTTGAACATAATGATATGACATAATAAAATGTTACATAATGAACGCATTAAAAGAACTAAAAATATGTGCTACAATCATACATTAAAATCATCCATATAAAATAACTTAAAATGAATGAGAAAAATATAAACATACACTTTTCTCTTATAATAAACTAAATTTTTTCAAATAGAATTTTAATTAAAATCAATATTAATAACTTATATTAATTTAATATTTAAAATTTATAAATTTAATACAAAATTAAATATTAATTAATTAATTAATTAATTTATATATATATATATATATATATATATATATATATATATATATGAATATGCGTGATAAGGTATGGTGGGACTTCTCCTCATTACTCACTTTTCTCACCGTTTCTCAAATCTATCCATTCAACCCTTTCTTCCAATATGTTTGATTGGCAATATATCTTTTGAGTTGGGTAATCTTTTCTCTATGATGTTTTTAGATCTTTCTTTCAATGTCTTGAGTGGCAACATACCATCTCAAATAGGGGAACTATCATCTCTAGAATATATTTATTTTGAAAACAATCAATTAAATAATAGATTCCCATTTCAATTGGAAATCTTAGTATTATTCTAAAAATTTACATATCTTCAAATAATCTTTGAGGCAATTTTTCTCTTAGTTATTTTAAAAATTTGACTTAGCTTCCTAGTCTTGATCTATCCTAAAATAAGTTGTTTGTCATTATTGAACCACAGTGGATAGCTACAATTTACTTTCATGAACTTTACTTAGCTTTGTGTAGTATTAAGGGTATCATTCCACCATTCCTTTCCACAAAATATAGATTGCATACATTAGATCTCTCCAACAATAGCCTATTTGAAAATATTCCAGATTGGTTAGGGATGCTTCTTCAACTAAGCAATTTTAACATGCCATACAATAAATTGCAAGGCCATGTTCCCTCCAACTTGATTATAAGCGATATTTGGAGTTTGGACTTACAAAATAATATATTACAAGGTCCTCTTCCATTTTTTCCATTGCTAGAATCAAATATGAGACTATTGGACTTGTCACATAATAAATTCACAGGATCTATTGCAATGGATATTAGTAGTATTCTACCAAACATTAAGTTTTGTCAATTTCATAAAATGATCTAAGAGGTGATATACCTTCTTTAATTGGTTTTTTGCAAAATATGGAGGTTTTGGATCTCTTAAACAACAAATTGTCTGGTAAAATTCCATCAAGCATAACTTAGTGCTCTACTTTAACAAGATTAAACCTAGCAAATATTGGTTCAATAGGAGAGATACCATATTATATGGGAATGCGAAGTGGACTTAGTTCACTTCATCTCAATGACAATATGTTGAAAGGAAATTTTCCATCAAGCCTTAAGAAATTTTCTAGCTTGCAAATTTTAGATTTGGCTAATAATCTCTTTTTTGGGAACATATCACCTTGGTTAGGACAGTTCTCAAAATTTATGATACTTGGGTTGAGGTCAAATAAATTTGAAGGACACATTCCAATCAATTAAGCAATCTATCAAGTCTCCATGTTTTAGATATTTCACACAATTTAGTTTGATTGGTGTCATCCCACCACAATTAGAAAAATTGAAAGTTATGATGAATTATATGATGGGAAGCTCACATGGAAATGGCAATAACTCCTATTACTACAAAGAAGAGATCAAAGTGTTTAACAAAGGATTAGAAATGGTGTATTTCATATTATTGATGTTACTTATAACTTGCATTGATGTATCTACAAATAATCTATCAAGTAACATTCCTTCAACAATTGGAAACCTTCAAGGTCTTCACACATTGAACTTATCAGATAATAGTCTTACAGGAGAGATTCCAAGTAGCTTTGAAATGCTTATGGAGTTAGAGTCACTTGATCTTTCAAACAACAAATTGTATGGCAGGAATCCAAATGAAATTCTACAAGCTGACTTTCTAAGTTTTTTCATTGTATCTAATAACATGCTTTGTGGAAAAATACCAATAGGAGGTCAATTTAATACAAATGTATATTCTATTTATTTCTCTAGGAACCCTGATCTTTGTGCTTTCCCAATTTAAAAAAACTCATGTCAATGTGGAGAGACATCAAATTCTAGCATATCAACTCCTCTTCCTAAAAAAGAAGATGATGAGGGAGGAGAAATTCCATGGCACTGGTATGTAGAGTGGATGACAAGTGTCGTTGTTGGATTTTGGGAATTTTTTGGAATCTTGGCTATAAAAAGGCATTAGAGGATAAGATTCGTTCAAGTATTAGATGAGAAGCCAATTAGTTTATTGAGTAGATTGATAAATAGAATTTAGTGGGAAAATATAAAATACTTCTCATGATAATGAGATTGCCTTGTAATTCCATTATACCTAGACAAATATGATGTCTTACTTTTAAGCTTATAAAAAGGTAAATTAAAATATTTTATTTCCCATACAAGAATAAATAAATCTTAATTTATTTCACTATTTTTATTATAATATTTTTAAATAATGTATTAATAAAATATAAATATATTTTTTATGTTTGAAATATTATATTTTAAATAAAATAAGAAGATGTAATTTATTTGTACTTAGATAAAATCATAAACATTTAATTTTAGTGTTCTTTATTAATGAGCTTTGATTGTAAAAGAGATATTGTTTTTGTAGTGTAGAAAAATGTATCCCTTTTACATTTTCACACTTAATTTGGACTTAATTGTGCCTTATTTTAGTGTTGTAAAGTGTACCCTTTACGTGCATTCACTCGTATTTAGGGCTCCTTTCACTAATTGAACTTAATTTTCCTTAATTGGCCCCTTAATTCATTTTACAAGCCTATTTTATTACATTTTTCGAAGAGGAAACTTGACATTTATTAATGCCTTAACATAACACTTCTCATTGAGCAATGTGTGTCCTAGGGTTAGGGACCTAGGACCCATTCACCCATGGGTGAATGGATCCTCCCTTAGACCTAGGACCTAAATTTAAATTATATTTTTGGCGGTATTTTAACATATTCAAATCTATATTGAGATGCCAGCTTGTGATATTTTAATTTTGGGAAATTAAGGATACACGTCTATAAATACAAGGTTATTTCATTATGTTTCACCTAGCAATTTGATCTAAGCAACCTATATTTTGAAGTGTTCAATTACAAGAGCTAAAAAGATGATCAAAGGTAGTCAAGAGCAACTTTATTGCAACAATCAAGATCCAATTGTCATGTCAAAGTCTTATTGCATCATGAATGTTTTTAGAGCTGATATGGTGATGTAGGTTTCATGATCCATTCAAGCATTCAAGTCATTATTTCAAGTCAAGATCCACATCCATTGAATCCATTTCATGCAAGTTTTAAATTTACATTCAAAGGTTTATTCAAGGGTTTGGTGAATTGTGACATTGAGTTGTTCATTCATCATTCCTTTCATGCTATTTGATTTCATTTCAGGGTTTGATTACCAAAATGGGGTTTGACCAAGACAAACTCCCATTCATAAAAAAAAAATTCCCTCTTAATTTGTGTTTGCAAATCTAGGTGGAAGAAATCTTGAAGAGTAAAATTGGAGAACTTGTCAAAGTTACAAAAGTTGTCATCTCTTAGAAACTCATCTATAAAATTTATTTATGGCTTTTTGAACCTAAAACTTGGGAAAATTAAGAGATTCTGATTTGTAGCAGAGGCTCTTGAAAGTCACAAAAAAACCCTAACTCATGACCCATTTTCCTCTAGGAAAATGAGTCCCATATCAGTTTCAGAAACTGAATTTTGATGACTGGTACACATGGTTCTTCCCTTCTGTGATCTGTGATATGATTTCTAGTTTTGCTTATTTTGAGTTTCATCTAGCTATTCCAAGCTGTAGATTATATTTTGGTGTTGATTTAAATTTTTTATTTTTTCTCCCCAAAGTGTTGTTTCACTAGGACCCCCATCCTTGCACAAAAAGGAAATCTGTAGATTCACACTTTGACTTGATTCACCTAAGGGTTGATAATCATTTCTTAATGAAATAGAGTGAGAAATAGGTCCCTAAGTGGTTCATCAATCCCATTTTGGTAAACCCAACTTTTTCAATCATTGCATTTTTATGATTTTGGAGTCTATTTCACCCTAAATCTAGATCTTGCATTCATTTGCATTGCATTGAATCTCATTTAGGGTTTTAGGATTGCATTTTTGCATCTTTTAAAATCTAAAAAATACAATTTTTTTTTTCATTTTGCAAATCATTCACATAACATTACATCATAATTCATTTACATTTGAAAATTGAATCAAAATTGTACATCAAATTGTCTCTCCTAATTAGTCATTTAGTCATATTTTGCATTTGCATTCAAGCTCCATTTCACAAAAATATGAAATTGTAGCTCACTGCCTGAAACCACAATATAGAAACCACAAGAATCAACTTAGGAATCTATAATTTTTAAAAAAAAAAACCTAAGCTAGGACCCATTCATCCTAGGGAAAATGAGTCCCTGATCAGGGAACTTATTTCTTGAATTTTTGGGGATTAAAACCTCTATTTTTGTATTCTTTTTTGTTGTTTTATGTTTTAGTTTACAAAATTTCTTTCGCCTAAAATTGATCATATTAAGCTAAAATTTTATAAATTTAGTGCATTGTGTGAATTCAAAATTGCATTTATAAGACATTATTTTTTAGGTTTTTGCTTAGCATAATTGAAAAATTATCTTGCTTAAGATCTAAAAACTTGCATCTCAATTCATTCTTTCATAATGGACATGTGCATTGGTAATATATGAAGGTCTTTAACATCTTTAGTTGATGTTTCAAGTTGTGTTTTTGGAAATGATCCTAATGGAATAGAACCTAATCATGCTCAATCAAGTCCTAATAAATTTCCTTGTGAAGTTGACATCATAGGAGAAGATGGTGATAGCATTAACAATTTCATAAATTTTTTCCTTAGCAATCTTTAGAACAATTCATCCTTTTACCCTTCCATGCAACAACCAACAACCCCTACCATTCCACCACTTGAGATGTTCTTCCTTTTAAATCTTGAAATTGCATCACAAACTAAGCCTAAACCTCTAGAAATAAGTGAACCTAGCTCCTCTAATCAAGTGCATACCTATCCATCTTATGTTAACCAAGTGACCAACAAACCCATCAACCTAGAAGAGACTTATCGCCAAGGTTTTAAGATTTTAACTAAACGAGTCTATGACATAACTAATGAGCATGAAATTCACAAAGTTTTAGAGCAACTTCCTATTGAAGATACTAAAGGACTATATGATATCAAAATCCTTATCAGGCTTCACATCTTCTAAGGATACAAGTGTCCTCCCTCATAATGATGAAGTAATATCTCACAAGGATGATAGGATTACCTTAGGTCTTCCTCCTTCAACAAGCATACAACAAAAGCATTATAAACACAAGAAGCTAAAAGTCCCTTGTACCATGTCTCTCACTAAAAGTAACTTACACATCTTAATAAAGGACTCTTAACATTACCACCCATCAGAGAAAATCCAAATCCAAAACATAAGAACACAAAAATGTATCATTGTCAATATCATAGAGTTATGGGGCATAGTATTGATGTGCCATGCTTTAAGGAGGATCCTTGAGAAATTTGATATGATCAAGATAATCCCTTAAAGCATGCACTTTGCTTCTTGCAATGTGATAGTTGTAGGATAATAGAAAAATCACTATTACATGTTTAACATTCATTACAAATCATTTTCTTTATTACAAGGAGCTTATTCTCATCAATCATATTGACTCATCCTTTTCTTGCACTTAGTGGGGGAAAGGGGTTAGATAGCATTGTCCTAGTTTTGCACTTGATGTTGTCACTTTGGCTAGTTATCTGACTTTAGTATATACTGAACAATATTATGATGCAGACGACCTGCTATAGGTTGACTCACATGTGCCTTACTAGTCTTTTTCTTTGTTTTATTTTCATGTTCTTTGTGTGATTGCATGTACATAATGTGATCCCCTGTACTATTTTTTTTTATATATCTCTCTCTTCATGTGCATTCCTGTATTTGTATCTACATTCTTCTATATGTTATAAACATTTATCTTTTCATTTGTCTTGTGTTTTCCTTTTGGGGATGATGCAAGGCATTGAGACATTTAGGTCTCTTCCATGTTGACCCAAAATATTTTTCTTTGTTTTCAGTCTCGATGTGTCATTCTTCTTGTTCTACAAGTATTTTGGGAATGATGATGTTTCTGAGCCCTATAATCACATTGTAGTAAAGACATCCTAACCTTGAATCCATGTACCCCTTATTCATTTTGGGATTTTATTTTAGGGGAAACCCTTTTCTCTCTTTTTCATGATGTAGCTTCATTTTGAAACATATGACTTGGTGTAGGGCTTTTTGAGTAAGCTCTCATGTCTCCTTTATTGTTTAGCATTGATTATTGGCTACTTTAAAGTAAATTGCTCACAGAAATGGTGCTAGCACGTTCTTTAAAGTGGGGAAATACAATGGTATTATTATTTGTGAATTTTTTGATATTCCTTATGTTTCACTATGATTTTATTTCTTCTTATGATTCATATTTTCTTGGTGGTGTCATTAGGTTTGATGTTCTTCGAGAGCATGATATTTCTTGGCATATGAATTTCCTCTTAGTGGTGATGCTATGCATTGCATTCCCTAAGATTGTGAATCTTTTATCCTTGAATTGTCCTCTCTTGGAGACATTAGGCATGATGTTCCCTAAGAGGAGACCTTACATGAACTAAGAAAAGATCCCTTTGAACAAAATTTACTTATATTTTGTTCATAAATGTTTAGTATAATACAACTTGTTAACCTTGTGAAGCTCAAGGTTTTTTTTTGTTTGTGGTGCCTTATCGAAGTTATTAGAGGGATAGCTTTGGTATGGTTAGTATAGTGACAGCCTGTAGACCTGGCATGAATTTCTCACTAAGATACTTTTTGGGGGATTGACCTAGTTGACAACCTAAGGTTCCATTAGCTCAGAGTGAGCGTACATTGTTGTTTGCATAGTAGACATTGTCTTCTGCTTGTGAATTTTTTTTGACAAATAGCCAAGACATGTTCCACATCATGTTAGACAGCTAAGGCTTGATCCACCCTCTTGGAAAAATAGCTAAGGTGTGTTCCTGATCACAATAGATAGTCGAGGCTTGATTCACCTTTTTTATTTTTACCTTTTCTTTTAAATCTTTGATGTTGTGTGATTGAGTAATCTTGTTGTTGCTACATACATATTGTAAGAGAGGGGGACCAACCACGTTAAGGCCCCAAGTCACGGAGAGCCAAGAGTAGGAGGCTTCCCTAACTTACCTCACTCTAAATGCATGTTTCAGATGAGGGACAAGAATGGTGAGGACTATAAGGCCCTGCAACCACCCTTCAGACCTGAAATCCAAACTGGGGCTAGGTGAGCTGATTTTTGGGTTCAACACTATACCTCAGTTAGCTCTTTGCCTGAGGAAAGAAGCGTGGTTTTCAAATGACAATACAACATGCTGGCATCTCTCAGGTGTTTGTCCAACTAGAGGACCAAGATAACAGTATGAACTACCAGAAAAAAAGTTGATGACCTAGCTGGCTATTTCTAAGGGAACAAAATAGCACTATGAAATAAGAAAGATACAAAAAAATATGATAAAGTAAGTATATGAAGGCTAAGGTGACAAAGACAATCTCACAAAGATGCTCATTTTCTAGCTATTTGTAGATGCACACCCACCTATACATAGGAAAGAGGGGAAATTTGTTGGGGTTGTATAGGGGTTTTCCTTAGTCAGACCCCAATTGTGGTGTTTCCACCTTCATGAAAAGACAAGATAACAACGATAGAGAAAAGTATGATAAATAAGTAAAGAAATAAAGTACACAAATAACACTACAAAATAGTATAAGGCTACTCAACCAAATCGTAAAGGAGAGGAGTGAAAATGATACTACCTCCACCAAGAGATCACTAGCCAATGATGGAGAAAGAGATCTTGAACAATCACCACAACCTCAATTGCGATGAAGGGAGGTGTTACAAAACCTCAAGCCCCTACTGCAATGACTTGTTCCATACTTTCTTTATGGAGTTGATGGGGTGTTGTTGCTGCAATGGAGTGTTGAAGTGCTACTTGAAGTGCTTGAGAATGGAGAGAATGCTTAAATATTGAAAAAAAAGATGAGTTGCAAGAAGAATGAATGTTTTTGAAGGTGAGGTGAGGAGAATAAGGAATTTTTGGGCCAATTGGTCGAAGAGGGATGTTACAAATCATTCCCAATAGGAAGTGTAATGCCCATGCCAACTTCAGATTAAGGAATTTGTCAGGGACATAAGCAAGCCACACAGATGTGTGTGCATTGTGTGGGCATCCCTGACAAATATTCTTCTACCAACACAAAGGATAGATGCCAAGTGGAACAAAGGTAGCTTGCTGATGTGGAATTTTTCCTTCAGATTTGGTTTTCTAAGGTGAGAAAGTGTAAAAGGGGAATTTGCATAAGGGGAGTAAATTTGCGCCTATACATTTTTCCTCCACTTTCTAGCTAGCACAAATACTGATGAGTGCTTCGATGAAGTAGATTGAAGAGTGAATAGGGTTAGAAATTTATACCTAAACTATTGAAGAAGCAGACCACAATTTGGTGAGCTAAAAAATGCAAGGTAGGAAAAGGACTCCATAGCCCCATAAAACTATGAAGCTAAAGAATGAAAGCATCTTGCAGGCCTGTAGACCTGCAAAGAGGCAACCCCCAAGATCTCTCACATGAAGGAAGCCCTGAAATAAAGTGCCTTATAGGCCCATAGACCCACAAGGAAGGTGTCCTCCAAGATTTCTCACATGAATGAAACCCCAAGAAAGCACCCTATAGACCCATAGACCTATCGAGAAGGTGTCCTCCAAGATCTCTCACATGAAGGAAACCCAATGAAAGCACCTTATAGACCCACACACTTGTAGGGGAGTGACCCCCAAGATCTCTTGCATGGGGGAAGCCCAAAAGAAGTTCCCTATAGATCTGCATACCTGCAGGGAAGGTGTCCTTCAAGATCTCTCACATGAAGGAAACCTAAAAAAAAATCCCTACAGGCCCACAGACCTGCAAGGACATATCCCCCAAGATCTCTCACATGGAGGAAACCCAAGAAAAGGGACTCCATAGAGTTGGAAAGTGGCTTCACAGGTGCACCTATAAAGTGACATGTTTACTTGCAGATAGAACATGTCAGAAAGCGGCCACATAGACAAGTAAGTAGATAGTCATGCAGACCATCAACAAGTTGGAAAAATTTCAAAGAGGTTTCTAGGGAACCTGACATGAAGAAGGGGGTCCACTCAAGGGACACACTGTTTGAAACTACGAAAGAGATGTTTCTTTCTTGAATCAATGAACATCATCAAGGAATCCTTTCTAAAGATGTTTACTTCATCAAGGAATTGAAAAGGAAGAAATTGCCCTGTTGCGAGGGGAAGGTCAAAGCCACTCCCACCTTGAAGGGAAGGTTCTCAAGTTATTTCTTTGCGAAGCCATGATGAAGGAAACAAATTCCATTAGGGTTCAAGGTTGAGAATGCAATTCTTCAAAAAAGGGGTTTGTAAAGATTCTCAAGAAAAGATTTGTTGGTGCCAACGAATGAATTTTCTAAAAATTAAAATGTTATAGAAATGGCATTGTCACACATAAAAGGGACAACTCAAGAAAAGAAGAGAGAAAGATAAAATAAAAGCTAAAAGAAACATCATGAGAAAAGGGCATAGGGGTGATCTGATATTTTGGGGTCAGAGCTACTCATAAATATATATATGAGTATATTTAATAATAGTCTATAAAATGAACTGTCATCAACCCCATACTATATCAGACCATTTGAAGAATGCATGAAAATACAAAGTAAAAATAAAAAATTGGGTCAACATGGAAGGGAATCCTAAATGCCCCCAACACTTTGCATCATCCCTAATGTATCAAAAATCAATCATAGATATGGAAGAATAATGAAATAGATAGAAGAAGGTTTACGGCACAAAAATTACTCCTGTATCCAAGCAACAACAAGGGTGACAAGGGTCATCTAGGAACACATAGCACGATCACGGGGGAACACATCACAACACACACATCTAATCTAAAGATAAAGAAGAGGCCTCCCCCTAAAACTGATTGACCAAGAGGTTGTCTGCTTCCAACTCTAGCTCATCATAGGGGGAAGGAGAATGGTCCTGCAGTGGTGGGATATTAAGGGGAGGAGCTTTTGACCCTCCTGCAACAAGGGCTAAGGAAGAGGGCTTTGCAAGGTCCTCTCCACTAAGCTCTTGTGCAACTAAGGTCAGTGACTTCATGAAAAATTGTTGACAAGGCCAAAACTTCATCCAGAGAGTTAAACATGCACTTTACAGGAGTGCCATGTTCTACCTCAATGGATGGAGATGATTGTGCTTGCAATTTTCTACTAGGCTCATACCGAATGATTCAGGAGTGGTGAAAAACTCAAGGGAAGCTGGGGCTAGTTCCGTCACTAGGAAAAAATAGGCCAACATAGGACCACGTTTCAGAGAAGGCGGGATCCTCTTATGTCCTTCAATGCTAGATGGACAACCCTCCACCTTCTGCTTCGTCAAGGGATGTGAACTCCCCATAGATGAGGTGAGAGGTGCACATGAAGAGGAGGAGGAGAAAACCACAGTAGATACCACCAAAGTGTTTGACATATCTACGGGTTTTGGGAAAGGTAGGATAGCTAGAAGGGACATCAACAAAGGAAGCTCCACCGAAGAAGGGATGAACACCTGCACCTTTTTAGGGTAAAGCACATTTGTACTCATAGTAGAATCTGGAAGTGAGACTAGACTAGGTTGGGCGAAAGCAGAGGAAAGGAGATCTAGGAGGATGCGACAGGAGGCCCTGATACAGGGGTGATTGTCTCCTCTTCCTTCCTCTCTAAGGCGGCTTTCTTTGTTGTGAGAGCCTTTTGTCGACGCTTGCGGTCACACACAAGGCAGTTTCTATGACTCTTCAAACTAGAGGCCGAAGGCTGTGAAGGAATAGAAGGCTCCTGCTTGGCCATGGGAGTGTCCACTACAGTTGTTTCTAGTGGAGGAATAGACTCTTGAATGGGAGTAGGAGGAGTAGGTTGGGAAACAACAGGGGGAGTTAGCTCAAATGCCTTGGTAGTGAGCCTCTTTCTATTTACTAGTTTGGGAGTATAAGTGGTAGGAGGCTGCAGAGAAAATTCCCTTTAGGGATCTTTCTTTCTGTTGTACAAATAATACCAAGGTATGGGAGGCTCAGTAGGGAGATTCGAAATCCTGATCTTGGGTCTACGCTAAGGAGGTATCATCTGACTTAATGGGTAAAGGCCAGATTTTCTCATCCAATACTCCTCCCAAGAAAGGGGAGTAGACGAGGTAGCTTGAGAAGAGGCAAGCTTCCCCTTTCCCTTTCAGGAAGAGGAGGTAGCTAGCTATTGTGCTACAAGAAGGGTTAGTTTTGGCTGTTCCTTGTCTCCAATTTTATACTTCACATAGTTTTTGTAGATTAGGTCCATCCATGGAGGAAGTAGACCAACTGGGGTGGGAAAAAAGTGGTCCAATGAGTATCTGCAATGGGACCCCAGAGGCTGGTATCTAGTGTCATGCACTACTTGCACAACACCTTCATGGGAGAACTTTAAACATTTAAGAATAACGGAGGCGATTCCATTCATGGAAGCTAGCCAGGGTATATGTAGCTTCATCCTGAACAAATCCAACTCTGGAATGACATCAAAAACCATGTCAACAACCCTAGGTCCAACTAGGATGGACAGAGTTATCGAGCCATATGGTTTAAGACAAAGACCTTCATGTGTACAAATGGTAGATTTTATTTCTTCGTACACTTTCCTATGTAGTGAATTAAGCCACAACGTCTCTTTTGTAATAACATTCATTCGACTCATGGGGTCTACTAAGACTCTTGTCACAATGTTGCCATTGAGGCGAGAAGGAATGTAGAGGGGAGAGTGCTTATTATTTAAGGGTAACTCTTGCGACGTGAATGTCACATCTGGAGAATCAGGCATAGGTTGTGTTGTAGGAATAATCATGACCATGTTATCATAGGCCTCGGGATGAGTGACATAATCAATGGGATCAATAATCATGTTGGCAGAATGCGATAGAAATGGGTCCATGTATATTTTCAACTCATTGTTAGCTTTTGCCACCAATTTATTCGTATTTTGTTTGCTTCCATCAAGATGAATAGTACCATCCTCAATGTAGTCCTATATCTCATGATGTAGGCACATACAATGTTCGGTATGATGTCTGTTAACCTGATGGTACTGATAGTAGGTATTTGCATCATACAACTAGGGTAAGGTTCCTTAAGAGGTTTAGGGTTCCCCAAGGTTATGATCTTATCCTTCAACAACTTTTGCAATATGGAAGAATACGATTCTGCTAACTTTGTGAACTTTTGGTTATGTATGAGGCCAATATCATCTGCGACGGCTACTACATTCACAACTTTTCCTTCTCTAGAGATCAATACAATGGAATTTCCTTCTGAATGGGAGTGCAAGGGGGATCCCATGAACTAAACTACCATTTGTTGATACTCCCGTAGGGCTACACAAAAATGCTCGAAAGAAGTGTATTTCATAAGGGAAAACTTTTCTTGCCAAGGTCTTTGCAAGTTCCCTATGAATACCTTCTGCATGTTAGAATCGGGCAACAGATACAAGATTTTTCAGAAAAGCACTTGATACCGCGCTATGAAATCGGTAATCTTCTCATTATCTCCCTGTTTGAACTAGGCAAGATCCGAAAAGGTCATCTTCAATCCGATGTTGGCTTGAAATTGACGGAGAAACTAGTTTACCAATTGATTGAATGAGAAAATGGAATTATCGTGTAAGGAACAATACCATTCGAGCATTGTATCCTTGAGAGGTCGAGGGAATAGTTTTTCCATCAATGTATTGTGATGCAAGAAATCTGTGCACATGGAATTAAAGGTGGACACATGTGTTTGTGGGTCCCCTTTGCCTCCATATTTCTCGAATTTAGGAATCTCCATTCCTTGAGGGAAGGGAGTATTCAAAATTGTGATTAACAATGGGCTATGTTGGAAGAAGGGTTGAAAGATAGGCTGGGTAGAGGCTTGGGAGATATTCACCAACTGGCTCTAAATATTACCCATATTCTGAAGAAGAGTGTTTAGAATAGGGTCTTTAGAAGACATAGGGCTAGAAGAACCTCCTCTAGAACCACCACCGGAGCCACTACTAGGACCACTGGTGTGACCACTACCGGAACCATTGTCAGAGCAACTGGCACCAACAGGGTCTTCGTCGGAGCCACCTCTGCTTCCAAAGCAACCACCATGGCCTCCATCGGAACTTTCTTTGCTAGTGCCACTTCCACTGCAAAAGCCACCACTACTACCAAAGCCTTCACCACTCATCCCACCAAAACCTCCACTAATAGAGATGACAGGGCGGTTGAAGTTGAAACCCAAGGGGATCCTATTCGCTTTGATAGTTTTGGATCTCTTGGAGGCAAAGGGGATGCTGATCAAGGGGACAACACCAACCATGTACACAGACGTGGGGGGAATTGACATTCCAAGCTATCTCTCATGATCTTCAAAAGTGGCCCCTTGTACAATGTTAGGAATTTTTGGAAGATCACATGCTTTAGTCAGACTAGAGAGAGACTAGCTAGGAGTCCTATGCCTGTTCAATCTTTTCCAACCATTCACTTTATTTCATTGATAACCCTAGCAGCCCTAGCCATCTTCAGGTCCTTTTCTAAGTGATTCTCCAATCATTATATGGTTGTATATGGAAAGTAAGGAACATGGATATTGGTTACGATCAAAGCCCTGTAATTCCTCCCTGTTCTGGGCATAGTCATTGCAGACAAAATATTGTAATGGATCAACATTGGTCACTGTAGACAAAAGACGGCCCATGTTGTTGCAATAATGTCAAAGTAAGATATCAAACAAAATTCTATTTTATTATATTACCCATCCTTAGAACTTTTGATGATCTCTTGTAAACTGTTAAATTGTATCTAAAGGGAAAGAAAGAACAGAGGCAGTGGATTAAGTGATATCGATGTGGGGTTTGAGCTTCATGCTTTCTTGCAACTTATGGATTTTAAACTTATTAAACACATTCTTAATGATGGTTATTCATCATTTTTTTTACTTTAATTTTAGTCTCTCATAAGAGGGAAGACTATGTTTTTCAGTGAACATTTCAGACTAAATGGATGGGTTTTAACTTCAGAAGATTTTTTTGTCACACGACTTGCTGCTATATCCATGTTTAGTATTTGTTGTTGCCTTTTAATAATTTAAAAGGCTATAAGTGTTCTTCTCAAAGCATCAAAATTGTTAGAGCAGAAAGATCGGTACATTTTCAAAAGGCCCAAAGGGAAAATCTGGTCTGTATGGAGTCCAACAGAGGTAGAACATCTGCTAGATGAATAGTTGTTAAACTTTGTAACAGAGTTCATATCCAGAAAAAACAAAGGCACCTTGAACCAGTAGAAATGCCATAGAATGCTATCATCAAACCTTGCTAATCCAAAAATAAGACAATGAAAAAACCAAGCACAACAATCCATTACATTTACAGCATTCATTCAAAGATAAAGTGCCATACTTGATTCAAACTGGAGCTAAGGAGAATGAACCATAGAATAACTCACATAAATGTGCAGCATTGCATGGGCAATGTGAAAAACTTAAAAGTTTAAGCCGTCACCAAAGATCAAATTCTCTAATTAAAGAAAATGAAGTGCACATTCCAAGTTTGAACAAGGTGCCAGTTCATACCAAAAGGAAGATAAGTCAAAGTTTTGTCAGCTGAAACTGCCTCAATTATGTTATTAATGTAAACGTCCAAACTCTGTTAATGTAATGCATGAAGCTTCTTCTGTCCTGTCTTGTGTGGTGCGGATGACACTGTACAAATATATATAGAAGCAGCAACACCTCACATGATGCGTGAAGGACACAGCTTGATTCAATGTCATTTTTGGAGCCATTTGATAGCCTTGAGACAATGTCATTACTTTAAAGTCACCATGGAGAGAGCCAGAGATTGAATTAGCAGAGCGGAAACACAAGCCCAGTAAGGCATATAAGCCAACATCACTGGAATTGATAAATATGGGAAGGAAAACTCATTTAGGAACTACAAAATGCACAACAGGTTGTATTACTATAAAAAAAGAATGAATTGCAAATGGTTTGCATGTCATTCAATGATTTGAAATGGATCAGTTGTAATCCTTATAAAGCATGAAGCCATGTATTCATATGTATATCTATTTGTTAAAGTGGATTGTATGCCCCGTGAGACACTTAATCTACAAGTTTGCATCCACCCCAAGGCATCAAAATGGCTGTCAGAATGTTATAGATGTTTGAACTTCGTGTAATAAAGCTCCGGAAGATTTTGAGGGAAGCTTGGAATTTTAGGGACTCTATTTTCTTTCTTTTTCAAAGACCATAAAAATGGTGAATTTGAATCCGACCTGGCATAAATAATATGTTTGTGCATGGCATAACCCTACTTAAATACAACTGTAAGGCATCGACTATCCAAAGTGGAAGGTGGAGCAATTCATAGCCTCATAGTTGGGGTGGTATGGCTTTTCTAGCCATGTGTCTGCCTGCAAAATGAATTGGTACAGTATAGGTGTTGGAGGAAGTTGTAAAAGCTTAATTGTAAAAAGCTTACATGCTGACCCCAACAAAACTGAGATTCTAAAGAGCTTACTTGATTGACCCCAAAACAATTGAGATTGATGGTTTGAAGTAATCCTCTTGTAATCTTGTAAACTTTCATTTCTTTAAAAGATTCTGCGAAACATAGTATATTAATAAACATAGATGTAAACGGTTTTTCTTAAAAAAGGGGTGAAATCCCGTAGTCGGATTGTTGTCTATTTGACAATTAGGAAGAAGACTAGTTATGTTGGTCACTAAATTACAAGTTAAAATTCTAGAACAAGTAAATGATTGAAATATTTGTAACAATATAATTTAGTAGCAGTACTTAAAAAATATTATTAAATATAATAGGCACAAGCATTTTATAGTCTTATGATCAAGCACTGCACATGTTTGTCTTTTTGGCAGTCATTCACGTAGAAGTTGGCTAATAGGATTTGAACTTTTTCAAAGATACTCAAGGTTCATGCAAATATATATATATATTAATGTATTCAAATGTTTAATGTGTGTTTACTATCACAATCTACTTCTATATAAAATTAGAATGTTCACAACTAATGTAAACACTTGATATAAAATTGGTGATCAAGACATTCAAACTAGAAACATTATATGGATTGTAACAAAATGAAAATGCATGAATGTCATATGATCATCTTATAAGAAATCATATTAGAAAATCATATTATAGTTAGTTTTGTTAACATAACATCATATTAATAAAAAAATACATAGTTACAATAACACATAGAATTAAAAAAATAATTTTGTTGTAAATACAAAAGCCACCACTTCACAACAAATCAAAAGGATGTATTGGATATTTCCCTTAAGGGTTATAACTTAGAGATAAAGACCATAATAAATGCTCTTCATTTTTGCAGTTTTTATTTGTTTTATCTTGAAGTATTGATTAAATGAGAATGGTGTTTATATTTATAGACTTGGAGAGAGCAATGAAGGTTAAACCAACCCTCTACATCATTAGTATCTATTATGGCCCTTCATTATGTAAGCACTTGCAACATGTTATGGTTAAAGACGCTATTTTGGTAGGGATTTGTGTAAAACTACCTTTTGTAATAGGTAGAATGGATACAAACATTGGGTTATTAATATCTCATGGCATATCCACATAATTATCAAATTTTACAATCACATATAATAATTGCTCTAGAAGTTGAATACCTTGATGATTGACTATATAAATTTATAGTATTATGTGTTCTACTAACTAAGCCAACATTATGCAAATACTAACACACATTAGAACCATGAAGTCCAAATGATCATCATTAACATCATGTGATTATATATGTAGGTATATACAAATACCATGCATAATTGGTGTGGTAAAAAAATGTAATCACTCATCATGTAACTTTCATTGTACTAATTACAAAATAAGCATTAAGGACGTGGTAGGTCTCCCACTAACATAAAAAATAGTTTTACCCAAATATTAAAGGACACAATACAATTTAAGTAATGAATTACATGTACTTCATAGCAGGATTGAGAATCTATTAGAAAAAAATATAGGCCCTAATAATTCCTATTTATTCACTAAGAACTATAAGAACATATTTCTAATTGTTTATGAGGATGATTCTAAATGTAATATAACTCAACAAAAACAATTTATTTCCCTTTTCATAAGAGCTATATATAAAATAGGTAGAATGCACACATAAATTGCCAACAATATTAGATTATTCATGTTCTCAAATAAAATTAATAATTGATCCTTGAAATGGTGAAATTTGCATTCCCATGTCATTTCTCATTTCCCATGTAAATTTAGGGTCCTTCTATACCATTACTCACACACATTCTTTCACATTTACCTCCCACCTTATCTATATACACATGCAATCAAATATATTCTCCTAGATTATGTATTTATTATGTCTATTCATGCATCCATCCTCTTAAATTTGTTATTGACATGGATTTTACCATTTTCATGTCCCAGGTGATTTCTATGGGTACAAGGTTGATCCCACATCCATGAATTTGACCCTTGATTTTTCAAAATTTAAATTTAAATTTTGGTTGATTGTCATCCATTCTTTTCCTACCGTAACTCCACTAAGCAAAGATTTGCATAAGTCATTTATTGTCATTTTATTTAAAGGAATTCAACTACATTCATTTATCATCATCAAACATTAAAGAAATATCATTTACATTCAAGGAGCATGCTAGGAACACTCACATTAGACCACCTAAAATGGTCCTAGATCTACATGATCATCTTAAGAGCATTTGCATAATTGATGCTTGTTGTTTTTAATCATTGGCATGATCGTAAAGCCAACCTATTTTATAGGGGTTGACCTAGGAGAATATATTCTTGAGTGAAAAGTATTTGTAAATACCACTATCCTATATAATAGAGTAGGCGGAGGAGAAATCAATAAACTAGAAGCAAAATTACACACTATTTGAGATTATATCCATATAGTAGAGGAAAAATTTACAGAGTGAACATGGAAATTAACTAAGGTATGAAATTGACCTAGGTAGAAATATATATATATATCCTTACCTTTCTCGACATTGAGATCTTTTGATTTCAATACCTACAACACTACACATCTACATACACCTATTCCTATGAAGATACATCATGCGATGTGAGTACATTTCATGCATTACTTTTTATATTGTATAATAGTTAATATAAAATAGGTTACAATATGAGCCAAAAGGTTGATGATAATTTGTGGAACCAAAACATAACCAAAGTATACTAAAGAGAAACAATAATAGTAACGACCAAATAAACTACTACAAACAATAATTGTGATGCTTATATTTTACTTAAAGTACTACAAGTCACAACAACCATATATACTACTTGAACTTAAACTAGCAATTGCACCTTAATGTGCAATGGGTATGTCGAGAAGGTCATAAAGATGGATTGTTTGGTCCATAAGCGAATGATGTGTTATGATCAACATGGATCCCCATAGATATGGGTCATATTTGGATTGTTGGTGTAAAATGGGCGATTGAAATTCAATTTCTTTGAGTTTAGGTATGGGTTTCATGTTAAGTAGTGTGAGATTCAAGTTATAAAATTTCATGATTGTTTGATTGAAAGTGTATATGCATAGTCCACTACATGTGATATTTAGAGCTTGCAAGAATATGGGTATTTTAACATGGAGATATGTGGACAAGTTAGTAGTCGAATTGACAAGGACGCTAACATACATTGACATGTAGGTATGTTGTCTATACCTTTGATAAATCACATGCTAATGGTAATAGTTTTAATGGAATATTGAGTTATAGTATCCTTCATTGCCTTGATCATTTTTATGATAAAAAATATTTGAGGGATCAAAACATAAACGAAGGGGATAGTAATGTGGAGTTGCATTTTTACAATTGTCTATACTGAGAAACAAAGTGAAACTACTACAATAAAATATTCTTCAAAGTGTATGCAAATTTGAGATAAATTTATTAATATAGGATTTGCTATAATAGGTTACATGTAGATGCAAAAATTAGTAATAAGAACATAATCAACAAACTATAGTGACACAAAATTTTTGTGGAGAAATACTTCTAGGAAAAAACTCCACTAGAGAAAGAGGACAAATATTTATCAATCTTCAATGCACATGGTACAATATCAACACACTAAAATCCACACTTTGATAGCATTTAGACAAGTGTATACTTATAAACAATGATTGTAAAACCATTATCTAGGCATAGAGAGGCCAAAACCATAAAAAAATTTACCACAATAATTGATATCAAAACCATGGTATCATGTAAAACCACCATGCCCACTTTAGAGAGCATCTTTTGAGAAAAGTAAATACAGTATTGAATTCACATGGGAATTGCATGGGATCAATCAATGAGTCCCCTCATAGAAAAATTAACAACAAAGGCATCTTTGAACACTAACTTCTTGATGGCTCACATCCTCAAGTTTAGAGCTCCATTTTGAATTCCACTAATTCATATGGCTCCCATCCACTATGACAAGATTCTCCACTTCTTCCTTTAACACCTAAGAATGGAAAAATTCCTTAAATGAGTTCAAGGTCGATTGTTACAACCACCACCATAATGATCCACTTCCTTCCTGAATGTATATGACAACTAATGCCAGCATTCCTAGGAAAATTGAAATACCAATTAGTTTTCCAATTACACCCTAGGCATCCAAGTACACCTTCCAAAAGTGTTGGATATACATAACATATATACATAGCATTACAAGGTTAATGACACCTTAATCCTACCATTATTCGACTTGACATTATACATTATACATACATCCATAGGAAACATAAATGTCCAATTAAGTACAAGATCCAAGGCCATGACCTTCTTGCAGGTCAAGAGAACTTAGTTGTGGTCATTAACTTTGTTAGGGATTCTAGAACATTTTCTTGAGCGTAAAACTTCTATAACAAGACCTTACCAGTCTCTACTATCTCTCACACAAAGTGATACTCAACATCAACATGCTTAGTATGAGCATGATACATGGGATTCCTACCAAATAAATAACATTTTGAATATCACTAATTTTAATAACCTTGCAATAAGAACTAATACCTATACAAAGTTTTTGTAATAAAAATAGTTCTTTAGAGGCATGTTTAGTAGCCATATATATTTTGGTTGTAGACAAAGAAACTGTGGGCTATCTCTTATTCATTTAACTCACTGTACTTCCAAATAAATAAAATACATAGCCACCAATGGACCTTTGACTAACCAAGTCACAAGTTTAATTTGCGTCCACAAAGACCTGCATGTTCAATAAATTATCCACATCATCATTATCATGATAACTATTGAAAATTTGTGTTCCCTTGTATTTTCCCTCCGATGTTAACTAATTTGAGAGATTATTGTGGGTTCATCCATGCCAATTATGCTTTTTCTTGTGGTTTCCCTTTCCTTTCCCTTAGTCAATTGCTTAAATTGAAAATCTTGAAATTGGCTAAGTGTGAGGGTTTTCTAGGTCTTCCATATAGTAGAGAACCCAAATGGGTATCCCCAACACAAATTTGAAGAAAATTAGGTTAAAATTGGCTAAGTTATGTGCTTGTGGGTTTTGGCTCTCTTGTTGGCCTTTTATAGAAAAAGATAATTGAATTGCTCCAATGTTTTCAATTGGTGCCAAGGTGCAGTTTAGTAGCGAGTCAAGTTTTTGGAAAGGCCAATAGGAGGAAAGTTTAGAAGCCAAGGGTTTAGTTGGAAGAAGATAGTCCACAAGGTTTGAGTGACATCATATTGGAGTCGTTATAGTATTGACTATAGGTAATTCTAAGTGGACTAAATATTTGCATGTAACAAGCATAGGTTTAGTAGAGCTTCAAAGCTCCACAAAAGACTAAAGCAAGATAATGATGGGAAAGTGAGTAGTTCCAAGTGAACCATTTTAAAGGCCAGAGCATGAAGTTCATATGGAGGTTGAAGTCTAGCATGGACCCAATGGAGGTTTAGTTTCTACATGGTTTGATTTCACATGTTCAATTTTTGGACCAATTTTTGTATGGTCAGATGGAGGTCAAATATTCACAAAGACAAAGTAGATAAAGTGTAGAAGGGGAGCTTAGTTAGAAATATGGAGATGGCCAAAACCACAAAAGTGTAGAAGTGAAGGAAAAGGATAACAATGGTAAAAGTGCTAAAGGAACTTAAAGACACATAATGAAGAACAAGACAAAATCAAAGTTTAACAAGGTAAAGAAAAAGAGAAAGAGGATGCGAGAATTTTAATGGTTCTCAAAATTGCTGAGATCCCCACTCTTGCAAGATTTTTTGAGCTTATAAGAGCTTGATGGGGGTGTGTGCAAGAAGTTGAGTCCACTTTTTGACCAAAAAGTGGAAGAGTTTTCCCTGATTTTCAAATTTTGTCACATTTGACCTTAAAATGTGAAGCACTTAGTGATGGAATCTTAAAAAAGTCAGTAATCATAAAATTTAGTACTTGGAGTCTAGTTTCCAAATATGCAATTTATTTTAATACCCAGATGATACAAATTGATTTTCAATAGACATTTCTAAAAACCACTATTTAAAAGTCATTTTTTTTTATCATACCATGCACGTGTACATCATCCATATTTTGACCTAAATAATCATATTTTTGTAAATACTTTTGGGAAAATATTTGTGACTCACTGAAGCATGCTTTCAATATTTTTTTGTAATTTTTTGTTGAATATTTTTTTTGCTAATTTTTTATTGGCCATATTTGTTGTTTTGAAAAATCATTGTGTACGTCATGCATAAGATGACCTAAACTTATCATTTTTTGATTTTTTTTTCAAATTGAAAAGAATTTTTTGAAGTACGCTTTTGTACAATTCATTTTTTATGAATTATTTTAATAAAAAGTTATTAAAACACTAAAAAACTCAGATATTTCAAGTTTATGGACCAATTTCATCATAAATTAATTGAAAAATAGAAAAAATAATCTAATTGTAAAAAAATTTACATATTTGGAATCTACACTACCTCATCTATAATGGGTTTTAATTTTTTCAAAAAATTCTACAAAAAAGGTCTTTAGACATATATCTAAAGTCACTATTTTCATCTGACATTGACATGACCTTCAAGTTGTAGGTCAAACCAGGTCCAAAGATTAGGTTCGGGTCCCCAATCCTTTTCTTGAACCAAAAAACAAAACAAAAACCCGATAAAAAATATAAATTTTAATAAACAAGATCCTGTTTCATAAAAAAATATTTTTTATATACTTTAATGAAACGAGATCCCATTTTGAAAATAGGGCCCCATTCTATAAAATCAGATCTTGTTTTTCCCATTTCTTAAAAGCATAATTTTTTTTTATCCTTTTATGAATTGGGATCCCATTTCGTAAACACAAAAAAATATTTTTTTTATGAAACGGGATCCTGTTTTTGGCTTGGGACCTTGAAGTGAAACAGGATACTGTTTGCTAAATAATGGGATCCCGCTTTGTTTTTCCTAATTTCAAGTTTTTTTCTAAGTCTGGAACTTCCACCTTAAGTGGACTCAACTTTGTGCTTTCACCCATGGTTTCATACTTTTCATAGGATCTTGATGGTTTTATACTTTTGATAAGATACCGATGGTGCTCGACTTTCTACCAAATATTGATCAAGCTCGATTTTCCATAATATCCATATAGAGGTCAAAAGACCACAATATCGTGATGATGACCACTTCCCACAAAGTCACATATCTTGATGGAGGTCAAGTTTCTACAAAGGGTAAAAATAGAGAGAACTCCTAGGAAATGGATTCAAGGTTGTAACAAATCCTAAAACTCCTAGATCTCGCGTTATAGAAGTTTCATGGTCTTCAATGCATTTTGGTGTGATTTTTTGGAAAAGAACGACACCCACATCTCATTTATGATTTGTAGACCCACTTTTTGTTAGGCAGACATTTTTAGGCCACGATTTGCAACAAATTTTATGGGTTTTTTTGTATCCCCCAACAAAATCATCAATACATAAGTATGATAGACCGAGCTTTTGGGAGGATTTCCACGCTTGTAGATCAAATATATGTTTAGATATGTTAGATTCTTATAGGGCTATGACTAGGGTTTCCCTCCCTATTATATTTTTCTCTCTCAACTTGACATTTTATATCTCTAACATATCTAGATTCTGTAAACTAATAGTCTAACCTTTACTATTATATAATATAAATAGTCAGCTTAAATGCCTTTTACTTAAAAAAATAAAGAAATAAAAAAAATAAAAAAATAAAAAATAAAAAATAAAAAAATAAAACACATTTGTATATTCATTGTAAGGGGTTCTTTTGAAGAGGTCTACAACTCTACAAGTCCACTTTGTAAAATAGGTCCATGTCTTTAGATTAATAAAACTACTATTTCACCTCTTTTAACTTCTGACGTGGTCCATGAAACCCTTTTACCTTCACATTTGAATGAATTCTTGTCATTTTCCAAGTTTGTATGATGCGTTAACAATGGATTTTATTACTCCCTCTTAATTCACATCAAACCCTAACCTTCATATACACCCCTTATAAATTGGTATAATAGAGAGCTATGCGAGTTCCTCTTGTAGTTTAAATGATTTTTTGTGCTGAAGTGAGCAAGAAGAAACACCATTAATCTAGGTACATCACCACCCCTTTCTTTTCTACAAAATTTTGTCTCCTCTTCCCCTATAAGCTATTGGAATATGATTAGTTTTAGGGTTATTTTATGTTGGGTTGGACCAATTTTTGTCAAATGGAATTGTACCCTATTGAACTAGGCTCAATATTTCAATGACACAATGGGAATGATCTCAAGTGTGGGACCTTTGTTGTTGACATTAGGCCTTGAGAGAAGGTAAAATTCCTTTCTAACCTAGGTACAATAGTGTTGATCCAACCTAGCATTGAATAATCTCTAAATTAGTCCTACTACTAACAACTTTTAGAGGAAAAGATGAAGAAAGACGAATACAAAAATAAAGGGGTAGTGGTACACCAATATTATCTAGTGTGATTCTTCTTGCTTTTATAGCACAAATAAATAATGAAATGCTAAAGGAGCTTGCACAATCTTCCGTTCTAATATTCTTTGTGAGCTCATGTGAAGGTTAGGTTTGACAAACACTAAAAGGAAAGGAATGATTCATGATTAACTCTACAACAAAAAAATAAACACACCACACAAACATACAATAACAAAAAATACACATTTAGATATAAAGACGAGGTATTAATTGCACAACATAACATAATGGAAAAGAGGAAATGATAGCCAATTTGTATTAATTTATGAAGCCTTTTTATAATGGTAGAGATGAAAAACATGCATAAGTCTCTCCATTAGTGAATAGGAGAAGATTTGTACCAAAAAATAGATATTTCTTTTATATTGAAGCATAACATAAATCTTAACCTTAATCGCTTGTCGAGAATACACGAGAAGCAGACGTCTGGAAATTCAAATTCGATTACAGACATAGAGGGGACATATTTGATGGTGTGAGGATGGCTGAGCATTTATGGTTTGATAGATTGAGTGTGAAATCCCCTACGAAATTCGTTACAAAAATGACCATGAACGCTTAAGGTGAAAAACACTTTGTAGGACGCTAAAAGGAGCATGGTGGGATGTATTTGATCTGCAGATCATTGAAGAGCATTGAAGGAATCATGAAAGAGATGTGGGATTGAGGAAATGTAGGTGGGAGTCATTGAGGCATTTAATTCTGAGCATTGTAGCTAAAACAAACACGACAATCGCATGGAAATCTGATACTACATTAGTTGTTTTCCTAGATTTAAATATCAGTCATTGATCTACATTTGGGAGTTTGAATTTGGGCCATGGATTGCTTCCAAAAGAGGCATTAAGTTTGGAACATTGATCTGGTTTGGCTGTATGATCAGATGACAGACCCATCGTCACATCTTGTAGGGTTTGGAAAAGTCAAAACTATGATAACATGCAATATTGACGCGTGTCCTCTTTAGTAGGAAAATACTTTTTGGTTGCCAAGAAGGAGGGTTTGGTCAATTGACGAGGCAAGAGATATAATTTATAATTAAGTGGATAGAATGGGGTGGACAAGTCACCAGGTAAGTTCATATGGAAATCCCTGCAAGGCCGAACTATTTGAAATATATAATTGTAGTTGTGGGGAAAAGAATAGGGTAGAAGTACAAAACTGTGTCACACTTTTATAAAAGAAACAATCAACATTGGTCCAACTTTTAAACTTGAATCACTAAAAAGTGGTATAGGGGAGAAGGGCCCATAGTGGAGCACCCTAATTCCGCGTTCCTCAAAATCCTATGTGAAAATTTAAAATCACTCCCAATTTTGTACAATAGTTTATTTGGCAATTCACGTGTTTCTATATTTCGTTTTAGGGTCACATCATCAAATGTGATGCCACATCAACATGCTTTTTGTTGAGGTATTCTAAAAGGACCAATAAAAAAGTAAGACCGATAGTGGTGCACTAAGTCATGTTTTATTGGTGCATTGATGTGGCATCACATGATTTGTCAGTTTGTGTATTTTATGGATAAAAAGTGTTTTTCAATATGTTAAGGTGCTCTTCTATGGGCCCCACTAAGGACTACTTATATCCCCACTATTGGACCCTGCTCCACTATGTGCCCCTCTTCCCTATATATTTTAAAATTTGAAATTATGTAAACTAATAAAATGTGTATTTTTTTTATCATATTTTATGTTTATGGTTTTTTAAAAAAATAAATAAATAATTTGAATATAGTTTTTTATATAAATTAACACAATAATTTAGTTGCTAATAAAATGTTGAAAAATGAAGTTACATGAAACGTTGATCTTTATATAGTAAATTTTGTTTTTTCCGTCAAATTTGATAAATGTATATTTTTAAATAAATATTAAAATGTGTGTGTATTAAAACATAGTTGTTTCCATTTGATCAACTTTCATATTAACTATTTAACTATTTATCTAAAATATAAAATAAATTATACCATCTTGATATAGATTCTTTTATCTAGTGCATCATATTTTTTTCAAAATTTTTAATAAGTTTTAGTATTTTTCTTGACATGGTAATCAACCTAACATTTTTGTTGAAAGATCAAGTTTTTCAAATAGTTTTATTTTTTTGGTAAATTGGCCTCAAAATGGTGCTACATATGCATTTAGCCAAGAATTTTAGTTGGAATTTTTTTGGAGATATCTAACTTAGCTATAATGAATCTTACTAGATCATATGCTTGACTATAATGTCCCCTTCTCAAACCTGATCTTTCCAGTGACCGTTGGCCTTTTTCTGGAAACCCGAAGGCTAGTCGGAAGGTAAAATTAGGGTTTCCTATTTTTAAGGATGTCTTTGCTCGGAGTTGGTGGATTCAATGGCGGATTCTTTCTGGGTTTTCAGAGAGCTTCATAGTGGTATGTTCATTTCGGCATTCTAAGCATTTTCTGGAACTTACTATTTTTAGTAAATTCTATTTTTGGCAGTTTTTCAGTTGGGTTCAGCATGGTTGACTTCCTACTTCAGTTTGGTCAGTTGACTTGATCGTTAATGGCTTCAGGGCACATTTGGAGAGATAAGTTGAGTCCTTTAATTAAAAGTCACGTTTTAATATTATATTATAACGTTGACCCCTTGGCCTAGTCTATTGACTTCATGTTGTTTTGAAAAGTGGTCTTTTGAGGGTGGTGCCTTCATTAAAGATTATTTTATTATTTACCAAAGTCAAAACAAGCTTAATGTGGGTGCATTTATCAAAGTATTGAATTTATTTAAAATGTCAATATTGAGCTTTGAAGGAAAAGGACGCCATATTTGAGAAAGGATTAGGGCTTTGACATTGAAGTGGATTTTAGGGTTTCGAGAAGTCAACAGGAAATTATAAAAGGAAGATCTTGAGCCTCATTTCACATCTTTGGTCTATAGTATTGTTATGCTACCGGTTTGGCTCTGGGTTTGCTTCGAGGAATGAAGGCCTCCTAGCTCGGGCATCGCTTCTTGTTTGCAAGACAACAACTAGTGGTGATTCAATCTAGTTTGTGAGTTCTTCTTGGAAATTGTGCATTGTAATCAGCATTATAGATCAGTAGTTTCTGGTTTTGCATATTAGTGGATTCCTAGATATTACATTGTTTGCTTTAGCAGATTCATATTTTAATCATAAGTAAAAAAACATCAAAAAAATTGTTCTGGGTATTAGCCCATTTCCATTGCTAGGCATAGGCGTCATCTTTCACAAGTTTGTAGATTTTTTAGAGATTGCTGTGATTTTCTAGAGCAGATCGCCCTTTTCATGAAGCCGTACCATTCAGCTTGTGCATTGGGATCTGTGCAAATTAATTAAAGGATTTAAGATCTGCTTTTTGTGTTCTATCCTAGGCGTCATCTCTGTTAGAGAATATTGCATTTTTTTTCAAGTTAATTGGATGACATACGAGAGAGATATGAGCATATGAGCGAATTCCATAATTGCTGGTTCTTAGTTCAAAGTGCAGATTTGTAAAGAAAAAAATAGAATTTGTATTGTTGATCATTGAAGGTTTATTGTCTTCGCACTTCTAACCAAGCTAAGGAGAATTATTATGATGTAATGTTAGTCTATCAAATTCCTAAGTTATTGGTAGGCGAATGATCATTATTTTTGTAAACTGATAGTAGTACTAGCAGACATCTTCAGTATTGCTCAATTCTGATTTGTAACACTCTCATTCATTGTAAAGTTGTTTTGAAATAGATACATCTCCGCCCTATGGTAGCTACTTTCCCATTCTGGGTTAGCAAGCACATTCTGGGTGTTGAGTATTTCAGTTTTCAGTAGTTCTTTAAGCATAGTTTTTTGTAACACTCCGTCATATGGTCGCCCCTCACTCCATACTGGATTGGGTAGCACATACTTGGCATCGAGTTCCCTTTCAGCACTTAGTGTAAAAGATCCTCTGACCATATGCTCACCATCATCGGCACCATTCTTGGTTAGAGTTCCCGCATAAGCAATTTGTTTTGGATCCTCTGACCAATGCTCACACCTTGCCCGTATCGGGATCCTGGTGTACATTCTGGTTAGAGTTGCTTCAGCACGTTTTGGTTTATCTTCTAACCTTAACGGGTGCATTGCTTTGTAATCTGTAATTTGTAAAAATTGAAAAAATTGGCTCGAAATATTTCATTGACCAAAAGTATTTTTTAGTTAGAATACTTCAATTCACTTGTGTTGATAAGTTGGCTGAAAGTGTGGCACAACTTTGTATTTTTACCCAATAGTATGTGAAAATGGAAATGCAGAAGGGTCCAAATGAACTAGATGAAGTAATTCAAATGGGGGAAATTTAGATAATAAATTCTACAAAGAGACCTAACTAGGTTGGGCAGAAACTCAACTTCCATAAGCACCTACGAGAAGATTGTTGACATTTGCACTTATCGAAAGATATCTAATTCACTTAAAAATCATTGCAAGACCAAATGCACTTGAAAATTCCTCAAACATTTAGATTGCATGATTTTAGCCTCCATTGACCTTGTGAAAAAGATATTGACATTGAAACCTTTAACTTCAACCTGCTTAGATGGAAAATCCCATAAATTCGATAGACCAAAAAATCCTTGCAAACTAACCACTTGTGAGACTTTGACCTTTAGGTGGATCCATACATGAAGATGACCTTCAAACTCCTACAAATCATACTTAGTTGCTTTTTCATATTTTATTTTGTGGGGAAACAAAGTAGAACTACAACAAAGTAGGGAAATCCAACTAAATTAGAACAAAACTAGCCAAATTGAGGGTCTAGATGATCGATGTGTTCTTGCAATTTCAACACATTCAATTTTTTACCATTTTACCTTTGTGAGGGGCTAATACCAAAATGTATTACTATGAAAAAAGACAAGTGAACCAAATCTTTTGGGAGAAAGTGATTGAACCGGATTGTGTAAAAAATCCTGCAAATGCATAACCTTTTACCCTTAGAGAATTTTGCAAAACTTCAAAAGAAAGTCAAGGGACTTATTTTTAGTTCTCTATGAATTGGTGCTAGGAATATTAGAAAATTATCACTTGTGATTGAGTCTATTAGATCAGTTATTAATAGAGGATGGAAAGGGTGGAAAACATTCCAACATTTCTAGTGAGTTCTATGTGATTCTTGCTTGCTAAGCATAGAAGAACTAGTGGCCTTAAACTATTCATTGGGAATAAAGTAAAAAATGACAACAAAAAGTGAGGTATTATCAATCAAACATAAATGGAACACATGTGAAAAATAACTTGGAGGAAAGTGACAAATTTAAATTATGCATTCCCATAAGGAGAATGCAAAGTGTGCACGACGACACTTCTTTGAAAGAAAAACTTAACATAATATGATATAAGGTTGAAACAAATCCTTAGAGATAAGACTTGAGGTATATTGGGCATTCACAATGATATGAAGAGCCTCAACATTCAACTTGGTCAAAATATATAATGCATTAGATTTCTTGCATTTGGTGATAATGTATGCACCATTACAAATGGTATCAAATTTTGAGTGTCTTCTAGATTTGGACCTATTTGTATCCCACTTTAGAAAAAAGTCTTCTTCATGGAAAGATCTAAAAAATATCCTTTTTATCGAAGGTTGTCTTGACTTGGGCTTGATGTGATTCAAGTGTTTGCGTGGCCTTATTTATGATTTATTCTAATTTCATTAGCTCAACAAACCTAACTATCATGACATCATTTTCTATCAGTTCCAATTACTATATGATAATTCAGGAGATGACAACTCTAGAGATAGTTAAAACCATGATTCCGTTCCATAAATTGACATGAAAGGGGAGTTTCCGATATCTCTCTTGGGAGTAATCCTATTAGTCCAAAGGGCTATATTTAGCTTGATGTTCCATGATATTTGATTGTCTTTAATGGCTCTTTTGATAATTCTAATTGAGTTCTTGTTGGTAGACTCAACTAAGCCATTACCATGAAAGTAATAGTTTGATGATTTATTTATGTATATTCCATGCTTAATTTCCCAAGCACTGATTTAGGCACTAAAAACACCTTGAAATTATCAGAGATGATAGTGGAAGGGGCATTGAACCTTCTCACAATTCCATTAAAGAATTCCAATATTGAAGCTTCAGTCATATCCTTCATTGCAACTACCTTTGTCCACTTGGTGAAATAATACATGTAGCTATCAAGATCCACTTTTGAATGGTAATGGGTGGTGGAGTTATCTAACCAATTAAGTCTAAACCCCATTGTGTGAATGATTGGTTTCTTGAATAAGGTGGAGAGGAAGTACAACTAATCTCCACTTTCTAGTAAAGAAAGCACAATTCTTACAATTATTCACACACTTGTCAGCATAATTGAATAGGGTTGGCCAATAATATACAACCCTCACTACCTTAATAGAAATGGTCCCAATAGAGAAATGGCCACTTGAGAATTCATCATAAAATTATTTTAGCATACTACTAACTTGATTTTGTCTAATACATCTCAATAGCATCCCATTGGAATTATTTTTGAAGAGTATGTTATCCACTAGGACATATGGGATGAACTATAATATAAAGTGTCTTCTTTTAGCTTTGTCCAAACTTGGAACCTATATTCCTTCTTGCAAGAAAGTAGTTATGTTATTCATCTAGCAGTTTCGAGAGTCCATGTTTGTTGGCTTATCATCTTGTAAGATAAGGGATAAATTTGTATGAGTCTTAGATGATGAGGTCAACTATTCATAGAGCCCTTTACCTCTTACTAGTTTGGTGATATTAATATCTGTCATACTCCATGAGCTTAGTTATCCTACTAGCTCTTTTCTCATTGATGTATTGACTCAATAGAAACTCTTTGATGTTGACATAGGGAACCATAAATTGGGTCCAATTGTTGGAAAACATGTGTCTAAATTTCTTCAATGTTATAATAATGAGGACGTGCTTTTCCACATAGCTATATTTGAGCTCACAGTTCTTTATTCCTTCATTCAAGAAGGCAACGGGTTGCTCAATATTATCATTGTTCAATTGTGTCAAGATAATTGATATGCTTACTGCTCCTCTGAAGGTATAAAGGATGAAATATTTGTCATAATTTTTATTTAACAAGAGTATGATCTTGAGAAATTTCTTGTTTAATGGCCTCAAAATTATCTTTTCCCTCTTTATTCCATCTAAAGACCATACTTTCATTTAGCATAGAGGTGAGAGGATTTACTAAGGTTGCAAGGTTGGGAATGAATTGAATATCACAAATTTAATTCTCCCAAGGAATCTCTACAATCCTTATGTGTTAGGAGTCCCCCCTATGATTGAGGTTATGTTGAAGTTAGGTGCTAGCCTAGCTTCGTGTTGTGCTAATTGCATGAAGTACCTGTTGGGGTCTACTAATATGATTTCGTTAATGATTCTCAAGATCCTTGGTTCTTGAGACACATTTTTGTTTTCCTCAGGCATGAGCCCTTGGTTTACCTCTTTCAAAGTGTAACTTTCAAAAGGGGGAATATTTTAATTTTGTGAGCTCATTTGACCATTAGGATTTTCACCAAAGTTCATTTCACTAGTTGGGTTGTACATCAAATTATATGATGAGTCCATCTCTTTTCTTTTGATTTGTGATCATGTGACAACCATAAAAAGTGATGATTTTTTGACTTTGTCTTTTTCTAGATTTTGATTTTTTGGTTTTTGTAAAGTTTTGGTATGAATGCAACTAAAATGAATATACTCTATTTTTTTGGTATTTTTTGATTTTTGGAAATTTTTGATAGGTACAAGACTAAAAGGAAAACTATGATTTTTTCACTAAATGCAAAGACCTTTGATACCTTTGACTTTGGATCATAAAAGATGATTACCTTAACACAAATTTCAATATTGGACTAACATAACCCAATGAAAAAAATCCTAAACCTCTAGAGAAAAAGTCAATTTTCAACTAGACTAATGAGTTGAGAAACCTACTTTTGTTGGTGAGGGCATTCTTGTAGATGAGGTTTTGACGATTTCCAAGTGATGACCCTAGACTTTTGACTTCTAAACTTGTTTTCAATTTCCATATTTCAATATTTTCAAGACAATATTGTAAGGACCTATGATATGATGCTAAAATGATATGATGTTTTAACCTAGGAAAGGTAACAATTTACTGAAAATGGAGGAAAAAGTGACTAATTCAATTTTTAGCATCTGTGTACATGAGATCAGGTTTATGTAGCCTCTGGAAATAAACTCTGTTTTATCTGTCAAACATATGTGATAGATAAATCGACAAATATGGTGTAGAAGATGTCGATTATAGTGTAGTATGAGACAAATACGTTGTAGAACCTATCAAATACATTGCACACATGTGTTTTTGTTTGTTTGCTAAGGCAAGATTTCAACTGATAGAGAGATGCGATGTTTTAATAGATGAATGCATTGTAGTCAGTAATGGATGCGTCACATTGTTTCTATGGTGTAGATACATAGTTGTGACACACATGCTAACAAATGCAATGCACAAGTTTTGTCAAAAAAAACCCTAGTCATGTTTAATTTTTTGATTTTAGATGTGATTCATTTTAAGAAATTATAGAAAAAAATATTTGATAAGTTATTAGTTGTGATTTTTTATGGTTTGTGTCAATGATAAAGCCCTAAGGCTATTTGTTTATATTGGTACAACAACAAGACTCAAAAACATTCAAAACTTAACTTAGTAGTAGAATGGGTGTGTAAATTTAAGTAGGCCCACCTCCCATTTAAGGGGTAAATACTTAGAAAGATTGGGTAGTGACATAATTGAGATAAATGTTTTCAAAACCTTCTCTATACGAAGGCATATAGTAGACATCCAGTGACATCTAGGGTTGTCCACAAATTCCATGGGAACACCTTCTTTCACTTCCTAAGAGGCTATTGCTAGCAACCCAACAAGATCTATCTCAACCTAAGAAAGTACATGGTGAGTAGCTTTAGAGTATGATCTGCATACCTTGCACCACTTTATAAGATTATGTTCAGAAGTATTCTAAGGCCTCTACTACAAAGGTTTTTAGTGGGTAGATCTCTGTGAACATCGTTGATCTCTCAGATGTCTCATTAGAGTCTAAGAAACTGTAAGCCCCTAGTGAAAGTTTGGAGCGCTGCATGTACAGATCAAACTACAAATTTCACTGTCATCCAATTTCTATAGCGCACTAAAAAATGTCACTTGAAGTCGATCCCTTGGATTATCTATGAGGATGTATTAAAAGGTAGGTCTCCTACTTAAAAAAACTGGAAAGTTTATATGTTATAATTTCTCATCACCTAGGATCACACGAAGTACGTAAGGGGAGAGGATACTTTACAAAAAAAATACTTTTGATACCAGGACTGATGTGTGCATGTGCACCAATACAGTAAACACTAGTTCATTTAAATTACACCAAAGGAAATGTGCAATTTGTATGTTAATTTTAGTGCACCAAGTGAAATATTGCATGGTCAATCACACTATTAATTTTAAATCCAAATTACAAAGTGAGGATTATAATGTTCTTTTTAAGAGCACTAAAACAAAATCTTTGAGATTGTATTCATTTTAAGCACTAAAACCAAATTTTTTAGATCATGTTCATTTTAGGCACTAAAAAGAAATATGTGAGATCATGTTCATTTTAAGCACTAGAAAGAAATGTTCAAGATAATTTGAGAGATCGTCACAAGTTGGAAACAAAAAGATTAGTAATACAAAAACCTTATCCTACTAAAAATAAGAAAATAGCAAAGTATAAATCAACATTTTACCTTTCTTTTTGTAATTTAGTCACTTGCAGTGCAAGGTTCGACAAATGCGGTGTGTAACAATCCCCATGTTCACATTTTGCTTTTGTATTTCCTTGATGGATTCTGACAACTGTATATTTTGTATTTGCACTATTCATCCTATCATTATTTTGTATTGGCACCTGTGAGGTATAATTCCAAGATTGTTATGCTATTGACATGATTAATGTTTATGCTAGATTTCATGCTTACATGATTAGATGTTGTTATTGTTACTTTTGAATGATTATGGATAGGAACGGGATGATGTCGTAACACTCATATCCGAGAGGCTTACGATATCATGACCCTCTTCCTAATGATTGATTTTTCTTTGGCTATATGATATATGTATATGCACATGTACTTTGACGTGTGATCAAACTGATGTAGGTACTAGGTATCGACTCCACCTAGATTCACAGGCCTGAGCGTACTCTCATTCAGTAATGGTGGTTACTGGAGATAGTCATAGGCCAAACATTCCCTAGCCTAGCCCACTGTACCCTGTTAGCGTAGTGTTTGCATGATGTGTGTTTACCCTTTGGTTCCCTAACAGTAACGACCAGATTGCCTTCTCGTCTTATGAAGTTTTCCAGTATTACTTGTTGAGGTATTTTCATTATGAGCTTAATATCAGTTTTATGGTGATTTAATGATTCCTCTTTTAGATTTTAATGTGGTTCATTATTGGTCCCATGGTGATTTAAGGATTTAAATTATTATTTTTATGTGTAATAGAGAATGTTGTATATTTAGTGATTTTAATAATTTGATTTGGAGAGCTTTAATAGTTAATTTAATTAAATGTTTTATTTCATATATTGTTTTGATAGTTTATAAAAATGGAAATAAGTTTTGATATTGTATTGATTTAAAGTGTTATTTTAAATGTTATTTTTTTTTTTTGAGGACTTTAGTTAAAAAGAAAATGAACAATTTGGTCATTCATATTTTTCGAACCATTTTGGGAAGAAAAGAAAACTAAAAAAAAATCTGATTGGTTTGAGAGAGAGAAACCTCATGGTTGGGAATGAAAGCTTGGTAGTAAGATCTAGTTATATTAGAGGTATTTTGTGGGCAGCAGATCTTGGTGTTTCCGCATAGCGTTGTTGTATTACTACTTTATTTTGGAATCTAACTGTGCCTTGAAAATATAACATTTCTTCATTTCAAGTTTGGGCAGAATTAAAGGTATTCTTTTGTGTATTCCTTGAATTTTTGAGTTAGAAATGTATGTGTGTGTATAAATGTGTTGGGAGTCTTGGTTGCTTTGGGTGTTGTCATGGCATATTGGTTTTGAGATTTCTTTTTAGTCTGGTCATTGCATTTATATTGGGGAAAAACAAAGGCTTTTCTAAACCTGCTCTTGAATCTCCTATTTTAAACTCAAATCCAATTGTGGAATTCAATTTGAAACAACATAATCTTAACTGGCTTGATGGAAGATTTAGTTTAAAGTGGCTCTCACAGTTTGCATTTTCCAATTGTTAATTTGGGAATAGAAAAAAAAATGTTTTTTTAACCCAGCCCTCAAACTCCTATCATAAACTTGAAACCAAATATGAAATTCAAAACCATAACCACCTATCACAAATAAAAAATAAAGGTGGATTCCATGTAGAAATGCCCATATCTCAATAGGGTTGAAGTCAGAATTCAATTCTTGGCACTTTGATTTTTGGGCATAATATGCCCTGCCAGTGTACCATGTCGCCTCATACAATCTTTTTTTTTTTTAATTCTTGAATTTATTGATCAATCTGTATTTATAGTGTTTGAAATTAGTTTGGAATTTGTTTAATTTCACTTTTTCTTTTTATGTCTAGTTTGGTTTTGGTTTCCTCTTTTCAGCCTGGTAAAATTCATTTGTAATTTGGGGCAAAACAAAGCATTTTCTTACCAACTTGAAAACCCATGTCTTAGTTAACTTAATTTTAAAAGTGGTATTCAACTAGAAAACCCAAATTAAGAATTGGGTTGTGATCAAATTTCAAATTTAGGCACTTTTTTATTTTGAGCATGTTTATATTACCGAAACCTTGTCATCAACTTTGTTATTTATTAAGTGCTGTCATTATATGCTTGTGTAGTATTTTAGTGCCCTGCCATACTAATAAAAGAATCCTTTAGGCAGCAGCAAGAATATGAATCTCTTATTGTAGTACTGGAGTAGTTTTAATGAACTTTAATGATGAAATATGGATTGTTTTAATTATCATTAAAAGTTGGAATTTATTCTTGCTTGGCTAATTTGAATATTTAAATAGCAATTTTTACTTGAATTGTTTTAATTTGGTTTTTTATACATTGTTTGGTTAAATGATATGAGCTTAGGTCTAGGTAATTAGAGTGGTCTTATGGAGTTGCTCTCTATGGGTCGGGGGCCTGCAAGTGGCTGCCAGGGGAACTAGTAGTAGAGTTATAGTAAACAAGTGATAACTAAATAAAAACAATGGGGTAAAAAAATAATAAGATAATGAGTCCTCATGCATGGCCTTGAGTGCTTGTAAAGGATAAGGATGCACTTAAGAAGGCCTATCCATCTATAGGAGGTCGAGTTATCCGTCTGTGGGGCGTTGATTCGGGCATGATTGAGTCTCCTCCTTTGTATGAGAGGTGTACTTGATTCTGTGTGGCACCATCCCTTCGCGCACGCATGATGACATTCCATCCGATCTGCACTCTAGTACCTAGTACCTTAGTAGTCGTGAGTAGTACCCGACATGTTATTGGATGACCATATCCATGTTGTGACATTGGCTTTATGCATTGTATTCCATGTTTGCTCCGTGACTGATGTGAGTGTTGGCCATTTATTACCCTTGCCTTGTTACTTCTATGTTATGCTGTATTTGGCATGTGTGGCATGAGCTTGTTATATTGTTTTCCATAGTCTTGTTGTTATTCTTTCATGCCTTAGTATGATGTATAGATTGTCCTTGTGATGACCTATTTTGATGTGTTCTTTTTTTCCTTTAGGATGCCTCCTAGGGGTAGAGCCAGTGGCAGAGTCAGAGGTCAAGCCACTATTCCTCATCGTAGCACTTGACGTAATGTTGATCAGGGTAATTAGGGTGAGCATCAGGAGGAACAACATGCTAAGAACCAAGCCGAAGGGCTTAGGGGTGCTCAGGTTTTAGCTCTTTAACAATAGATTATGGACCGATTAGGACCTCTTCAGGAGGTATCTCATGAGGAGTCACACCCTTCTTGTCAGGATGGTTAGGATGCTAGAGCTGAGCATGAGCGTTCCCATAGTCTGAGTCATTTGAGAGGAAATTTTGTGAGGGATAGGGTGGATGGAGACAATATTGCTGTAGGCCACATGAGGGATCTCCTTAGAGCTCATCGCCCTATTTTTTATGGTTTTGGTATAGGTACTGAGGTAGAGACTTGGTTGATTGATCTTGATCGATGCTTTGCTATGCATCCTTATAGTAGTGATACTAGAGCTCAATGTGCCATTATGCATCTCAAAGGTTTTTCATCTACATGGTGGAGAGTAGAGGAGAAAAAGCTTCACCTAGACATTGCTTCCATTTCTTGAGGACTATTCTTAGAGAGGTTCCGTGCACAGTTTCTTTCAGACTACTATTGGCAGAGACATTCTGATGATTTCCATGAGCTTCGTTAGTTAACTATGATGGTAGATCAGTATGAGCACCACTTCTTTGAGCTTAAGCAATATGCTAGAATTTTTGATGATGAGCTGATGTTAGTGCATCATTTCATTAGGGGCTTAAATTCCCGTATCAGTGGTGGTGTTTGTGTGTTTGGGCTGAAGACCTTAGATATCATAGTGGAGAAGGTGAGGTTGATAGAGGAGAATTTGGCTAGAGGATTTGGTGGTCAAGTAGGCATTTAGATTGATAGTTCCCCTCCTTCAAGATTAGTTGTTCGGGGTGAATAGTCTCAGGGAACTAGACCGTCTAGATCTCAATTTGCACCTTCTAGATCTGGTCAGTGACAGAGGCATAGGTCTGCTCAGTCTCAACAAAGTGGGAAGAGTCCTAGTACTCTATTTTCTAGAGATCATCCACATCATCATTCTCAAAGTAGGTAATAGAGTGGTTTGGCATAGAGTTCTTAAAGTCCACAACAAAGTTCTAGGTGTGGTGGATCCCAGCAGTCGTGTGCACCATTTTTAGGCTGAGGTTTTGGAAGAGGTAGTTTTTTTTCTTATGGGAAGCATGGTCATATAGTTATTCATTGTCCTTAGAGATCAGTGGTTGGAGGTAGTCAGAGACAAGTTACTTTGGAGCCTACAGTAGGTGATGCTGGTAGATCACATAGAGTTTTTATGGTGGTTGATAACTGTCGGGCTAAGCTTCAGGGCACTATGGTTGAGTATTCATGTGTGTTATGTGGGATTACCATATCTATCTTGTTTGATTCAAGAGCTTCAGATTATTTTATTTCTCCTTCTCTCGTAGAGTGTTGTGGACTTGCGGTGGTAAGGAAAGATGTTGGTTGGTAGGTTGAGTTAGCTATTGGAGCTAAGGTGTCTATAGACTCCCTTGTTCGTGGTTGTGTGTTGGATTTGGGAACCTTCACTACCACAATGGATCTCTGTGTGTTTCCTTTGGGGTCCTACGAGATTGTTTAAGACATGGATTGGTTAGAGACCCACCTAGCCAATATAGATTGACGACGTAAGTTGGTTCAATGTGTAGACGATGTTGGAGAGTGTGTTGAGTTAGTTGGGGTCCAAAGATCCATTTCTCTTCATGTGATTTTGGCTATGCAGTTGAAGCGTGCCTTGCGACAAGGTTGTTATTTGTTCGCTATCTCAGTTAGTGATCTTGCCAAGGGTGGGATTAAGGAGGTATCTCTTGATGACCATCTTCTTCTTCAGGAGTTTGCAAATGTCTTTCTGAGTGCTATTCTCTGTATGCCACTTAAGTGTGACATAGAATTCCATAATGATCTCATCCCTGGAGCAGAGCCTATCTCTCGGGCACTGTATCGTATGACTACTTAGGAGTTGAGTGAGTTGCGGTTGCAGTTAGAGGAGTTACTAGAGAAGGGTTTCATTCATACTAGCGTATCCCCTTAGGGAGCACCTGTCATATTTCATGAAGAAGAAATACGAATCTCTTCGCCTGTGCATTGATTATTGCCAATTCAATAAAGTGACAATGAAGAATCATTATCTGTTTCCTCAGATAGATGATTTGTTTGACCAGATGAGGGGAGCCAAGGTGTTCTCCAAGATAGATTTGAATTCAAGATACCATCAAATTTGCATTCATGAGGCAGACATTCATCGGACAACATTTCGTACACGCTATGGGCATTATGAGTTCATGATTGTCCCTTTTGGGTTGACCAATGCTCCATCAGTTTTTATGTGTTTGATGAATGGGGTGTTTCACACATATCTTTACTGGTTTGGTCTCATATTCCTTGATGATATTTTGATTTGTTTGAGGAATATGGAGGAACATGAAGTCCATTTGTGACAAGTGTTGCGTTGCTTGCGAGATAATCAATTGTTCAACAATTTAGCCAAGTGTGAGTTCTTCCAGATTGAGGTGAGATATTTGGGCCATATCATCTTAGGAGAGGGTATCTCATTGGACCCTTCTAAGATTCAGGCGATTGTAAATTGGCTAATGCCAACGAATGTGGCTCAGGTTTGCAGTTTCATGGGATTGGCGGGTTGCTATCGCTGATTTGTGAGAGATTTCTCTTGAGTAGCCAATCCCATAACTTCTCTTTAGAGTAAAGGGAAGAAGTTTGTGTGGTCAGATAAGTGTGAATCGAATTTTCAAGCTCTTAAGGAGTAGTTAACTAGTGCACCTATCCTAGTAGTGCCAGATCCTATTGTAAGATATTTTGTGGTGTGTGCTGATGCTTCGTTGGAGGGTGTGGGGGAAATTCTTATGCAGGAGGGACAGGTGATTGCATACGAGTCCCATAAGCACAAGGATCATGAGCTAAACTACCCCATCCATGATTTGGAGTTCACTGCTGTCGTCCATGCACTTGTGCATTGGAGACATTTCCTCTTGGGCCATCAGTTTGAGTTGCATAGTGATCATCACAATTTGTAGTATATCTTCACTCAGCTAAATTTAAATGCTTGACAGTGTCGTTGGATGGAGTTCCTTTGTGAGTATGACTTTGAGGTTCACTATATCCAAGGTGAGGAGAATGTTGTTGTAGATTTCTTGAGTAGGAGAAGACACAAGATCTCAGTTTTGTACCTAAAAGTGGATTTGTGGAGTCGTATTTTGGAGTCACTTCTTAGTGATACTTGGTATCAGAAGGTGAGAGTGGAGATTGAATCTGGGAGGGTCCTTGAGGGCAGGTTTGCAGGTTTCTTTCTTGAGCTTGATGGAATTCTGCGGCATCTTGGTTGTATTTATGTTTTAGATTCTGGTGATCTTCATTCCTTGGTTTTGTCAAAGGCTCATCGTGCACCCTATTTAGCTCATTCAGGTGTCACAAAGATGCATGCTGATCTGCAACAGTTGTATCATTGGGCAGGTTTGTGGTGAGATATTTATGATTTTGTGGCTTGGTGTCTTGAGTGCTAGCAGGTGAAGACAAAACATCAGCACCCAGTAGGACTATTGTAGCCTCATTCCATCCTTGGATGGAAGTGGGATGCGATATCTCTTGATTTCATAAAGGGGCTACCTATGTCTTTGTGTCATCATGATGCTATTATGGTTACAATGGACAATTTGTCAAAGGTGACACACTTCTCACCCATGAGATCTTCGTACACTGCAACGTATGTGGCTCGAGTGTTTATAGAGGATATTGTGCATCTGCATGGTATTCCTCATAGGATCATTTCTGATCGTGATCCGGTGTTCACTTCAGCTTTGTGGACTTCTCTTCAACATGCTTTGGGAGTTCAACTTAATTTCAGTTCTGCATACCATCCCAAGACTGATGGACAGATGGAGCAAGTTATTTAGGTTTTAGAGGATATGCTTCAGATGTACATTATGGATCAATAGTCTTGTTGGGAGGACTACTTGTACTTGGTTGAGTTTTCTTATAATAATGGGTACCACAGTTCTCTCAGCATGTCTCCTTTTTAGGTCTTGTATGGTAGGTTGTGTCGGACTCTGTTGAGTTGGGATCACTTAGAGGATCAAGTTCTTTTGGGTCCAGAGGTGCTTCAAGATATGGAGTAGTAGGTAGTGCAGATTAGAGAGCAGTTGGCTACAACTCAGGATTAATAGAGGAAGTATGCCGATGCCCATAGGTTGGATTTCCACTTCTTGGTGGGTGACCGTGTGTTTCTGAGAGTTTATCTGCAGAAGAGCCCCATCCATTATGGGAAAGGCTTGAAGTTGGCACTTCATTTTGTTGGATCTTTTGATATCCTTGAGAGGATAGGTCCAATCGCCTATCACCTTGCATTTCCACCGGGTCTATCACCCATTCACGATGTTTTCCATGTTTTAGTTCTTAGATAATATATTCCTAATGTGACCCATGTTCTTGATTGGACTACTTTGTAGGTCAAGGTAGACAAGCAACTTTCTTTGGATCCCATACGCATCCTTCAGCATTAGAGGTTGACCCTCAAGGGTCGGGACATAGAACAGGTAAGGGTCTAGTGGTATCCTGATGGTAAGTCCTCAACATCTTGGGAAGATGCAGTGAGGATGAGATCCATATCTTTTTGTAGGCTTCTAGGAGTAAGCCAAGTCCTAAGGGGTAGGATGTAACAACCCCCGTGTTCGCATAAATTGCTTTTGTATTTCCTTGATGGATTCTGAAAACTATATATTTTGTATTTGCACCATTCGTCCTATCATTATTTTGTATTGGTACTCGTGAGGTGTAATTCTGAGACTATTATGCTATTGACATGATTATTGTTTATGCTGTATTTCATGCTTACATGATTAGATGTTGTTATTGGTACTTTTGTATGATTATGAACAGGAAAGGGATGATGCCATAACACTTGTATCCGAGAGGCTTACGATATCATGACCCTCTTCCTAGTGATTGATGTTGCTTCGACTATATGATATATGTATATGCACATGTACTTTGACGTGTGATCGAAGTGATGCATGTACTGGGTATTGACTCCACCTAGATTCATAGGGCTGAGCATACTCTCATTCCCCAATGGTGGTTACTGGAGATAGCCACAGGCCAAATGTTCCCTAGCCTAGCCCACTATATCCTGTTAGTGCAATGTTATCATGATGTGTGTTTACCCTCCGGTTACCTAGCGGTAATGTCTGGATTGCCTTATGGTCTTATCAAGTTTTCCAATATTGCTTGTTGAGGTATTTTCATTATGAGGTTAATATCAGTTTTATGGTGATTTAACGATTCCTCTTTTAGATTTCAATATGGTTTATTATTGGTCCTAGGGTGATTTAAGGATTTAAATTATCATTTTTATGTGTAATAGAGAATGTTGTATATTTAGTGATTTTAATTAATTGATTTGGAGAGCTTTAATAGTTTATTTAATTAAATGTTGTATTTCATATATTGTTTAAAGAGTTTATAAAAATTGAAATAAGTTTAGATATTGTATTGATTAAAGTGTTATTTTAAATGTGATTTGTTTTTTTTGAGGAGTTTAGTTAAAAAGAAAATGGGTAGTTTGGTCATTCATATTTTTTGAACCATTTTGGGAAGGAAAACACACTAAAAACAAAAAAATATCTGATTGGTTTGAGAGAGAGAAACCTCATGGTTGGGAATGAAAGCTTGGTAGTAAGATCTGGTTATATTAGAGGGATTTTGTGGCCAGTGGATCTTGGTGTTTCAACGTAGCATTGTTCTCTTGCTGCTTTATTTTGGAATCTAGCTGTGCCTTGCAAACAGAGCATTTCTTCATTTCAAGTTTGGGTAGAATTAAAGGTATTTTTCTATGTATTCCTTGAATTTATGAGTTAGAAATGTATGTGTGTGTTTAAATGTGTTGGGAGTCTTGGCTGCTCTCGGTGTTGTCATGGCATATTGGTTTTGAGATTTCTTTTCAATCTGGTCATTGCATTTATATTAGGGAAAAACATAGAATTTTCTAAATCTGTTCAAATCTCCTTTTTTAAACTCAAATCCAACTATGGAATTCAACTTGAAACAACATAATCTAAACTGGGTTGATGGCATATTTAGTTTAAAGTGGCTCTCAAAGTTTGCATTTTCAAATTGTTAATTTGGGGGAAAAAAAAACATTTTTTTAACCCAGCCCTCAAAATTCTATCATAAACTTGAAACAAAATATGAAACTCAACTGGAAACACTGAAATATCAACTAGGTTTCAAAAATGAATTCTGGACACTTTCATTTTTGGTCAAAATTTGTGCTAGCCTGGTAAAACATATTTTTTTAATCTAGCACCTTAACCACCTATCAAAAACACAAAATAAATGTGGATTCCATGTATAAGCACCCATATCTCAACTGGGTCGAATTTATAATTCAATTTTGGGCTCTTTGATTTTTGGGAAAAATATGCCCTCCAGTGTACCTTGTCACCCCATACAATCTATTTTTTTTTTTTAATTCTCAGATTTCTTAAGCAATCTATATTGATAGTGTTTGAAATTAGTTTGGAATTTGTTTAATTGTACTTTTTTTAATCTCCAATTTGGTTTTGGTATCTTCTTTTCAGCTTGGTAAAATTTATTTGTAATTTGGGGCAAAACATAGCATTTCCTTACTAGCTTGAAAACCCATGTCTTAAACTTAATTTTAAAAGTGGTATTCAACTAGAAATGCAAAATTACGAATTGAGTTTTGATCAAATTTTAAATCTAGGCACTTTTTATTTTGAGTGCATGTTTATGTTGCTAGAACCCTGTCATCAACATTGTTATTTATTAATTGTTGTCATTATATGCTTGTGTGCTGTTTTAGTGCCCTGTCATACTGCTACAGGAAGCCTGTAGGAAACAACAGGAAGATGAATCTATTATTGCAGCAGTGGAGTAGTTTTAATGAACTTTAATGATGAAATATGGATTGTTTTAATTATCATTAAAAGATGGAATTTGTTCTTGCTTGGCTGATTTGAATATTTAAATAGTGGTTTTTAATTGAATTGTTTTAATTTGCTTTTGTATACTTCGTTTGGTTAAATGGGAGGAGCTTAGGTCTAGGTAATTAGAGTGGTCTTATGGAGTGTCTCTCTATAGGCTCGAGGCCCGTAAGTGGCTGCCATAGGAACTAGTAGCAGAATTATAGTAAACAAGTGATAACTAAATAAAAACAATGGGGTAAAACACTAATATGATAATGAGTCCTTGTGCATGGCCTTGAGGGATTTTAAAGGCTAAGGATGCACTTGAGAAGGCCTATTTGTTTGTGGGGGGTCGAGTTATCCGTCTATGAGGTGTTGATTCAGGCATGATTGAGTCTCCTCATTTATATGAGAGGTGTACTTGATTCCGTGTGGCACCATCCCTTCGAGCACACATGATGACACTCCATCCAATCTGCACTCTAGTACCTAGTACCTTAGTAGTCATGAGTAGTACCCGACATGTTATTGGATGAGCATCTCCATGTTGTGACATTGGATTTATGCATTGTATTTTGTGTTTGATCCATGACTAATGTGAGTGTTGGCCATATATTACCCTTTCCTTGTTACTTCTATTTGGGCCTTGTGACTACCTCTGAGCACGGTGGGGTGGTCTATTATGAGTCCACATGGTTAGGAGGTGTTGCCACCGCCATTGGGGAACAATGTACAGGTTATTAGAGCATCAATTGGAGATGGTCTCTCGTACTTATTTTATTCATTGATGTATCTTATTCATGGCTATGCCATTGTACTCATGTATATTCCTTTAAATGTATATTATACTCTCTCTTGAGAGAAGATGTAATCATATAATTTAATGAGAATAAATGTGTTGTTTTATATTTGGCTTACATTTTTCTGGTGTTGGTATTAGACTCACTTGTACTATGATGATCATTATGACTTTATGTTTAAAAGTGGAAATGGGTATTAGGAACATTTGAATTGGTTTTTAAAATGAAAGTAGTTTTAGCAATGTTTCACTAGAGGGTGAATTAGTCCTCTCCTTTGGGTTGTACATTCAACCATACTTGGCCATGAATGTTGTCGATATATCAAATCGATAACTTTTTTATGTGTATGTTATCACTTCATGTTCAAAAAAACTTATCTTTCCCTCTTTTGGCTCTTACGCTTCGGGGTTACATAGTAGGATGTTACATGGTGCATAGAGGAGTGACTGTGGTCCACAAAGATTCAACTACAGTGCATGAAGGCTTAGATACATTGCATAGAGAGTCGAATGCGGTGTAGGGTACAACATTTGCAGTGGATTGGTTCAACCTGCAAAAATATAGAAAATAATAGTGACAAATATGATGCGAAAAAACTTCGTATGTGTCACACAGGTAAGTAGATGTATTGAAGAGACTGTTGATTGTAGTGCAGGACCTAATGAATGCGTTGTTGTTTTTCACAATTGCATCACACTTCCTATAGCTTCAAAAAAACTTTTTTCATACATAAATTGTTACTTATGTGATTTTCATGTCGATTTCACCAAAATGTAAATTATAAAATCAACATTCAATCATAGAGATAATAGAAATCAAATTAAACAATCACAATCTATAATCCTATACTCAAAATGATCCAATTTAATCAATGAAAAACATACAACATGGGTAAAACCAAATTCAAACAAATGATATCTTCACCTTTACCATGTTGTTAAGAATTATTTCCATTGTCCTTTGTATGCTTTTGCTCTCAGAAATTGGTATGCTATTCTTTTGTCTTAAGCTTCAAGTGTGTGTGAGATGATCACAATGATGCAAACGCCAAAGTTTCGTTGTTAACCATCAATGTGCTATGAAAGCTTATTTTTATAGAAATTCTTGATTCGAATGAACGATCTATATTCGAATATGAAAGATGAAGACCAACAGTTGAGGACCTTTGTTGAGAGGAAATAGATTTGAGAGTCAATTGACTTGATTGATTTAATCAAGGGTATTGATTGGTCAATTAGTGGAATTTGATTGATTAATTAGTGGGATTGATTTATTAGTCAATGGATTTGACTGATTAATCAATGTATAAGAGGATAATTAATTAAATTATTAATTAATTATTTGGAGGAACGTGCAAGTGAATATTTATTAATGGATAATGTTGGAGATGAAATAGGGGAATTAAATAATTAATTTAATTATTTAATCTATAAGTGGGAAAGTGATTTAATTAAATAATTAATAACAATTGTTTAATTTAAGAAGGGTGTTAAATGTTAATTAAACAATTAATGATAACTATTTAATTAAAATAGAAGGACAAGTGTAATTAGCAATGTAATTAAATAAATAAATAATCAAGAAGATTAATGATAATTATGACATAATTAAATAATAAGATTTATTTAGTTAATTGGAAAGGGTGAATTAGAATGAATTAATTAAATAACACAAAGTCACTTAATTAATAGCAGAATATGATATTTGATAATAATTAAAAAAAAGGTATTATTTAATAATTAAGGGAAAAGGGTGAAAATAAGAAAAAGGGTGTTGCTCACAAACTGGGACAATTTTGGGTATCTACACCTATGTCATAGGTTCTAGGTGCTTGACATTTCATGTTATCCAAAATTTGTTTATGTGGCAAGTGTTCAAATGAAGTCTAAATTTTGAAGTATTCATTTGGCAGTCTTGGTTTTTTTCATTAATGTGTTCAACTATCAATTTAGAATTCAAATTTAGAAGCTTGAGAGGTTTGCTTAAGGGATTAAAATATCACCCCTCACTTATAGATTGCATCTTGCAATCCAAACCCTAAATCCCAAGACAATGTGACTTATACACCAAACTCTTGGGATGTGTGATTTTTGTTTTGAACCCCAATCTTATGTAAATGTGAGCTCAAACTCCAATCCTAAGCTACACACTTTGTTTCTAGCAATCTAAGTTTTTTGTAGTTTCATCCCTAAATTCTAAACCAAGGGAGATTGTTCCATTTCTTCTTGCCTTTGGAGATATTTGAGGAGTTGTTCATTGCTTGTTTCTAGTCACAGTGTTGACGCTATGGCATAGTTAGTCTTCCACTTGTATCACTATGCTTAGTGCATTGATAAGCATGCTAGGTGTGTATTATGTTATGCCATCACACCTTATAGATTTAGAGGTACAATGTGGCATGTTTGGTGTCACATTTGTATTAGAAAAATATTGATCATCTAATTTTTGTCTACTAATGTGTTAGGTGAATGCTTAGGGAATTACAACTTGACTCAGGATTAAGAAAATCTAGAACTTCAATGCCAGCAAAATAGACTCAGATGATACTTCCTAGAAATATATTATTTTCCTATCTTTAATATACATTAAATAGACATGATTTATAAGTATCAATAATTGATTCTTATATAAGACAAACTCATGCTATCATGATTAAATTATTTCACTTAATTTTTTTTATAACATTACTCAAAATCCAGCCTATATTCTTATCGAAGACATTTCCTTCTAAGGTAGAAATTACCACCGTCCTCGGCACGACAGTTTGCGTGTTCTGCTTCACTCATTTCTTTTCAACTCTGTCTATTCCATAGAAATGTAGAAATTTCTTTCCATAAAAAAACATCGAATCACTCTCTCTCTCAATCTATCAATTCAAGTTTTTTACTTCGACAAATTTCTGAACAGTATATTTGCGTGGTTGCAAACGATAGATTTATATATTTCCTTTTCTCAATTTCCACCTTCCTCGGCACGGCAGTTTCACATGATCATCTCTGTCTATTCCAAGGAAACGTAAAACTAAATTTCCAACTTCAATCGACTTCTTAATGGAAAAGATAGAAATGGTTGGAGAAAGACATAGTATTGAATTACCTATTGATAGGACAAGAGTAAACCATGAAATCAATTTGTGAAATAATGTTCATACGTTTAGTTGATAAACCATGAAATCTTTTTGGTTATAATAAATTGTTTTGTATCCAATGAAATTATATTGTATCAAATGAAATTAATTTTTTTTTGGTTGTGTTTACACTTATCTTAGATTTTTTTTCTCATGTATTTATTTTTAGGTTAGGGTGCTCTTTCTAATTAGTAACCCTTATTGTCTAGATGACTAGGTTTGCTTCTTCAAATGAAATCAAAATTGAACTTGGTTGCTATTATTTTCCCCTTCCTTTTAAGCCTCAAAAGATAAAGTAGACTTTAGTTGGGATCTTTAATTTTCTTTTTGTGCCTTCATTTATGATTGATTGAGTTGTAAATCTAGGTTATTTTAGTTAAATATTCACAAGTTTGAGAAAGCAATTTTGAAGTATTACATCCCTAGGTTTATTGTTAAGAAAGCTTATTTACTTCATTTTTCTTTTCTTTTCATGTTAACATCCATGGATTCAAAATTAGGAATTGCACCCTTTACTATGATTACTCAAGATTATTCTCATTGTATACTACATTCAAAATGTGAATATGACAATTGAAGTTTTCAAAAATTGGTGAAGGATAGTTAAAAAAATAATATTTAGAAGCTAAAAGGAGATTTATAGGTATACAACTATATAGTCAAAGGAGGAAAGTGCATTGCACAAACATCCACACACTATACAAATAACCATGTACAATGTGCTTGCAGACTTCACATGGTGGGAATATAGCATAAAACTAACATAGGGAAACACATTGCAACATGTAGGGTTCAAAATACAAAAAGAAACAAAATGCTAACACTAGGAGTAGGAAAATGGCTAAGGCTAGGCTAAAATGATCATTGAACATGTTACAAGAGGTCGATACCAAAAAAACCCAAAATATAATAGAATATTTATAAGCTATACAAATTTTGATATTAAAATGTGTCTCTGCTTTATTTGATTGATGCCACTAAGTGATAAGATTCGATAATACATAGAAAAGAAAAATATTGAAAATAGTATCTTATACAATGAAATAAAATATCTTAGAAAAGAATAAAACCTACAAAATAAAAATCCTAAAAATCACAAACATATATAGAAAAGAAAAATAGAGAAACCTTGTACAATGAGAATAATGTGAGAAATAGAGCATTTGAATTAGATAGAATAAACTACTATATATGAAGATATGCAACACATAATCTAGCTTACTCTGCCACTAGGAATCATGAGAATAGAATACATGATTTAAGGTCTAGTATGGGTTATTTCTATGAATCATAAGAATCAATGAAACACTAGTACTAGCTTGCTTTTTTGTTAGGCGATTTAGATGTCTGATAAAATGTATGAGCACTTGGACTAGCATTATTTGTTGCTTGATGATCCAAGATATATACTGTTATAGAGATCAAAATTTCACTCAATAAATGAAAATTGCTTTTGTTACACCCCAATTATGTAATTACTATTTACTATTACTATGTCTAGGGTAAATATGAATGCAATGTGAATTCTGGAGATGAATAAATTGTGCTTGCACTTTGCTATTAATGCATTATGTGTGAATGATATCTCATTTAATGTTATGCAAATATGTGAAATTGATGGTTATTGAATTGATATTCTACCTTTGGAGATGTATTATGTATACTGCATATGTTATGAATAACTAACTGTCATGGGCATGTGTTAGTGGTTGCAGGTATATGTTTAATTCCTCCAGGTGGAGGGGCAGTATCACTCAGGAGATCTTGGTCGGGTAACCAGTAACATAACCTATTTGAGCTTACACACAACACAGTAGAATAATTGAGTCGATTCATTATGTGGGAAGTTGGTAGGTCATCATTAGTTGATATGTTTGCATTATTGGGTGATGTTTATCTATTTGAGCTTATAATTTTTTTCTTGTATTACTACGCTTTTATTGATGAGTAGGATATACATGGAATATGTATATGTACACACATACATGTCTATGGTAGTTCATACACATGAAGTAACACACACATGAGTATGTACATAGGTATACATATCTATGCACACTTATGGGCGAGTTGCTTATACGTATGGAACTATCAATTGGATCTAAAATGTATATGTATATGTATAAATATATCAAACGTAGGTGCTTATCAATGTAATAGTAATTGTGTATGGAATCAAATGCATATATATATGTATGTATAGTATTTACATATATCTATATGTACATTTATATGTGTCAATACACGTGTATGATGGAAAATGGACATGCCCATACAAATGTGTCAATATATGTATACATACGTATACATGTACATAGAGGCATATGTATGTATGTATACAATTGGTATATTTTAATTATTATGTGGTTACTATCTTGCTTATCCTTATTTGTACATTGAATGAATACATACATAGTTGGTACATGATATAAATATGAATACATATTAACATATATTTAATACATACATATACATATATATATGTATATATGTTGATATACATATATATGCATATGTGATTATATGTATTAATATATATTTAAATAATATCTATTGCTTGGAAATAGACTATCATTAACAATGATAGAGACCAATTATTTAACTTAATCAAAGGTTGAGTATATATTTCTTATGATTGTACTTTAAGAGGCCGAATATTACTCATGTTGCCCATGCATAAAGGAACAAGTATTCTACAAAGGTGCTGCCACAATAGTGGTTTACACTTTCTAGGAGATCCTAATTTTTTATGAAATCACATATTTTTAGAAAATATAATGATTTAATCCTTGAAAATTCCCATTTAAAGGATTCTAACTAAAGAGGGTTTGATCAAGCCCCCTTGGATAGAACTCCGCTAGTTTTAAACCATACATATAATGGAGCCTCCTTTACACCTATCAAAATGCTAATAAAAAACCACTTTCGATTTACCTTTTGGGTGATCAAATGAATTCATTTAAAATTTATTTTTTTGTAATTTTGTAGTCCTTATTATAAGCTTTGAAAAAAGTATAATTTTAATTAAGTTAAATTTGATTATTATATTTATTTTTAATTTCTTGTGAATGTAGGTTTTTCACTAAAAATCAAGCTCTCTATTCTACACATGTGGAAAAATAGCAAATTATCAATTTTTTTTTTAAAAATATGAGTGCACCAGATATTGAAGTCCTTGATCCAACAAAAAAAGAAAAAATGAATTTTGATACATACAAAAAAAGATATACATTATATGGTCATGCTATGTCTGAATTGTAATTGGTTTGACTTCAAAACTTGATTAAAGAAAAAATATTCAACAAAAAACTATCTAACCAAGTGGAAGCACTAGATATCGGAGATAAAAATCTAAATTAAAAAGAATTAGAATTTTATCCTTAATGGAAAATTTATGTGTTATATGGTGAGCGTCACATTTTAAAAATTTTGTTTTCTGAAAAAAACTAGTTTTCAAGGGAGATGGAGAAAGAAGTGCAATTTGATTCCAAAAAAAATGAAAAAAATATATTTAGAATCTACAAAAAAAATGTCAGAAAACTCTAGTTTGTATCATCTTCAAATTCCTCATGGTTTAGCCGCTATAGGTGCCTGTAAGTGAAGATTTAGTTAAAAAGAATTATTTCAGTGTCCAGTTTGGGCAAAAATTGTAAACCACTATTGTGGGATCACCCCAAAATAACTTACAACCATGAAGTCGATATGTGAAGGAGACTTAGTCATCACCTTATGTGGAAACATTGGGGACTTGGTAAACTATTTGACTCCTTGTCATTTGGTAAATATCTACAATAGAAAAATGTATGAAAGGTTATGTACATCAAGTCAATGACTTGGTCAAGCTGATAAATGAAGTGAGTCAACTCATGTAAGACTAAGTTGATATGAATTATGTGTTGCATATTAGTTATTGATTGATTCAACAAGTGATGAATCGTGCCAAACATGTAGGAGGTCTTTGTTGCTTTGGCACCACCTTATGAATCCTACTCATTGTAGATGTTCATTGTGAAGGAAATTTGAATTACACCTTTATCATCATGTGCTGATTTAAAAGTCTTTCACTGCTGTCATCAAAAGAGGCCGACCTATAACACTGTTTTGCTAAGTATGTTCTTCTTAGTGTGCAACCTTTTAGCTAAGTTGAGTGAGTAACTATGCATGGTGATTGTTGTCAACACTCATGCCTAATATGTAGGGTGATAAGCCTCTTTGCTACTGTATAAATAGTAGAGAAAACTCACTTATTTGGGATGCATCCCATATGCATTATGCTCAATATTTTATACATTTTCCTCTACAATATTCTATTCTATTTGAGAGTGAGAGCTATAAGTGTTGGTGAGAGTATTAGCATATTGAATTATGAAGTACATTATCAACTTGAGAGAAGGGGGATTATTGTGGCATAGCTGAAGGAATCAAGCCTAAGCTAGTTGTTGCTATGGGAAAACTGTTTTGCAATCAATCGATTGGATAAGCGAAAACAAGCATGAGGATATTTCTTCTTTATTGCTTAAGATTTTGAAAGATTATTTTCCATGATTTTTTATAATTTTCTATTATGAGTACTTGAATTTAGGGAAAATAGTATTGCTTGAAAAGGAATTAGAAGCTATTATACTATTTTATAATGTGTTTGTATGTACTCCATAATAGGAGGTTTGTGTTTATCATAAGTATTGCATACTAGATATGATTAAACATGAGTGGCAGAAGTGTTACTCATAGCTAGGTTATTGATTTAACTAAGATAGCTAGTGGCTACTCCTAGGATTGTTTATCCATTATGGAAGGGAGGTTGTACATTGAATTTGTTAAGTAGATTTATTCTCAATTTGTAGAAATGGTAATAGAGTATCTCTAGGGTTAAAGATTATCCATTGAAGGAAATACCTATGTGTAGTTTATGATGGCCTTAAGTCAAATCATCCTTGAGTAGTGTATGTGATAAAATGACCTTCATTTGAAGTACTGAATGAGAACACTTTGGCCAAAGTAGTGTGATTACCTTTGGCTCCACTATCAATTCATTGTATCCACTATTAAATGAGTCGTAGATTGTGGATTTATAAGTTCTAGTTATGTAGAACACAACAATAAGATCGTTGGTTGTCATTATCTGGTTACTCTACCAAACTCTTCATTGAAGGGAAGGGCCATCTATTGAATGATAGATGTGTAGGGGACCCCATATGAGTCCATGGTTGGTGCTTGAGTGATGCTTCTCCACAACATGTGACAGAAGACCAAGATTTGAAAGGTGGAACTTGGGTAATCTATAAGCTATTTGTTTCAAAGCCCGGTTGAGCTATGTACATGTAACTATGTACATTCATGTATTATTTTAACTTGTGAAATTATTGTATCAAAATGGAATCCTTATTTTATATGTTATGACATCTTTGTTTATATATTCTCAATAAAGAAAAAAAAATATTGCAATGACTTGTTACTTAGTTTATTTACTTGCTTAGTGAAAACTTAGGAAGTTTTTACTTCATTGAAGGGTTGGTATGTTACATGTGTTATTAGAGCTACCAGGTTTAACTCTAGAACCTATGAGCTCATCATTCTTTTTGTCTAGTGTTATCTAATGTTTGGAAATTCTTGTGCTAGGATGGCACGTCTCAAAGTAACGGGTCAAAAGTCAGTAATCGAAAGTGAGTGGTACCTCAAGGACAAGAAGGAAAGAGAGGCCATCGTTAGAACAATTGAGGGTACCAACTTTGACAATGTCATCTAGTTAAGCAACACTGAAACATTCAGTCATACACTTTCTCGAATCAATGATGTGAATAGAAAGACGAAGATTGAGGCCAAGTACAACTACCTACCTTCCATCTCACTAGAAATGTTTGAGTCATTATCACTTTCCAAGGATATGGTCTCAGCAGAAAGTGTTAGTTTGACATTTATGTTTAGGGACCCTAGAGTTCTTCCATTGGTGAAAGTAATTATAATTTCCTCGAGTAACAAATTTGAGGGATATGTAACTTGTAACTATGTATTGGATGAAAAATCTGAAGGCTGCTATCCTTTTTGGGATAGGTATGAACAAATGAGAGATGAGCAACAATCTCAATCTGTAGGATATACTCCTTTAAGTTATGTTTCAGAGAGTGAATATGAGGGATACTCTCCACTCAACTATCTGAATAGTTACTCCATACAATCAAAAGGATATTGAAATCCTTAAAGAAATGAATAAAAATTATGTGTTTATCAAAAGCATATGCTTAATCTTATGTGAAAAACTCTTTATGTGTGTATGAGTTACATTTCAATGTTTTCCATAAGATAGTAGATCAGATGATTAAATCTAACATGGATAAGCATTCAAGTAAAAATATGTTCTTGTGAAGATGGTGAGGACAAGAACTAATCTTGGTAAAAGCCAAGAAGTTGGGCAAGGACCTACAGGAGTTGAAGCTAGACTTGACCAAATCTTGGAAAGGTTGGATAACCTTGAACAAGAAAGAGTAAAATCTAGGGTAGAGAAGGAAGTTCCAAATAATGAAAATGAGGGAGAAAACTCTTTTCATGGGAAATGATGAAACTCATGATCACAAGAGGGAAAAATTACCTATGCCATATGAGGAAAGAAATAAGAAGCATGTGGCTTCTAAACTTTCCAAAGATATGAAGAAGATTATCCCACCCAAGTTTGAGGGAAGCACTAGCGGAGATGAAGTTGAGGTGTGGCTTGTCCAAATGGAAAATTATTTCAAAATTTGAAACTACACTGAGACCACCAAAGTCGGCTGGGGAGCATACCAGTTAGCAGGAGAAGCCACTAATTGGCAGATGAACAAAAAGTTGGAACTCAATACTAACTCATGGAAACTAACATGGGGAGAATTTGTTGAGATTTTTTGTTATAGATGGTTGCCCCAACTCTACTATGACCAAAAATTTCAAATTTCCAAAGTTTGAGACAAGGTAATATGACGGTCAATGAGTATTGGGAGAGGTTTACCTGAATTTTGCGTTATGTTACCATTATCATAAAGATGAACGCTTTTGCATAAGAAATTTTATAATGGGACTTAACAACCAGATCAAAGGAGAGGTGGATATGCACTATCCAAAAACAATGGATATTGTATATGAGAAAGCAATTAAATAGGAGCATTATCTCAAGGCTATTTCCACCTGTCAAGAAAGCAGAGATCATAAGGAGGTTGTGGAAGTTCCTGAGAAGCCATCTCCAAAGAAGGTGGAAGTTGTACAAAATATACCAAGGAAAAGGGAAAAAGGATTCCACAATGATGGAAAAGAGTCTAGAAGGGAGCGAAAAAGGAATGGCCCCAGTGGTGTTAATACCAACAAAACTGATGAAAATGTTGAGTCTGGAGAACTTGCAAGGAAAAGAGGATTGACTACGACATGTTATACATGTAAAGGGGAACATTGTGCTAATTAATTTCCTAATAAATATTTTGGGTCTCGACCATATGGTAATACACTACTTATCCAACAAGCGATGTTTCAACAAAAGATACATGCAACTGTGGATGATCGTCTGACGGAGTATCAAGTGACTCCAATTGAAATTCTAGGTATTTTGTCTGGCTTACCTATTTATGTTCTTATATATACTAGTGCAACTGAGAATTTAATTTCACCTAGTGTAGCTAAGCAATTATCTAGGAAGGTTAGAAACACGACAATGTATTGGGATGTAGAGTATGCAAATCAGACAAGAGAAAAGGTGGAGCAATGTTTGTTCAAGGCTAGGATAGAGCTTCCTAGTTTTTCTATAGAAGTAAACCTATATGTTGCACCTTTAGGATCATATGATGTTACCCTAGGTATGAATTGGTTGTGGAGACATAGGGCTTAGATAGATTTCCATGCAAAAACTGAGAAGTGCCAAGAATCTTTTGACCTACTTAAATAGAAATTGACCACCACAGCGATCTTGAAAGTACTAGATCCTAAGGGTAACTTTATTGTTATCATGGATGCATCCGGGGAGGGTTTAGGTGGTGTGTTAATTTGCAATATTGGAAAGTAATTGCTTATGGATCTATAAATCTAAAGCCTTAAAAGTTGAATTATGCATTGCATGATTTAGAATTAGTAGTTGTGGTTCATGCTTTGCAAATGTGGAGATATTACTTGTTAGGGGAACCCTTTGAAATGAAAACTCATCATAATGGGTTAGAGTACCTTTTCACTCAACCTAATCTAAATGCTAGATAGAGAAGATGGTTAGAGTTAATAGTTGATTATGACTTCAATATCAGTTATATAAAAGGGAAGGAAAATTGGGTTGCCGACACCTTGAGTGAAAGACGTCATATTGCTTCAATAGTAACGATTCAAACTGACTTTAAGGGGAAAGTGTTGCAAAAATGAAAATAGGATGAGTACTACTTGCAAGTTAAGCAAGCACTTACTAGCAATTCAAAATATTCTAGGTATGAAGGTTTTCATTTTGAACCTAATGGATTGCTTAGATATAAGGGTAGAATGTATGTACCTAACGTAGAAGAATTAAGAAATATGGTATGGAAGGAAGTACATGAAGCACCATACTATGGACACCCTGGAGTGACAAAAATGATGGTAGATGTGAAGCCATTATATTTTTGGAAGGGAATGTTCAAAGGAGATGATGCTAGATTTTTGGCTAGGTGTCTTGAGTGTCAAAGGGTGAAAGCAAAGCATCATCATCCTCCAGGATTGTTATACCCCTATGATATACCAAACAGGAAGTGGCAAGTCATAAGTATGGACTTCGGGCAAGGATTTCCCATGTCGAGAAATAAGCACAATTCCATTCTTGTGGTTGTAGATAAGATTACCAAAGTAGCACATTTCATGCCCAAGAATCTAATTGATGGAGCACCTGTCATAGCAAGGAAATTTGTGCAAGAAGTGCTTAGGTTGTACATGGGATTCCTGAGAAGATAATCTCAGATAGGGATGCATGAGTCACTTCTAGGTTTTGGAAAACTTTATTTTATTGCACTAGGGAGTCAATTGAATATTAGCTCAAAATATCATCTAGAAATGGATGGGAAAACTAAAAGGGTGAATCAAGTATTAGAAGACCTACTTAGAATGTATTGCATGGATTAATAGTACAAGTGGGAAGATTACTTTCCCATAGTATAATTTTCATGCAACAATTCTTACCATTATGTGATGAAAATGATTCCTTTTGAAGCATTATATGGTTAGAAGTGTCGAACTCCTATAAGTTGGGATAGACTAGAAGATAGAGCAAGTCTTGGGATAGAGATGTTTGTGGAAATGGAAGAGAAAGTTAAGATTGTTAAGAAACGATTGGTTGAAGCTAATGGCCAACATAAAAGCTATGTTGATGCAAATAGAAATCCCTAAAAATTTTCCATAGGTGACAAAGTGTTGTTGAGAGTGAAACCTCACAAGAGCTCCATTAAATTCAGAAAGTCTTCCAAGTTAGCCCCATGTTATGTAGGAACTTTTAAGATTCTAGAGGAAGTCAATTCAGTAGCTTATCGAATTGCGTTGCCACTAGCTCTTTCTAGAATGCATAATTCCTTCATGTGTCCTACCTCAAGAAGTATATGCCCGAAGATAATCATGTGATTGATTGGACTGCTTTATAGGTACATGACCTAGGAGTGATAACTCCCAAACTCGTCAAGGTGCTTGGAACATGTAAGCTTTTCTTGCGTAATAGGGAGGTTCTACAATGCAAAGTCCACTGGGACCAGTATGTGGAAGACTTAGCCACTTGGGAGGACTATGCTAAGATTCATCAAAAATTTCCTCATGTTCTAGATGCTTTTGAGAATGTTTGAGACAATATGTCGTTTGTTTGTTTTGTTTTATGTTGCTACATAAAATAATTAGGGATGATGATTCACAAGGGGGGAGCATGTTACACCCCAATTGTGTAATTATTATTTACTATTACTATGTAGGGTAAATATGAATGTAATGTGAATTCTGGAGATGAATAAATTGTTCTTGCACTTTGTTATTAATGCATTATGTGTGAATGCTATCTCATTTAATGTTATGCAAATATGTGAAATGGATGGTTATTGAATTGATATTCTAACTTTGGAGATGTATTATGTATAGTGCATATGTTGTGAACAACTAACTACTGTGGGCATGTGTTAGTGGTTGCAGGTATATATTTAATTCCTCTAGGTGGAGGGGAAGTATCACTAAGGAGAAGATCTTGGTCGGGTAACCAATAACATAACCTATTTGAGCTTACACACACCACAGTAGAATAATTGAGTCAAGTCATTATTTGGGAAGTTGGTAGGTCATCCTTAGTTGATATGTTTGCATTATTAGGTGATGTTGATATGTTTAAGATTATAAGTTCTTTCTTGTATTTTTGCATTTGTATTGATGAGCAGGACATACATGGAATATGTAAATGCACGCACATACATGTCAATGGTAGATCATACACATGAAGGAACACACACATGAGTATACATAGGTATACGTATCTATACACACTTAGGGGTGAGTTGCTTATATGTATAGAACTATCAATTGGATCTAACATAAATATGTATATGTATAAATGTATCACACATAGGTGCTTATCAATGCAATAGTAATTGTGCATAGCTATTGCTTGCATCAAATGTGTGTATATATATATATGTATATATGTGTCGATACACACATATGATGGCAAACGAACATGCCCATACGAATGTGCTGATATATGTATACATATGTACACATGTACATAGAGGCATATATATATATACAATTGATATATATTGTTATTATTATGCGATTACTGTCTTGCTTATAATTATACTTATTTGTATATTGAATGTATACATGTACATAGTTGGTTAATATGTATTCATATATATATATATTAACATATATATACATACATATACATATATATGTATATATGTTGATATACATATATATCTATATGTGATTATATATATATATATATTAATATATATATAAATAATATCTATTGCTTGGAAACTAACTATCATTAACAATGATAGAGGCCAATCATTTAACTTAATCAAATATCAAGTACATATTACTTATGGTTGTACTTTAAAAGGCCTCGAATATTACTCATGCTGCCCACGCATAAAGGAACAAGTATTTTGCAAAATAACTTACATCCATGAAGTTGATATGTGAAGGAGACTTAGTCAATGCCTTATGTGGAAACATTGTGGACTTAGTAAACTCTTTGATGGCTTGTCATTTGGTAAATATCTACAATAGAAAAATGCATGAAAGGTTATGTACATCGAGTTGATGAATTGGTCAAGCTGATAAATGAAGTGAGTCAACTCATGTAAGACTAAGTTGATATGAATTATGTGAACATGCATATTAGTTATTGATTTATTCAACAAGTGATGAATCACACAAAACTTGTAGGAGGTCTTTGTTTCTTTGGTGCCACCTTATGAATCCCACTTGCTGTAGATGTTCATTGTGAAGACAATTCGAATTACACCTTTATCATCATGTGCTGATTTGAAATAGTCTTTCACAACTGTCATCAAAAGAGGTCAACTTGTAGCACTGTTTTGTTGAGTATGTTCTTCTTAGTGCACCACCTTTTAGCTAAGTTGAGTGAGTAGCTATGCATGGTTATTGTTTTCAACACTCATGCCTAATTTGTAGGGTGATAAGCCTCTTTGCTACTATATAAATAGTAGAGAAAACTCACTTATTTGGGATGCATCCCATATACATTATGCTCAGTATTTTATACATTTTCCTTTGCAATTCTTATATGCAATATTCTATTCTATTTGAGAGTGAGAGTTGTGAGTGTTGGTAAGAGTATTAGCATATTGAGTGAAGTACATTATCAACTTGAGAGAAGGGGGATTATTGCGGCATAGCTGAAGGAATCGAGCATAAGCTAGTTGTTGCTATGGGAAAATGGATTTGCAGTCAATTGATTGGATAAGCAAAAACATGCATGAGGATATTTCTTCTTTATTGTTTAAGCTTTTGAAAGATTTTTTTCCATGATTGCTTTGAATTGTCTATTATGAGTACTTGCATTTAGGGAAAATGGTATTGTTTGAAAAGGAATTAGAAGCTATTATACTGTTTTATAATGTGCTTGTATGTACTCCATAATAGAAGGTTTGTGTTTCTCATAAATATGGGATACTAGATATGATTAAACATGAGTGACATAAGTGTTACTCATAGCTAGGTTATTTATTTAACTAGGATATCTAGTGACTACTCCTAGGATTGTTTATCCATTATGGGAGGGAGCTTGTACATTTACTTTGTTAAGTATATTTATTCTCAATTTGTAGAAATGGTGATAGGCTATTTTGGGGTTATAGATTATCCATTGAAGGAAATACCTATGTGTAGTTTATGATGGCCTTAAGTCAAATCGGCCCTAAGTAGTGTATGTGATAGAATTAACTTCATTCGAAATACTGAATGAGAACACTTTGGTCAAAGTAGTGTAATTTCCTCTGGCTCCACTGTCAATTCACTATGATCCAGTATTACATGCTAGTACTAGATTGCGGGTTTACAAGTTCTAGTTATGTAGGACACAACACTAGCTTAGTTGGTTGTCATTATCTAATTACTCTACAAATCTCTTCATCGAAGGGATGGGCCATCTATTGAATGATAGATGTGCAAGGAACCACATATGAGTCCGTGGTTGGAAAAAAAGTGCTTGAGTGATGCTTCTCCTCCACAATAGGTGACATAAGATCAAGATTTCAAAGGAGGAACCTGGACCATCTATAAGCTATTTGTTTGAAAGCTCGATTGAGCTATGTATGTAATTGTGTACATTCTTGTATTATTGCAACTTGTGAAATTATTGTATCGGAATTGAATCCTTATTGCATATTGTTATTGCATCTTTTTTTATATATTCTCAATAATGAAAATAATTTTTTTATTGTAATGGCTTGTTACATAGTTTATTTAGTTGCTCAATGAAAACATAGGAAATTTTTACTTGATTGGAGAGTTGGTATGTTATAGCTTCTTTTACCAATTGATCTCAATTAATCTACACTAGGTAAATAACTAGCCAAGTTTTTTCTTTAACAATTAATCTACTACTAAGATTATGCCAGTTAACCCTTTAGTAACTTAACCATAAATAAAAGTTTTCTTATTATTTATAAACAATTACTAAAACACTTAAAGAATAAAGTTATTACTAATTACAAAAAAATAACAAATAAAAATAAAAAAAAGAATAAAAAATGGAAAAGGATGAAAAAGAAAAACCTAGACTAAAATGTTGGACTTGATTGTGCCCAATGCTATTACTTTGTGTAGATGATAGTGCACATGTTGTAGCCCCATATGGAAAGAAATCTCAAGACATTGGTAAATAGTGGAAAATCAAACACTCCATATTGATCAATCACCATGTCCTCACTTTAATTTGGAAAGCACATTGACAATGTGTATTTACACTTGTGAATATAGATATGTGTATATGTGCATGTGATTAGAATATGTGCCCTTTACATGTATGATTTATAAATATTTTAGTGAAGTGGATATATAAATTAAGAGATCCTTAGGATGTGTACCTCAAAAATAAGAAAAAAATAGGATTTCATTTCCTTAAAATATAGGCAAGAAAAAGAAGATAACAAAATCATAAATAAAGAGAACCATAAAGGCACATGAAAAAGCATGAAAAATAAAAAGGAGAGCATGATATAGGTGATATTAATGTAGTTAACATTATTCATAATGAAAAGAGGAAGGTTTTTTTTTATCTGATCCTCACAAGAAATAATCTTAGATTGAATAAATGTGATATCCATTAATTAGAATAAATGTAGTTGATTAGAGTACATATTTTGGGTGGCTTGGAAAAAGATGAAACATGATTTGATTTGTAAATCGTTTTCAAGCATGCCATAACAAGAAGGTGAAGTTTGTAACAAATCCAAAAGAAATATATTATCTTGACTAGCCAAAAGTTACTTAACAATATCATACTCTTTGATATTATTAATATGAATATGAGGATTTGATGGAAGAATATGAACTTATAAAAGAAGAGGAAAAAGCACATGATTGAGTTTTTAGTTTTTTCAATTGTTTTATGTGTCTCCTATGACATGAAATTTGATAAGAGGATCCATATGTTCATCAAGAAAATATCATATATTGATAATTTGATGCAAAGGTGTGAGCTCACATTAGGCACTAATGCATTGTAATTTTAGGAAAGACCAAAGAGGCTACATCTTTAATGTTAGCATGTCGATCTAAAAGGGGTTTTTTACCTAGCTAGTTCATCACTTAGATCCTAATCACACTTGTTACTTTGTCACTTTATGTCTCAATTCATAAGATTAAAACACATGCCATAATTTTATGTAATCCTATATTCATCTTGTCCTATATAACAAAGGAGTTTCCTTTGCAATTCATTCATTTTATTTTAAGTCATTATCATTGTATCATTTACATCCTTTGATAGAATATAATTATTCTCTCATAGATAATCTCTCTTGTTCTTTTATAGAAGTTCCTAGATCTTGGGTTGCTACAATCTTTAGCCAAATATTGCATGGTGTAGAGAAGTCTATACCAAATCTTACATGGTGTTAAAGCTTGTGGTATTGCTTCTTTATCTTCATGGGAGATATCTTTGTCTTTGGATTACGTTCTACAATAGTCTCTACTAGATTGTGGTTTGCCATCTTCATTAGTGTGGCCTAGAATTCCTAATTAGATTGCGACAAATTTTGGCATCAACATGAAGACACTTGAGCAGAATTCAGATACATCGTGCTCACCATGCTTCTTCCCTCATCTTCCTTTCAAGAATGAGAAGGAATATTGCATAAATTCTTGGTTTATTTTCTTTCAAAGGGGAGGAATGTTATTCAATGGTATTGGATCATCTGCAACATTCATTATCAAGCATCCATGATCATTATAGGAGACTCTACTTTGAGGGGGGGGGGTTGCACAGTCTCTTTTATTCTTCTCTCTTATGGGGGGATTTTTCCTTGAATGGGGTTTTATGAACTTCTTATTCTTCATTGAGATCATTTTTTTCTCTTTTGGGGAGGAGTTTTATACCATTGAGTTTTCTTGTTTTCTTCATTTGTGAGATATTGTATTTGTACATGGGTACCTAACATGCCCTAGTAGCTGAGACCCATCATCATCATTGTCTTTATATCATTTGATTTTTTCTACTTCTCCTTAAGTTACACTTAAGGGGAGTTGTTGGTGTGAAAGGTTTGTTTCACCTAGCTAGTTCATCACTCAAGTCGTAATGACAATGGTTACTTAAGTTTACTTAGGGCACACATATGATACTCATCACTTTATGTCTCATGTCATAAGATTAGGACACGTGTCATAAGATTAGGACATCCTATGTTCACCTTGGCCTATATAACCGAAACACTCCCTTTTTAATTCATTCATTCAATTATAATTAAGTCATTATCGTTGTATCATTTGCATCCTTTGAAAGAATATAATTATCATTCTCTCATAGTTGATCTCTCTTGTGCTTTCATAGAAGTTCCTAGATCTTGGGTGGCTACAATCTTCAACAAAATCTTGCATGGTGGACTTATTAGAAGCATCACCAAAGTGGGTGCAATAAGTCTTCATTAAAAGTGCATTAATTAGGATACTTTTAGTGTTACGAATATAAGGTTTTAAAGAAGAAATTGAAAATGTATGTTCAATATCTCTTCGCATATCATTTGACATGGGATGAGAGTTGAGATCTGATGATACCTCATCAGTAATGGGGAGATTACTAGTTTGAAGTGTAAGGAAGTTGATGTCAAGAAAATGATCAATATTGTCATCATGGTTGTAAATTATACTTAGAAGGAAAGGATTTTCCTTGAAAGAAATAAAATAATTGGAGAAAGAAAAGGATGATAGATCATGAGATGAATGATTAAATAGATAAGGCTCTTTATCAATACAAGAAAAATCTTCATTGAAGAGATGGTTTTCATAAAATAAAAAAACTCATGGGCATTAGAGACATGATATCATAAAAGAGAATAGAAGATGCAATTTAGATAGGTTAACCAAAGGAAATTATATTTATTAGGTTTAGGATTATAGAATGAGGTATGTATAGGTGCCCTAAAATTTGAGGAGAGAAAAATTTGAATTTGGGTGGCTAACCAAACAACTATAATTCTCCACCATCACACTATGTCATTGAAGGTGAGGCAATCAAGTCTCAGCGTTTCATATCCACAAATATGTTTGAAAAATTATATATCCTCTATATTCAATGAACTTATGTTTTAAAATGACCTTGATGATGGCTTTAAAGTTAATTAATAGAATAAATAATTGAACTTTTTGGTGCACACACTTGTGAATAATGATCATGTCTCAGATTTTAATTTTAAAATATTTTTTTTAAAAAATTGAAACAAAATATGAACTTTCAAATCCATGATCTAGTCTAGTGAACGTAATCAATCCAAGACAGACATTTAATTTAAAAAAATAAATCATGGATGTTTTGAACACAATGATATGACGTACATAATGAATGCTTAAAAATAACTAAAACTATATACTAAAATAAATTAATATAATATTTAAAATTTATAAATTTAATACCAAATTAAACATAAAATAATTTTTTAATTTTAAAAAAATAACTCAAGAAAAAAATTATTATTTATTTATTCTATTATATAAAATGCATTATAAATTACAATTCTTACAAATATAAAATTAAGTAAAACTATTCACGAGCGAAGTGATAAGGTAAGATTGGGACTTCTTTCCCCTGTTCCCCGTCATTTGACTCGTTCTTTTCTTCTCATCTCTGACCATTGAAAGGGAAATCAAAGATTTCCTACCCGTGTTGGAAACGTAATATGCATCTCTCTGCTTAGATAAACTCCCTTTCCCTTCCTCATTACTCACTCTTCTCACCATTTCCCAAATCTGTCCATTCAACTTTTGGTAGGTACATTTACATATCTCTTGGCTCTTTATCTATTTTTATTTTTAATAGCAGAAAGTTCCTGCTTAATTTTCATTATTCTAATCTGTAATCAAAATTGTTGTTGTTGCAGATGAAATAATCTGAATTCTTGCCATGGATCGGTCCTCCTTTGTCATATTCTGTTTAATCGCATTCTCATGCTATTTCCAGATGATAAGCTGCAATATCACATGCCTACCTCACGAAAGGGATGCTCTTCTGTCATTCAAGAATAAATTACATCCTACATTTCTATTGCGTTCATGGCAGGGCTTTAATTGCTGCGAATGGAGGGGAGTGGAATGTAGCTCCCACACCTCACATGTTATCAAACTCCATTATTCCAGTCACCCGCAGAATTACTGGGATAGCAAGAATAATGGCGGACTTGTTGAAGATTTGTTCCAATTAAAAGGGCTGCAGCATTTAGATCTAAGCTTCAATTATTTGAGTGGTGTTCTACCCAAAGGTACCTTTATGAAGAGATCTTTCATGATTTCTGATTTAAGCTTTCCCTTGCAGTAATTTGAGTAGTTTTTATTTTTATGTTTAACATGTAGGTATATCTGCCCTGCAACAATTGAGACATGTAGATTTGAGCTTCAACTATTTTTATGGTGAAATACCAGAGCAGTTTGGCTCCTTGCACAATTTATCTTATCTCAACTTGTCCAGGGCCGGGTTCAATGGTACAATTCCCTACCAATTGGGGAATCTCTCTCAGCTGGAATTTTTGGACTTGTGAATGATTTTGGAATAGATGTTTATGGTGCTGATGATTTTGGAATCTTTCTCTGTCCTAGTTTAGTGTGGACAGAAAAGTTGCAGAAATTAAAATACTTGTCCCTCAACGGAGTAGTGCTGAATATGACAGGAAAGCAGTTGGAAGCACCCCTTTCTCATCTCCACAATCTCCAACACCTCCACCTTGTAGACTGCATGCTTTCAGGGCACATTCCCAATGCTATCCAAAACCTCACCTTCCTCTCCCACCTCCACCTAGCTTCCAACGACTTTGACGGGTCAATGCCTTTGTGGTTAGGAAATGTGACTAGTCTGGTTTCGCTTTGGTTGTACAACTGTCCATTATTGAGTGGTTCATTTCCCCTAAGTCTCTCTCGTCTGCCTAGTCTAAAAGTACTCACGCTTGGGGGGTATGAGGGGAACCTAGTAAGTGGAAATCTGAGTCAAATTTTATGCGAAGAATGGTCTCAGCTCACCATATTTATTCTTTCAGGCTCTAATATGACAGGAAGCATGCTACCTTGTATTGCAAATATTTCCTCCCTCATTTATCTTGAGTTGGTAGAAATGGAAAACATGAAAGGCCCCATTCCTCCATCTATTGGCAATCTCTCTGCTCTGCAACATTTGATGCTTTATAGCAATTCGTTGAGCGGAGAGATACCACCTTCACTTGGTCAAATTCCATCTTTGATTACTTTATACCTCTTTTCCACTATGTTAAGCGGAAATATACCTTTTGAATTAGGTAATCTTTCCTCTTTGGTGGAACTACATCTTTCTTCCAATTTCTTGAGTGGCAATATACCTTCTCAAATAGGGGAACTACCATCTTTAGAATATCTTTTTCTTGATAACAATCAACTAAATGGTAGCATTCCCATTTCAATTGAAAATCTTACTAGTATTAGAGAAATTTACTTATCTTCAAACAATCTTCAAGGCAATTTTTTTCTTAGTTCTTTTAAAAAATTGACCAAGCTTTATAGTCTTGATCTATCCTACAATGAGTTGATTGTCATCATTGAACCAGAGTGGATACCCACAATATACTTTGATGAACTGTACTTAGCTTCATGTAGTATTGGGGGTATCATTCCATCATTCCTTTCCACACAATATAGATTGAATGTATTAGATCTCTCCAACAATAGTCTGTTTGGAAATATTCCAGATTGGTTAGGGATGCTTCCTCAACTAGGATATCTTAACATGTCATACAATAAATTGCAAGGCCCTGTTCCCTCCAACCTGATTATAGGTGGTATTCAGAGTTTGGACTTACATAATAATATATTACAAGGACCTCTTCCATTTATTTCAGTGCCAACATCAAATATGCAACTATTGGACTTGTCTCAGAATAAATTCACAGGATCTATTATAGTGGATATTGGTAATATTCTACCAACCATTCAGTTTTTGTCACTTTCAACAAATGATCTAAGGGGTGATATAACTTCTTCAATTGGTCTTCTGCAAAATATGGAGGTTTTGGATCTCTCAAGCAACAAATTATCTGGTAAAATACCATCAAGCATAACTAATTGCTCTATTCTAAGAAGATTAAACCTAGCAAGCATTGGTTTAATAGGAGAGATACCATATCATATGGGAATGCTAAGTGAACTCAGTTCACTTCATCTCAATGACAATATGTTGAAGGGAAACTTGCCATCAAGCCTTATGAATTGTTCTAGATTACAAATTTTAGATTTGGCTAATAATCTATTCTTTGGGAACATACCACCTTGGTTAGGCCAGTTCTCTGAATTGATGATACTTGTGTTGAGGTCAAATAAATTTGAAGGACACATTCCACATCAATTAAGCAATCTATCAAGTCTCCATGTTTTAGATATTTCACACAATAGTTTGATTGGTGTCATCCCACCACAATTAGCAATATTGAAAGGTATGAGGAATTCTACATTGGGAAGCTCACATGACAATGGTCATAGCTCCTATTACTACAAAGAAGAGATCCATGTGTTCAACAAAGGATTGGAAATGGTGTATTTTAGTTCAGTGATGTTACTTATAACATGCATTGATCTATCTGCAAATAATCTATCAGGGAGCATTCCTTCAGTAATTGGAAACCTTCAAGGTCTTCACACATTGAACTTATCCAATAATAATCTTACAGGAGAGATTCCAAGAAGCTTTGGAATGCTTACAGAGTTAGAGTCACTTGATCTTTCAAACAACAAATTGCATGGCAGGATTCCAAATGAAATGCTACAAGTTCACTTTTTGAGTTTTTTCATTGTATCTAACAACACGCTCTGCGGAAAAATACCAACAGGAGGACAATTTAATACATTCAATTCTACCTATTTCTCAGGTAACCTTGATCTTTGTGGATTCCCAGTTAATAATAGATCATGTAGATGTGGAAATAGATTAAATTCTAGCATACCAACTCCTCTTCTTGAAAAAGAAGATGACGAGGGAGGAGAAATTCCATGGCACTGGTATGTAGAGTGGATGGCAAGTGTTGCTGTTGGATTTTGGGGAGTGTTTGGAATCTTGGCTATGAAAAGGCATTGGAGGAGAAGATTCATTCAAGTCTTAGATGAGATGGCGATTAGTTTATTGAGTAGAATGATAAATAGGTAATAATAGTGGGAAAATATAAAATCATTTTCCTCAAATACTTCTCATGATAATGAGATTGCTTTGTAATTCCATTATACCTAAACAAATATGATATCTTACTTTTCAGGCTTATGAAAAAAGTATTAATTATGTTCTTGATTCTTACAAAAGAATAAATAAATCTTAAGTTATTTCACTATTTTAATTATAATACTTATATAAATAATATATTAATAAAGTATACATTTTTTATATTTATATTTTAAATTTAATTTTTAAGATATAATTTATTTGTGTTTTTACATAAAATTAAAGTTATTTTTTAATAGATTTTGACTATAGAAGAAATATTATTTTTTATTTAACACAACTAAATAAAGTTGCAACACTTGAAATGTGTTCATTCAATAAGTAATTTGCTTTATTATTTACATTATATCATTTGTTCTACTCACAAATATGTGTTGATGAGGATCAAGTTTGTCCTAAGAGAATACAATAGTATGCCGTATGTGTCTTGAAACTAAGACAAATTAATGTTGGTTTTATGTTGTGACTCCCTCTACAAACATTATGACTAAAAGGATATGGATGTATCTTCAAATTCATTTAATCAAACATTATTGTGAGGAGGACACCATATAATTTAGAAATATTAAGATTACATTTCAACTACAAATATGCTTTAAGAATTTTATATATATACTTTTTGCTATTGACAACTTTTTTATTGTTAAAATGTGATTAATAAAAATGATTTATTTAAGAAACTCTCAAGATTCTAAAAATATAATATATGTTTCATTATAATGTTATTCATAATTGTGAATTTATTTATTTACTTTAAATTCTTAATAGACATACATATTGTTGAAAAGTGTTCACAACTATCAAACCATTCTTCATTTTTTAAAGTTTGAAAGATATGTCATATTTCTAGGGTTCATTGGCTATAAGATTAGAAAAAAATATTTTCATATTTTTGGTCAAATTACGTAGGTCAAAAATGTGTTTGTTAATGTTTAGAAAATTTTATAATAAAACAAATCATAAATAATTATTTATTTACATAAAATCAAAGAAATATTTCTTGCATATACTCATATTTCCTTAATCTATATCCCAATTTTAGGGAAAAAATATTTTATTTTACTTAAGACTTAAGTTGCTAGAAATTGCGTCTAAAAATATCTAATTTTCATCAAAATAATTTCATTAAAAAAGCAGTAGTCTATAAATTATGTTCTATTTCCTACAACTTTTATTAATTCCCCTTTACAAATTATGTAAATAACTCATTCAATTTTTGCTTGAAGTTACTTAAGTCCATGTTTAGTATTTTAAAATTGTCACTTGAATATCATAAGGAATAAATTATTAGATATTTCTCTAAATATCATTTATAAAAAATAGAATTATGACTCATGTTGTCCCTTTTCACAATGGTCCTCTCCATTCTTTCATTTAAAATGAAAAATCAAATCTCGAACTAGACTCGTAGTGGAATATAAATAGGGAATAGTATTTCTATAAGCATTCTTATGATGCCCTTACAAAATTTTGTGATCATAGCTAAGACATATTACATATAAAATGTACATTAACAACAAACCTCGAGTGTAGAGGAGCTTTGATTATATTGATTACCTCAAAGAAAAAATAGAATTGTATGATATTATAATATCCAATTATCAATATTATGGTAACTACAATACAAAAATTACACTCATGACAATTGTGAGTGCTGTGAAAATTCACAAAGTTGCTATTATAAATCACCATGAAAAATCAAATTTAGTCTCCATGTAAGTCTTCTTTATTTGTCGAAGGAATTTTGCTATACAATGTGAGGTTTATGGGGTTTTCATTAGTCAACCTCCTCAAATCCATGGGTTTTCATACTTAGATATGGATGCTAGAAAAACAAGTACTTTTTGTGCTTTTTTATTAGGGTTTTTCAATTTTGTTCAAAGATGTCCTCTTCCAACCATCTCTACAACCTTAAAAAACCCAAAAAGATAATAAAAAAACACTTGATGGTCTACTATACATGCATGGCTTCTTGTACCCATTTATTTTTTTCCTTCTCATCAAGTTGGTATTGGTGTCTCATATGGGGAGAAAAAATTGGAAGGTTTGAAAGAGGCCCCCCCACAACTTACAACTGTCCTTAGCAAGTATGTTGAGGAGTCCCTTTGGGTTAAAAATCCTAATCACCTTATTAATGGTACATTTTATCCCTCATGTGTGCCCTACTATCAAGTGCATGTGTATGAAATTCAATGCCAAGTGGAATCTAATGGGGAGGTGCATTGGAACTCTATGTATTAACGACATTCTTGATGTGCAGAGTGGTAGGTAGAGAAGGATAATACAAATGGAAAGAGGGTAAATGATGTATGTACGTTTCAAATTTTAAAATGATGTAAATTAATGAAACATATATTTTTTAGTTTATTTTAAGTTTGTATTTTTTAGAAAAATAAAAAATATATTTGCATATAGTTTTGTATAAATTAGACACTGTAATTTAGTTGCTAATAAAATTGTATAAACTCAAGTTAAATGGGACATCACTCTTTATATAAATATCTTCCGTCCTCCATTCATTTTTTGGACTGCATTTATAACTTAAGACATTAGTACATGGATTTAATTATTTTCCTTTCTAATATTTTTTAAATAAATCTTAAAATGTGTGTGTACAAAAAAAAATGTTTCCATGGGATGTCACCTTTTGTCTTAAAATATTTATACAAAATAAAATATATATACATTATCTTGACGTAAAATCTTTTATCTAATGCATCATAGATTGTTTTTCAAAATTTTCAAATTAAATTAGTATTTTTATTGACAAGATAATCAACCTTATATTTTGGTGTTGATGACCTGCTTTTAGTTAAAATAAAAAATAAAATATAAGCATTAATTAAACTATTAAGTTTTTTTATGAAAACTATGTTTATAGATCTACAAAAGAGTATTTTTATACATTTTTTATAATATTATTTACATGAGTAGAAGTTCCATATAGTTTTTCTAATAATTTTATTCTTTTGATAAATTTGTCTCAATGTGGTGCTACATATGCATTTAGTGAACACTTCCAATTAAAAAATTTGTGGCCCATATCTAACTTAGATAGAATGAATCTAGCTGGACCATACGTTTGACGGAAATTGTTTTTTAGTTGGAAATACTTAATTTCATTTATGCATATAAGTTAGCCAAAAGTGTGAATAGCTTTGTACTTTTACCCAAGAACATAAAATTTTGAAGGTCGAAGTTAGTGATGAGGGATGGTTGAAAATGTAACTTTGATGTTATAATAAGGAGATGAGTGAAATAGAGTCATGGCTAGGAGGCATCTAGTAGTAGAAGAAAGCTTGACATCCCAACGAGGATAGACAAGAGAGAACTTGAGAAAAGGGTAACTCTCCCACTTTGACCACTTACATGGGTTAATGTAGGATCATGGGGGTCCAAACTAGGCCTCTGAGTGGCAATGAAAATTTAGAAAATTAAAGTTAGACAACTTGAAATAAAAATTTGAATAGGTTATTAACATAATTTGAAAAATATGTAAGAACAAAAGTTGTAGAAAATTGAATGTAGTTTCTAGGCTACTAGTCCTTTTTTGGAAAAAAGTAAATCCGTTTTGCGAAAATTTAAAATTTCAATGCAGTGGTACTAAATTTTTAGGAAAAAGATAAGAAGTAGGTGTATGTCTGACCACCCTAAGTATAAGAAAAAAAAATATTTTTTGAATCTTTCAATATAAGTAGAGGACACATGCCCGAATGTGCTGAATTTTTTTTGATGTAAATAATTAGTTATGATTTTTTTATTAGAACATTTTAGAATTATTAAAAGTCTGTCTGACCACCATAACTTGGTTAAAAATTTATGAAATTCATTTTTTTAATCCTATAGTATGCAAAGCATAGAATGCGATGCATCTTGTAGGTTCAAAAAATGTTAAGTAGTTTAAAAGTTATATAAGTTTTTCAATCAGCCTATCAATCAGGACTTTAGTCATAATGTATGTAGAAAATCTATAATAATTATTTATTAAATTCAAAATAAGGAATAACTTATATTGGTGAAAAGATGACAATTTTTTCTATAATCCCTTTTGTTTCATGAAATTTAGATTAAAAAAAGTCGTCAGCCACAAGGGTGAACTTCAAAAAACTAAGCAAATTTTCTAAACATGTTCTTTGGGTTGACTTTCCAGGTTAGTAAATCACGAACCAAAACCTAACCTAAATCCCGAGCCCATTAATTTTGTTAGAGAAAAAAAATATTCATTTATAAACATATATCCATTTTAAAACGAATATCTGTTTAGAAATGGATATCCGTTACAAGTGTATTATTTATAATACATAATATTTAATATTATGTATTATATATTTTGTATTATATATTATATATTATGTATGATTATATTATTATATTATATACTATATGCTACATATATTTTGTATAGTATATTATATATTATATTAATATTATGTAATATATATTATATAATATATTTAATACACAATATATATTATATACTACATAGTATTATATTATATCTTTATTGATTTAAGGTCAATTCACAAGAGAGAGAGGGAGTGGGAGGGACTTGAGAGAGAGTGAGGGAGAAAGAGAAAGACCTAAGAGGGAGTGAGAGACCTGAGAGAGATGGGGAGAGAGAGTTGAGAGGGAGAGAGAGAGAGATAGTTGAGAGGGAGAGAGAGATAGTTGAGAGAGAGAGAGGGTTGAGAGGGAGAGAGGGAGAGAGAGAGACTTGAGAGGGAGAG
>VDFB02047230.1:129717073-129784154 GCA_007258455.2 Sequoia sempervirens | reverse complement strand
GACATTTGATGGGTCAAGTAGTGGACTAGAGGTAGAGACCTAGCTTATCAATCTGAATTGATTTTTTTCTATGCACCCTTATGGTAGTAATACCAAGGCCAGATGCACCATTATGCATCTCTGTGGATTTTCTTCCACGTGGTGGCGTCTTGAGGAACAAAAGCTCCATCTGGATATTGAATTAGTGTCATGGGAGATGTTCCTTGAGTGATTTAGATCCTGATTCTTTTCTGACCATTGGCAATAGCACTGAGCAGATGAATTTCATGAGTTGAGATAGTTATCAATGTCAGTGGAATAGTATGAGCAGAAATTATATGAAATTAAGTAGTACGTTAGCATTGGGGATGACAATGACATGCTAGTACAACATTTCATTAGGGGCTTAAATGCCCGCATCAGTGGTGGAGTTTGGGTGTTCGAGCCGAAGACCATGGAGGTTTCCGTGGAAAAGGCTTGAATTGTTGAGGAGAATCTAGCTATGGCCTTAGGTGGATAGACAAGAATCCAAATTGGAAGTGCACCTTTGACATGATTCAGTGAATGTGTGGTCATTCATAGTTAGCAGGCCCATCTAGGATTCCGCAAGCGCCCTCTAAGGGTGACCAAAAATAGCAACAACAACCCTCATAGTCTAAACATAAGAATTCATGGACTCATCAGTATGATAGATCTCAACCCAGGAGATACAGGAACTGGAAGCGAATAAAACATTACCGCTTTGAATAACCAACCTAGAGTTCATAGTCTATAGTTAACAGGGGCAGTGTTCAACAGTCTAGTGCACCACTTGGTAGTAGATGTTTTGGCAGAGGTACAACATGCTTCTCATGTGGAAAATAGGGTCATATTGCTCTTCAGTTTCCTTAGAATGGCACTACTAAATTTTCTCAGAGACTAGGGGATTTTGAGTCGATAGTTGGGGATGCTGGTAGATCTCATAGGGTATTTGTTGCAGTTGACAAATGCCAGGTTAAGCACTAGGGGTTAGTGGTTGAGACATCAGGTGTGTTATAGGGTGGTATAGTTTCTATACTTTTTTGATTCAGGAGCTTCAAACTCCTTTATTTCCCCCACTGTTGTAGCACGATGTGGACTGGTGGCAGTAAAGTAGGATGATAGGTGGTAGGTTGAGTTAGCTTCTAGAACTAAGGTTGCAGCCGAGTCACTTCTTTGTGGGTGTAGTTTGAGGATTGGATCTCTTGACACCACAATTCATCTTCAAATCATTCATCTTGGGTCCTATGATGTTGTATTAGGCATGGATTGGTTAGAGGCTCACAAAGAAGTCATAGATTGCCACTGCAAGTCGGTGAAGTGTATTGATGATTCCAAAAGTGAGGTTGAGGTGGTTGGGATTCAAAGACCTATTTCTTGAGGATGATCTCAATCATGTAGTTATGGAGGTGTGTGCGCAAGGCTGTCAGTTATTTGCAGTGACAATCAATGATTTGGATTTAGGAGAGAGTCAGGAGGAGGTATCACTTGATATTCACCCCATTCTTAGATAGTATGTTGATGTGTTTCCTAGCGAGATTCTAGGGATACCACCTAAGCCTGACATCGACTTTAAGATTGATCTTGTTCCTGGAGTTGAGCCCATTTCATGAGCTCCTTATCGATGACCACTCAGGAGCTTAAGGAGCTCTAATTACAACTTGAGGAGTTATTAGAGAAGGGATTCATTCATCCTAGTGTCTCTCCTTGGGGAGCACCAATGATTTTTGTGAAGAAGTATGGTTCCCTTTGATTGTGCATAGACTACCAACAATTGAACAAGGTGACAATACGTAACAAATACTCATTGCCGAGGATAGATGACTTATTTGATCAGATTAAATGTGCCAAGGTATTCTCAAAGATTGATCTCAAATCAAGTTATCACCAACTACGCATCTTCGAGGTGGATTTAGATAAGACCATATTTTGTACTCGATACAAACACTACGAGTTCACAGTGGTACCTTTCAAGTTAATGAATGCACCCTTGGTGTTTATGAGTTTGATGAATGGGGTGTTTTGCACTTACCTTGACTGGTTTGTCTTGGTGTTTCTAGATGATATATTGATCTATTCCAGGACCATGGAGGAGCATAAGGATCACTTGAGACAGGTACTACAGTGTTTGAGAGAGAATCGACTATATGCTAACTTGTCAAAGTGTGAGTTTTTCAAGACAAAGGTGAAATATCTTAAACATGTTATATTTGGTGAGGGCATTGTAGTGGATCCTTCAAAGATCCAAGTGATGATTGATTGGACAACACCTACTAATGTGTCAGAGGTTCGGAGTTTCATGGTGTTGGTAGGTTACTACAGGCGATTTGTACAGGGATTTTTGAAGATAACACACCCCATTACCTCTCTTTTGAGGAAAGGGAAGAATTTTTTTTGGTCAAAGCAATGTGAGGTAGCTTTTTAGCCTCTTAAGGAGAAATTGACCAGTGCTCCAATACTAGCTATTCCTAATCCTTCTAGGGATTTTGTAGTGTGTACAGATGCTTCCTTGGAGGGTATAGGAGCTATGTTAATGTAGGAAGGACGCGTGATTTCCTATGAGTCTTGCAAACTCAAGGATCATGAACCAAATTACCCTACACACAATCTTTAGTTAGCCACAGTAGTACATGCTTTGATGAGGTGGAGGAATTTCCTTTTGGGGCATAGATTTGAGATGCACATTGATCATAGTAGTCTGCAATACATCTTTATGAAACCCAATTTGAATGCTAGACAGAGACGATGGATCGAGTTCCTATGTAAATATTATTTTGAGGTGAAGTTCATTCAAGGGAAGGAGAATGTAGTTGTAGATGCACTTAGTAGACGAAGAAATGAGATATCGGCAGTGAATCTTGGTGTGGATTTGATGAATCAAATACTTTTATCTTTTCCTTCAAAATTTTGGTATCAAGAGGTGAAGACTGAGGTGGAGTCAGGTAGAGTATTAGAGGGAAGATTTGCAGGATATTCCCTAGAGTCTGACGGTCTTTTGAGGAATTTGGGTCATATTTATGTACCATCTATGGGTGATCTTTGCTCTTTGATCATGTCAGAGGCACATAAGAAACTGTATTCAACTCATCCTAGTGTCAAAAAGATGCACGTTGATCTTTGATAGTTGTACTTTTGAGCCGGTATGAGGAGAGATATTGCTGATTTTGTGTCTAGATTTCTTGAATGTCAGAGAGTGAAGAAAAAACATTAGCATCCTACAAGACTTTTGCAGCCATATTTGGTTCCAAAGTGGAAATGGGACATTATCTCAATAGATTTTATAGTTGGTTTTCCTATTTCTTCATGTCAACATGATGCCATTATGGTCATTGTGGACAAGTTGATGAAGGTGGCACAATTCTCTCCTATTCGTTCCTCTTACAATGCTTCATTAGTGGCCAGAGTTTTCATGGAGGACATTGTCATATTACATGGTATTCCTCGTCAGATAATATCAGAAAGAGATCCTGTCTTTACCTCAACACTTTGGACATTCCTACAACATGCTTTGGGGATTCAGTCAAATTTTAGTTCAGCGTATCATCCAGAGACAAATGGGTAGACTGAGAGGGTCAATCAGATCCTCAAGGACATGCTTCAAATGCACGTCATAGATTAGCAGACACGATGGGAGGACTACCTATATTTGATATAATTTTCATATAATATCAGTTATCACAGTGCTATTGGTATGCCTCCCTTCCAAGCATTGTATGGTTGTCCATGCAAGGCTCCATTGAGTTGGGACTATTTGGAGGATAGGGTTCTTTTGGGTCCAAAGATGCTTTAGGAGATGGAGCAGTAGGTGGTTCAGATTAGGGAGCATTTGGTAGCATCTCAAGATAGAAAAAAGAAATACATCGATGCTCATAGGGTGGATCATTAGTTCTCAATTGGTGACCGAGTATTCCTTCATGTGTGACTGCGAAAGAGTTGGATCCATTATGGAAAGGGATTTAAGCTCACACATGATTTGTAGGACCTTTTGAGATCTTGGAGAGGATGGTTTCTGTAGCGTACTGTCTTGCTTTTCACTCAGTCTCTCACGCATACATGACATATTTCATGTTTCATTACTTAGACCATATTATCCTAATATATCTTACGTCCTTGATTGGAATGCATTACAGGTAGAGGATGGGAAGCTAGCTTTGGGGCCCATAGGCATAATTCAACACTGAAGACTCACACTCAGAGGATGGGATCCATAGAGCAGGTTAGGGTCCAGTGGGATCTGAACGATGAGGCTTCAACTACCTGGGAGGATGCTTCCAGGATGAGGGAGCTTTATCCATATCTATTTATAGGCTTCCAGGAGTAAGCCTGGTCCTAGGGGAGGATGTGATGCCCCCTTAGTTTGCTTATATTTGGACAACTTTTTGGAGTTCATCTAGACTTTATGATGTTGTTTTGCTTGAATTTATGTTACTTCTTGATAGACATTGTGACTTTGTTGGTTATTATTCGGACATGATGATCTTTGGTGTGTTGATGTTAAGACTGTTTGATAACATGTTATGATGCATAGCTTAGTGATATTGATAACATTATGATGTTTGGTTTAATGGTATAAATGGAATTGTGATATCTGTTATTCTTACATATGTATCATGTTTAGTAGATTAGCTGATTGCTTGTTGAGTATTATGGATGTGATGTGGTTATGTATGGATAGATGTATGAGCTATCATGTTGTGATATTATTTGTTATGTGTTGATGATGGGGAAAGTGTCGCATCACTCACTTGTGAGCGCCCTGCAACTAAGTGATTTCCCCATCATGGTGTGATTGATTATATATTTATGTATATGTTCGACATTTTTGTTGTTGTAGGCTATAGGTACGGGGCATCAACTACACTTGTTTATCAGGTCTAAGCATTCCAGAGCCCAATGGAGCTATTGTTTTGGAGGTACACTGGGTCCCCCACTTCGAGCCATCATCCTTTTTAAGGATGAATCTTTGTTGTCGTACCCTATCAGTAAGGCCTATTCGTATCATTTTGTTTCCATGTGGTCATTTAATTTGTGTCATGTTTCAATTGACATTGCTTGACTAATCTTGGAGTCATGCTTGAGACTTGCATCTAGTTTGATTATTTCATTTAATTTTTTTTTTAAATGTCAATTGTCAAGCTGTGGGCTTTGGCGATTAAAGATAAAAGTCTTAATTAAACAAAGAATTAAATTATAATGATATGGAATTTAACTTTATAAATTAAGATTTAGTGTGCAACTAGAATATTTAAATAATATATATATATATATTATTAGTAATATTAATATTATTATGTTGTATAAACAACTTGGTTAGAAATTTAAAATAATAAATTAATTATTTAGTGGTCAAAATTTGTGTTGGGGAAATAATATCTTGTAACATAGTTAATTGGAAGGTAAGTTTAAGAAAGATAAATAAGTGGAAATTTTAAATGGAAAAACTCTCAGAAAGGGAGGTAACCAAAAGGAGTGGAGGATTAATTGGATGGAAGTGGAGTTAACTACACAGGGGAAATTGGTTTTATTGCTCCTAGAAGAAAAGAAACTAATTCTTGCTTTGGGATATTTTTTTAGTTTTTTTGCCATGAAGTTTTCCTCTCTGGTTTTGAAAAGAAAATTCTTCCTATGACTCTAATAAGCTTGGTTCTTGGAGATTTTGGAGTTTTTGCAGAGGTGTTGGACTAAGTGGAGCTTGAAGCTGTAAGTGAAAAGTTGGGAATTGAACTAGATTATGAATTCAACCGGTATCTTTATTTCAACTCATCCTTTTGACTATTCTAGGTTCTTTCTTTAGAAATCTCTTTCACTGCCTTATAATAAATGTTATTCTTGAATGCTGTGAAACCATCTTGTTTGTTGTTATTGGGTTGAAACGAAAAATCAAAATAATGTACGTAATACCTGAAACAAATCATTTTTCCCTGAAAACTATTTCTTTTTTCTAACCTGAGACATCTATGTTTTTCAGTGCTCTCTTTATCTTGTTTAAATTTTTTAGAAAAATTGGAACCTTGGAGGAGTGACACCCCAATATATTGTTTGAATTTATCAAGAAAAGAAAGTCCTCTTCCCTATAGCTGTGGCTTGTGCTATTTAATCATTTCAAATATGGCTTGTAGGAAGTCGTCTTGAATGTGTCAGTCTCTTGAGGTTGTTCAGGTTTAACCCTTTGTAGCAAACATTGCATTTTGACTTAAATTTTGTAGGGAAAATTCCAACTGTAGTCTCAATATTTTTGCATAGATTGGTTTAATAATGTGAACCACCATTAGACAAGAGAAAATCTTCATGAGCTGTCATGTATTAATTCCTCATTTAAATTTGGTACCTCTTTCCCTTGTCTTTCATGGATTAGCTTCTTGAATCATAATCTTTACTATATTATGAATTGAGTCTATTTCTATGGTTGGCAACATGCATACTTCTATAGTTTAATAAATATTATACCTGTATGCATTGCTCAATATACTATTTAATTTCTAGATCTTAATCTATTGTCCCCCTTTCTTTCAAACCGTAAAGCATTAAAGATATATAAATTTTCTTATGATTAGAGGAGGAATTGATTAGCTGAAGTAAAACAAACCCGTTTAGTATTGAGCTGTTGTGACCCCTATGGCTGTGTAGACTGAATGATATGTCTGGATCTTACCTTCTTTGTTTGAGCCTATAGAAGATGTGTTATTATCTTGTCCAACCGATTTAAGTGTGTGTGTTCTCATGGGAAGTTTTAAATTCAAGGTAAGATCCTCTTGTTCAAGAGGTGAAAATTGCTAACTAATTCCTGTTACCTTGGTTACAATGAATCTAATCATGGACGAATGTATGGTTGCCGTATTTATATTGAAGTAGATTTGTTCGTTACTTGAAGTTCCTCCAAAATCAAGTTATTAAGGATAACTGAAAATTGAGTAAAAATAGATTAGAACCCCATCGATTTATCAACAATCTCATTCATTGTTTTCTCCCTGTATATGTTGGTATATTGGAGGCCACTTAAGAGTTCAACTTGAAATTTGATGAGTTTAGTTGCAGTTTAAAATGTCATTCATGCTCCTTCATTGTTGGTATTTATTGGATTGAAGTAATCATCAGTTACATTGGTAATTGTAGTCGGCCTTCATTAGATTTTATTGTAAAGGTATTTCCTTTTTGTTTCATCATGATCTAATTGGCGGTTGGAAAAATTGGGACTGTTGTGTCGAAATCTTAGCTCCAATTATAGTTAAGCTTTGATGTTATACCCAACAACAAACCCACACATCTGCTATGTATTATTGATTGAGTTTGGTGATTTGGTGCTATAGCCTATCATAAAATTCTGTTGAGATTGATAACCTTGCGCCTTTAAATGGTTAGTTGTGTATTATGTTCCTTGATACTTCTGTTTAATGAACAACATGTGGCAAGAATCGTAATGGATGTAGTTAATTAGTTTCATGCCTATATTTTCCTACTCACACATTTATAAATATATAAATATATAAAAATATAAATATATTGTGAGTTTATATGTTGGAATGGCCATTGCTTGAAGCTAAACTACCGTATCATATTATTTCACTTTTGCATCCTTGTATTTTGATCATAATGTGTATAAAAATACATGTATGTATATAAGTATATGCATATGTATATAGTGATGGAAATATATATGTGTATGTATTTATGTACTCATATATGTATATATGTGTTTATATTCATGAACGCGTAGAGTGAATTATAGATAATATTAAAACATCCCTGCCTTCTATAAAGATTATTTAAAACAAAAAATAAAACATTTAAGCGAGGATGGTGAATGCTTAATAAATGAGTGGTATTTGTAATTCAAAGGATAAGATTTTTCTTGTGATCCATTCTAAATCTATTTCTTTGTGTTGTTTTGATGATGTAAATCGAGGGCGTGGGTGTGAATTAGATTTAAATTGTGGAGTCATTCGTTGTTATTTTATTTGGTGATATGAACTTAGAGTCTCTAGAGGCTTGAGAGTGTTGTCTTTAATTGGAGATTTTAGTTTCCTTGGTTATGGGAATTGTGTTTTGAATATGTGAATGTTGCTCGTTTACCTTGCATATTATAGTTATCTTTGTGATTGATTTCATGGATTTTATGAGCGAGAAGGGTAATGCCTTGCTATGTGTTTCACTTGAGCTTTGTGTTGTGCAAATGAATTCTTTTTCAATTTCAGTGGTTTCAATGGTCGGTAGGGGAGTGGCTTCCAATGGGGTCTAGCGCACAAAGGGGTGCTTGGATAACCCATGTGGAAGTTAGTTAACAAGTGATAACATTAAAATAAACTAGGGTGAATGGGTAGTTTAAACATCAAACAAGATAAGTTTGTACCTCACTCAGCCTCAAGTTCTTGTTTAGGCTTGAGGTGAGATGGGAAGGCCTGGAATGGCATAATCGACTACTTCGTCTCCATGAGAGGTAGGTCAATTTTGCTTAGTTCGCATGAGGGGCCAAAGATTAGTAGAGTCTACCAGGATAACTCAAGATGGGGGCCCAGGCCTAGGAAGATCTACCTGGATAACCTATGTCCGACTAAGTGATGACACTTCCCCTATGACAACCATGAGTTCCTCATTTGTTGTTTTACCTTGAGTTTTTATAAGCCTCTAGAAGTATGGTCATTGATGTTGTTTCTCTTGTAGTGTTGCTGATCATCTTGTGTTATGAGTTATGTCAACCTTGTTATGTCTTGACCTTGTTCTTCTGTTTGGTGGGGCCCTTTGTTTCCTCCTAGCATGGGGGATGAACCTTTGGGTTCATGAGGTCGGGTGGAATGTGCTCTGTTCTCCATTGGGTTCCCCTTTTTGTTTGTGATGTGGCAACTTCATCTGATCTATTGACTTATGCACAACATCCACTCTTGCGAGTTTGATTATTGTACTTGTAAATATATTGTAAGTTTATCATGTTTCATGTAACTCATGTAGAGCACTCCTCACTTGTTTGAGGAAGTATTATTTTACAAAATGTACTTGTAATCTATATTGAGGTATCTCTTGTATGTAAGAAATTTTGTAATCAGTGACACTGTATTTGATAATTGAAATGAAAGCATTCAGTTATTCCCAATGTTTAAAGAAGAGATGTTCTCATGGTTCATATGCTCATTTGTGATGAATAATTGTTATGCTTAATGATCATTAGTATTTAATTGTTAATAAGTTACTTGGATTTGTAATTTGGATAATAGAAAATAAATAATGCAGTCGTGAACCCTAGGGGACTTAGGAAAATAATTAAAGTTATGTTCAATTTCATAGTGCAACATTGCACTTAGAAAAAAAATTGTCCATTTTTAGTTGTTTAGGCTTTTTACTCTAGGGTTCTTGGAAGGGGCATTACAATCGAATGCAGGTGGTGGAGGTGGGGGTTACGACGTGGAGTGGGTGGACCTGGAGGGCATGGATCCATGATTTAGATATAAGTGAACCTACATTAAATTTGTAATTTAAAAATGTAAGATACATGTTTAAAAATCCCCTTAAACCATTCAATATAAATGACTTAATTGAATACAAATGTAAAAATGTGTAAAGATCATTTATGTATGTAAGTGAAAAACAAATCATTGTTAAAGTGATGTGAAATCTCATTAAAAAATACATTAAATTTTTATCTTGTTACAATGTGGAAGTGTTAAGCTCCAAATTGATTCAACAAAGGTGGAAGTGTTAAGCTCCAAATTTCTAATACTTAATGAATCTGGATACATAGTCAGTAATGGTTAAACAAAACTTGTCCCAACAACCATAAGGAAATGGGAAAAGTTAATGGGTAATAATAGATGGGTTATGTAGGAGGCTATCATACAATATGATACAATAGGATAACCTCTTGTATAGCCCATCGATTATTATCCATTAACTTTTCCCATTTTCCCATGCCTGCTAGGACAAGTTTTGTTTGGATAGTACTGATAATTGATCTAGATTCACTAAGTATTGGAAATTTAGAGTGCTTCCAACAATGATCCTTTCTATTTTAAGAGCCGAGGCGAGTCAAAAGAATTAAAAATATAAAAAACAAATTATTTAGCAAAGAAATGTACTAACTTAAGAATAAGCAACAAAGCAAGAATTTAAGAAACACAAGAATAAGTGATAAAGAAGAAGAAAAAATAGACAAGAATGTAAAATAGTTTAAATAAATGTAGAAAGGGGGTAATGTAGGTTCAATTTTATGTTTGTTTAGGATACTAGGTTCAATTTTTTGTTTTCTTTTCAACTAACTAGGGTTTCAATTTTTTTTGTAGGTTTAGATTGTAATGAAAAAATTCAACAAAACTACAAAGAATACAAAAAACACCTCAATTAATCACTAATTAGAAAAAAAACTAGCAAAAAATGCAAAGGATTCAAACGCATACCTGGAATACATTGAAGGTCACTGCACATGATGGAGGTTGTTGCTCAACTTGGACCATCATGAAAATGAGGTAGGGTTTGGGTTATAAAATCCTCAACAAAACGAATATCCATTTGCAATAGATACCCATTTATAATGGATATCTATTATAAATGGATATCCATTTCTTTCTAGTATATTGATATATTTTGAAGAAGCTTCAAATCTAATGCAAGTTGATAACATATATCTGTTTGCTATGTATTCTTAATATATAATAAATTTATTATATATAAATATATCATAATATATTTCATATATAATATATATTATATATCAAATATATTATAGTATATATTATATATTATATAATATAATATAAATAATTTATATTCTATATATTGTATATATATAATATATAATATATTTAATACATAGTCTCCCTTTGAAGTCTCCATCTCCCTCTCAAGTCTTTAATATATATATTTAATCATTATATTTTAAAGAGAGGGAGAGAGAGAAAGACCTGAAAGGGAGAGAGAGAGAGAGGTTTGGGGAGAGGGAGAGTTTGTTCACTTGACATGGAAAGTTCACTTGATTATGACCATCTTTCAGATCTTGTATAGACATGACATATCTATACAGTTGTAGCACCATAGGGGAATGAAAATGGATCAAAATATTGGTTGGCACTATGTGTACATGGAAAGAAAAAGCTAACACAATCGATGACAAATGATGATGGGTTCATGTATCCTACATGTTTAGTTATTTTTTCTCAAACTTGGTTGCATTACTATTTCATCATCGTTTAAGTTGTTTAGAATAATATAATTTGTTATTCTATGTATTTTTTCTAGTTTACATTACCATTCATCACTTATGTTGTTTAGTATAATATAGATTTTTTATTCTAAGTATATTTAGATGATAACAAACTTATGATCATACAAGTTTAGTTGTTGTTTCCAGAACTTGGTTGCAAACATATATGATTAGAAAGAACGACATACCTACATTTGAAGACTATGAGAAACAAAAAACCATTCTCATATATTCACACCTTGTTATATCAAAAAATGATAAGTTATTGAGACATCATGCTAGACCAAAAACAAAGGAGCTATGGATAATTAGTAGTGTTGACCATGAAGCATTATTGGAAAATCTGAAGGTAAGAGATGACCCTTCCGACATACTTGAGTAGCGGATAATTTGTTGTATGGGACATGTATGATATTATTCATCACATTTTGATATTGTTTATCTATTAGGGTTCATTATTTAGGTTGTTTAGAATAATATAAATTTGTTATTCTAAGCATCTTTTCTAGTTTGCATTACCAATTCATCATCATTTAGGTTATTTAGAATAATATAGATTTATTAATCTAAGCATTTTTTCTACTATGATCATATAGATTTGTCATTTGAAGTATATTGCGATGTTTGTGGCACGATGGATCATGGAGCTGCTGCAACAATATCCAACTCTGATCCTTTGGAAGAGGTATGTGATATATTAGAATAATATAGATTTTTTATTCTAAGCATATTTTCTAGTTTTCATTACCAATTCATCATCATTTAGGTTGTTTAGAATAATATAGATTTGTTACTCTAAGTATCTTTTCTATTGTGATCATATAGATTTGTCATTTGAAGTATATTACAATGTTCTTGGCATGATTGATCATGGAGCTATTGAAACAATAGCTAGCTCTAATCCTTTGGTAGAGGTATGTGGCAGATTGTAGAATAATATAGATTTTTTATTCAAAGCATCTTTTCTAGTTTCCATTACCATTTCTTCATCATTTACATTGTTTAGAATAATATAGATTTTTTTAGTATAACCATCTTTTCTATTGTGACCATATAAATTAGTCATTCAAAGTATATTACGATGTTCTTGGCATGATTGATCATGGAGCTACTATAACAATAGCTAGATCTGATCCTTTGGTAGAGGTATGTGACATATTAGAATAATATAGATTTCTTATTCTAAGAATTTTTTCAAGTTTTCATTACCATTTCATCATCATTTAGGTTGTTTAGAATAATATAGATTTGTTATTCTAAGCATCTTTTCTATTGTATGTAGTTTAATTGCTACCTTGATGGTTTGTACAGGTGTTTTTCACTCTAGAACATCAACATGCTACTATTGTGGAAGAGTGTGCCGACTGCGAAGGCAATGCATGATCTATTTCATTCCCCTACTAGGAAATGACAATGTATTAGGATCGTTTGTTGTATGTCTATGTGGCATTTTGTAAATCCTATATTTGATAGCAATTCTTGAATGATAATATCATGTGTATTGTGTATACTTTACATTTATTCAAGTGTATACTTTGTCACTTATGAGTACTCTAATGTATACTTTATGACGTACGTGTTTTCATGCGTATACTTTGTATTCATGTCTGTAGTTCATGACTTAAGTGTATTTGAGTAAATGATTCACTTATTCACTTACTCAGAATGAGCAGAACGAACCCTAAACCCCTTTGCACCTTTACACTACATCCATTTGACCCTTTTTCCATTAACTAAAAACTCGACACCATGAGAAAACGCCTTAGAGATATCAAAAATTGAGAGGGTTTATTGTAGAGGGGCCCTACGTGATCCCGTAGACTTAGATATATTGTTTATAGGTGACATTGTTTCTGAGTAATAGCTCGTCAAAGATTTCTTCTTTTTAGCACTTTGGACTCTTAAGGGAAATTGTTGGTCCAATGTAGGTTGGAGTGATTTGACATGTTTAGATGCAAAAGAGGACCATGCCTAGCATAAATGTACCCATGCAGACGTGTTGGAATAGTTTGTTTGGTCGTATGAGTTGTAAAACCAAAGTTGCGCCACTTTGCAACTTTACACTGCTTGCATTTGACAACTTTTTCCTCAACTGAAAACTCATCACCACAAGAAAAAGCCTCTGAGATAGAAAAAACTAGGAGAGGCTATTTTAGAGGGTCCAAACATGATCCTCTAGACTTAGACAGAGAGTCTGTAAGCATCATGATTATTGCGTAATAGCTCATCAAAGATTGCTGCCTTTTAGCACTTTTGAATCTTAAGGGAAATCACCAGTCCAATGTAGCTCGAAGTGATTTGGTGTGTTTAGGTGAAAAAATAAAAATACCCATACAGACATTTTGGAATAGTTTATTTGGTCGTACGAGTTGCAAAATGAAAGTTGGACCACTTTGCAACTTTACATTGCTTGCATTTGACAACTTTTTCCTCAACTGAAAACTCATCACCACGAGAAAAAAACTCAGAGATAGAAAATAACAAGAGAGGTTATTGTAGAGGGTCCAAACAAGATCCCATAGCCTCATATGGAGAGTTTGTAAGCATCATGTTTTTCAAGTAATAGCTTGTAAAATATTGCTATCTTTTAGCACTTTGGACTCTCAAGGGAAATCATTGGTCCAATGTAGTTTAGAGTGATTCAGCGTGTTTGAGTGAAAAAGAGGACCATTTATAGTGTAAAAGTACACATTAAAATATTTTGGAATAGTCCGTTTGGTCGTATGAGTTGCAAAATGAAAGTTGCACCACTTTGCAACTTTACACTGCTTGCATTTGACAACTTTTTCCTCAACTGAAAACTCATCACCACGAGAAAAAACCTCAGAGATAGAAAATACCAAGAGAGGTTATTGTAGAGGGTCCCAAAAAGATCCCATAGCCTCATATGGAGAGTTTGTAAGCATCATGGTTTTCAAGTAATAGCTTGTAAAATATTGCTATTTTTTAGCACTTTGGATTCTCAAGGGAAATCATCGGTCTGATGTAGTTTAGAGTGATTCGGCATGTTTGAGTGCAAAAGAGGACCATTCCTAGTGTAAAAGTACACATTAAAACATGTTGGAATAGTCCGTTTGGTCGTACGAGTTGCAAAACAAAAGTTGCACCACTTTGCAACTTTACACTGCTTGCATTTGACAACTTTTTTCTCAACTCAAAACTTGTCACCAAAGGAAAACACCTCCGAGATAGAAAAAAATGGGAGAGGTTATTGTGGAGGGTCCCAATATGATCTCGTAGCCTTAGAAAAAGAGTCTATAAGCATCATGGTTTCCAAGTAATATCCCATTGATCAAAGATTACTTCCTTTTAACACTTTGGACTCTTAAGGGAAATCACCGGTCCAATGTAGCTCAGAGTGATTCAGCATGTTTGGGTAAAAAAGAGGACCATTCCTAGCATAAACATATCCATCCAGATGTGTTGGAACAACCTATTTTGTCGTACGAGTTGTAGAATGGAAGTTGCACCACTTTGTAACTTTACACTGCTTGCATCTGACAACATTTTCCTTAATTGAAAACTCGTCACCAAGGGAAAACACCTCTGAGTTAGAAAAAACTGAGAGAAGTTATTGTAGAGGGTCCCACATGATCCCATTTCCTAATATAGAGAGTATGTAGCATCATGGTTTATGAGTAATAGCTCGTTAAAAATTGTTGCCTTTTAGCACTTTGGACTCTTAAGGAAAATCATCAATCTAATGCAGCTTGGAGTGATTCGACATGTTTTTGTGCAAAAGAGAACCATTCCTAGTGTAAAAGTACCCATTTGGACGTGTTGGAATAGTTTATTTGGTCGTACGAGTTGTAGAATGAAAGTTGCACCACATTGCAACTTTACACTACTTACATCTAACAACTTTTTCCTCAATTGAAAACTTGTCACCATAGAAAAATGCCTCCAAGATAGTAATAACCAAAAGAGGTCATTGAAGAGGGTCCTGACATGATCCCATAGCTTTAGATGGAGATTTTTTAAGCATCATGGTCTCTGAGTAATAGCCCATAAAAGATTGCTGTCTTTTTGTACTTTGAACACTCTTAAGGGATATCATCAGTCCAATGTAGCTCTAACTGTTTTGACATGTTTGGGTTAAAAAAATGACCATTCGTAGCCTAAAAGTACCCATCCACACATGTTGAACTAATTTTAGAGCAGACTAACCTCCTTTTCATTATCGATAAAATCTTCTTCTTATCTTTTCATTCCTTTTGTAAGTGGTTAATTTAAGTTTTCAGTTGTTTTACTTCAATATCAATGCTTAGGAAAATGGGATCACTTTGTTTGATAGAGTTTTCAATGCTTAGGAAAACAACTTCATTTATTCAACTCCACCTTAACCATCATTTCTCACTTTCTTTGCCTACACAAATTCTTACTTATAGTGTCGATAAATATCGTCGGTGACATTTTCACACTTGTTTGGGCCCTCCTTGTGAAATTGAGCTTAAAGATGCCTTGACTTAGTGTTTTAATGTGTTTAAAACACTCGCATTAGGTATTGGGACCTTGTGAACTAATGATCTTAAATTTTACCTTGCTAAGATGTTATGAAGTGTTGTAACACACTTTCACACTTTTCTAAGGTTTTATTAATTAACTAAACCTAATAGACCTGTTTTTAACCAAAATGTACCTTAATCATGCCTTGGTTGGAGTGTTGTAAAGTGTTGTGACACGCTTTCATACTTTTCTAATTTTATCATTAATAATTGGGCTTTCTTATGCTTTAATTAGCCTTATTTTACATCTAAAAGCCTCATTTATTGCATCTTTTTGAGGATAATCCTGACACAAATCAACATCTAATCATAATTTAGGTGTTTTCAAGTTGTGTGGCCCGTATTTAGTGATCTGGGACTTATTTTCCACCTTGGGTGAATGAGTCCCACCTAGGTTTTTGGGTCTCGATCCTGGTTTTACACCTTTCTAAGAATTTTTGAATTTGGTCCCATAAATTATACCTAATGGGACTCATTTTCCACCTTGGGTGAATGAGTCTTGTGTGGCCCAAAATTAAAATTAATTCAAATTCTTGTCAGAATTTTATCCTCCTAGATCTAATGTTAGTTTGCAATATTTAATTTCAAGAATTCTTGCATAATTAAGTATAAATATAAGTTTATTTCACTCATTTTACACCTAGCAAGTTGAATGAGCATCCTTATAGAAAAATTGAGTTCACAAGAGCATTAAATTGTTTGCAATAGCATTCAAGAGAATCCAAGGGAAGATTATCAAGTATTTTAGAGAATTCTTCAAGCATCAAGCATCATTTCAAAGTCTTCATGTATCATGTTTGTTTTTGAGATAACAATTGTGATGTAGGGTTTCATGATTCAAGCTAGCATTTCATTCATGATCTATCCTATTCAAGCAAGAGTCAAGATCTACATCAATTAGAACCACTTCATTCATGTTTGCATCACTTCACTATTAGAGTTTGGTGAGTTTCAACATCATATTTTGTTCATTCATCATTCTCCTTTACTCTTTGATTTCATTTCAAGGTTTGATTACCAAAATGGGGTTTGACCAAGGAAAACAACTATCCACTAACAAAACAACACTTTTCCCTCTCTTTAGTGTGTGTTTGCAGATCTAGGTTGAAGACCTTCTAAGGAGCAAGTTGTCAAAGTGTTCAAAACTTGTCAAAGTCATCACCTTGCATTGAAGATACTTGGAAGACTTCTACAAGCTGTAAATTAGAGTTTCAGATCCAAAAATCAATTGAGAAGCACATAGCAGATCTTGAAGACTAGATTCAGACCTTGGAGTTCCAAAAACCCTAACTAGATTGATTTTCCAATTTTGGTGAATGAGTCCCAGTTTAGGTCAAAATTCAAGTTTTTTACAGATTCAGATACACATTTGCCCCATTCCTATTTCTACACAGAAACCCAGATCTGGGACTGATACACCCAACCTGGTGTATGAGTCCCAATCGATAGTAAAGTTAGAATTTTTAGCATTTCAGAGCCTCATCTAGTCATCTTCAGATCTCTAGGTGCACACATTTCATCTTGCATCTTTCTATTTTGTTTTACATACTTTTCTAGGTTGTTTAGTGAAAGATTGCATTACATTAGGTTTAGACATTATAACTTGCATTTCATTTGTCTTTCCAAGCCTTATTTGTTAGGAATTGCATGCATAAAATATCAATTAAATGCAAATAAAGATTAAACAAAGGAATACAAACACAAAAAATTAAATAGTGAGAGACAAATTGTAACATGGTTCACCCAAACTTGGGTTACATCCACCAATAGAGAGTCCAATATTATTATCTAGCAAATTGAATTAATTACAACCAACAATCCTTGCAACTCAATACCACTACAAATGATACAATATAATATCAAAGGAAACCCTAACCCTTAGCCATTTGATCAAGACTTATGTTAGTTACAAAATAAGTTTTTTTTATGTCAACCAATAGAAAATAAACTCTTGATGCCTTTATAAAATAATAAAAGTCGTTTGAGGTTTCAGGGGCACTGCCCCTGAGCCCCCATAGGGGTGATGCCCCTCATTCTCACCCTGTATCGCGATAGGGAGCGTGCTAGGGGCGCTTCCCCTGGACCCCACAAGGGGCGCTACCCCTTGATACCATCTTGGGGGTGCTGCCCTCAAACCCCCATTGAATAATTTGGGGGGGGGGAACCACACTAATAAAAGTGTGGAAATATTTAACCTTTAAGTCTAATTAAGCTCCATATAACAACACTATTTTCGTGGTGAACCCTTCATTAGTCATTTAATAGCCCCTAGGATAGCCCTTTTGCAAGATCTCTTTCTCTTTTACATTGAGAACTCTAGAGTTATCCTTGAATGTAAAGCATAGAAAACTTGTTTCCCTAGGTCCTAAAACCATAGTAGTGACATGGAAAATTTATTTCATTTTGATGAACTTTCATTTAGAACACATCATTTCTAATTTTGAGTGCATCATCATCCTAGATCTTGCTTGCATTAGAATTTTCATTAGTTAATTGGCATTCTAGGGTCTAGAAATCTTGCATTAGTGAAGGTGCATATGCTTTCATTTTTGCATCTCAAATAATTGAAAATCATATAAAATATACATTTTCACTTAGCTTATAGCTCATACAAACTAAAAAGAACAAAAAACACTTAAAATTTCCTAAAAATTATGAAAAAATCCTAACTGGGACTCATATGCTCCTCTAGCCATATCAATCCTAGTCCAAATTTTAAACTACCTTTTACAGCATCAAAAACCTCATTTTTGTGCTTCCTAAGCTTGCTGGTAACATATTCTATAAGTTTGGAAAGTTTTAGGAACATTTTTTTTATGCATCTAGGTCAAAAACATCAATTTAGGCTAGTCATTTTTGAAATCATCTCAATTACAAAATTTATTAGATTTGAAAATGTTCACATTTCTAGAAATTTGCATAATATGGATAAAAGCACTTTTCACTTTTGCATACTAAATGTTTGGATTTATAAAACATTGCATAAGTTGTATAAAAGTGCTTTTCATTTTTGGATATACATTGTTTGCATTTTTAAAGTTTTGCATACGTTGGCTAAAAGTATTGTTCATCTTCGGATATAAATTGTTTACATTATTAAAGCATTGCATGAGAGGGTTAAAAGTTCTTTTCATTTTTGGTCAAACAATGTTAGTACCTTACCTTTCTAGGAACGCTAAGAAAAAGTTCACATCCCCTCCCTATGAGAGTGGTTTAGTGAAAGAGAATATAACCTTGGACAATACTAACAATCATATTTGTTCTTCTCCTAATATCTCTCCTATTGGTGAATAAGATATTTTGGTGTTAGAAGAACAAATCAATGAGAGTTTTGAGAGTCCTAGTTATTTCTCTCCTTTTACCTCTCTTAGTGGACAAGACATTGATGAACAAGAAGAAACAACCATAAGTAATCATGATGATAACATAACACAACAAGAAACCACTGAAAATCTAACTAAACTATATTCATCTCCCAACATCATTCCCTCTTGTGATAATGTTGTAAATGATAAGGATATGTTGGTGTTACATAATCATACCTTTAAGATATATGACAAACCTCTATGATTCTTCCCCTACCTATCCTATTTTGGAAGACATTATGTGACAAAGGAATGAAATTATGGAAAATCATGACAATTGCATTTGTTTTTCTCCTAGTATCTCTCCTATTTGCGAGGAAGATTCTTTGGTGTTAGAAAATACAACCAATGAGAGTCAAGAGAATCTTATGTGTCTCTCTTCACCTAGGAAAAACATTATTGAACAAGAAAACACCATCCTTGAGAAGCAATTAAATCCAACCATTGAGCATTCCCCTATTTGCGATGAAGTCATTTTGGAAGAACCAATCCTTGAATGTCAAGAGCATTTGATTTGTAGTTCTAAAAATTCTCCTCCTATGGAGGATATCATGGTGCAAGACAATGACAATAATAGTGATGTGACTTCCTTGGATCATGGTGAGAAGGTGATTCTATATTGCCCTTTATTATAAATACACCAAACTAAGACCACTAACGTTGTGAATGCACGAGTTTCCATTAGATCCCCCTCAATTAATGGACATCCTACATACCCTGCAGGAAATCCTAAGAATCCTCTAATTCTTTACCCACCATCACACAAACAACAAACTCAAAAAAAACATGAACTTATCCTTTACCCACCTAAGAACAATATTTTGTAGTAGTTGAGTCATAATGCTAATGCTCATACATATAACACTAGAAAGAATCTGTAACCAATAAAAACACCTTTAACAACCCTCCCATTTCCTAACCCTATCTTACTGCATCCTCCTCATTTGCCTCCACAAAGTGGAAAGGAGTATGATCTTGTTGAAAAACTTAAGAACACTCCTAATAAGATATCATTATGGTACCTTATTCAAGTCTCCCCTCATTATCATAACATGATTCAAAGTGTTTTATAACAATTTCCTATCCCTTCTAATGGAAAACCAAATGACATAGCAACCATGATTCAAGGAATAAATGCCGACATTGTTTTCCACCAAAGTGAGCTCCCTTATTTGGAAGTGCAAAACCAAAATAATGCTTTCATAATAATAGCTAAATATGATGGGTGGGGAATAAAAATAACCCTTGTTGACAATGTCTTTTCTCTTAATGTGTGTAACATAAACCTTTTGGATAGACTTGGTGTGGATAAATAAAAATTCAACCTGCCTCTTTATCTATTAGTGGATTTGACAATGTAGGAAAGCAATTTCTTGGTGTGAATACTTTTCCTATCACAATTGGAAAGGCTACATTAGAAACCCCTATTCATGTCATGCCTGATAATATTTCATACAATCTTCTTTTAGGAAGACCTTGGATTCATGAGATGCATGTGGTGCCTTCTACTCTTCATCATAAAATGAAGTATATCTACAACAACAAAGTGTACACACTTGACATTGATCATGAGCCTTATAGTGTTCTACAACTTGAGAAAAAAAAGAGAGAATCCTTTGAAAACATTAACACCAACTACACAAGTAGAACCTATGCAACATAAAGAAAAAGAAAAACATATTGAGGAAGTCCTAAAGCTATTAGAAGATGATTGGGGTTCCTTAGACTTCAAACCAACATTCATGAGAGAATACAAGATCATAAACAAAGATTCAGACAAGGGAAAAGAAAAACCAGTAATGTCAACACAAAATTCGAAAGACCCTTTGAAATCATCCACCTAAACCACTTTAGAAAATGAAACAAATTACACAAAAGACTTTGATGAAGCTAACTATCAAAAACCACTGAATCCTAAAAAAAATAAAAAACTTTATGGAAGAGGTATCAACTGACACTAGTGGTCTTGATTGTTATCCTTTGAAAGAAAAAGAAAAGTCCTCACTTAACATTAATGTCATCATGCAAAACACTAATGATTTGAATTCATTAGATTTTAAACCCTCCTATAAAAGAGAGAAAAAAATCTTGCAATACAAATATTCTTATGTAGGTATGACATTTGATACTAAGGAAGGGATATCTTTCTCACAAAATAAATCAACATCTTCTATTATTGATCAAGAAAGCATCTTGTCGAGAATCCTCCAAGATCACTTGATATCTCTCCCTCCAAGAATATGAAAGAAATTTTAATATGTAAGCATTCATTTTGTGCATATCATAGAATTCATGGTCATTTTAATAATGAATGTAAGGATTTAAATAACAAAATTCAACATCTTAGGGATTGTGGTGCTCTTCCTTGTGTTGAAGCAACTAGTCCCTCTAATTGAAACTTACTTTTATCCTATTCGGCTCATCCTTATCCTGCACTAAGTGGGGGAAAGGGGTTAGGTAGCCTTATCCTCATATGTCACTTTTCATTGTCTCTTTTGGCTAGTTGATCACCTTTCATGCACATATAAGATCAAGCTTGGGATGTGGATGACATGCCTTAAGTTGGCTTGCATGTGACATACTTATTCATGATGTAGTTTTATTCAGAAACATATGACTTGGCATAGGGATTTCCAAATAAGCTCTGATGTCTTCTTATACTTTAAAGCAATTTCTCACAGTAATAATGTTAGCAGCTGCTTTAAAGTGGGGGCATACATTGACACTCATGTTTCACTACACGATTTTCTTTCTTCCTTCAATGCGTTCTTTTCTTGGTGGTGTTGTTGGGTTTTTATTTCCTCTTAGAGTGTGATATTTATTATATTTTTCCTCTATTGGAGACATTAGGCACAATGTTCCCTAAGAAGAGACCTTATATGAACTAAGAAAAATCCCTTTGAACATTCCTTACACTTTTTTATATTTACAACATTGGTTATATAGCCAACTTGCATAACACACTTTGCTTGCTTATGGAGCCATCTTTTTTGTTCATGAGTTCTAAGCATATGAAGTTTTGCTTGACTCATGAAGCTCAAATTTCATTATTTTTTCATGAGCTCCAAGCATACAAATTTTTTCTTGTCTCATGAAGCTCAAAGATCATTATTGCATGGCACTTTATCAAAGTTATCAGGAGGTATAGCTTTGGTCTTGTTTTATGGGAGTTGAACAAAGGCATGCATTCCCCTAGCCACTTGTGTTTTGTGGGCACATACTGGTCATGTGTCTCACCCTTTTTGGATATTCACATTGCAGATGACTTGAAGTTTTGTGGCTGCAGAGTGAGCATATTGTGGATACTCACTTTGCGAATGACCTAAAGTTCCATGGCCCTAGAGTGAGCACATTTTTGTCAAAGCTGGATCCACCACCTATCTTATTCTTTTCTTTCTTCTTTATGTCTTTGGCATTGTATGTTTGTGTATCTTGTTTTGCTGTAAATCATACACCTTGTGCGGTTCCTTTTGTGCTCATGTTGTTTTGATGAAGGATCTCAGATTCTAGGGGCTTGGTCTCCTCCTTTGATCTTTGTCATCCTTTTTCATCTACATTGGTGCACTTGGACCCCTCTTGAATTTATACTTTAGTGTGAGTTTGAAGAAAGTTCATCCTCTCACTAAAGTGGGGGATAAATGTAGTGTTAAAAAATGTTGGTGACATTTTCACACTTGTTTGGGCCCTCCTTGTGAAATTGAGCTTAAAGAAGCCTTGACTTAGTGTTGTCATGTGTTTAACATGCTCGGATTAGGTCTTGGGACATTGAGTTCTAATGAACTTAAATTGTACCTTGCTAAAGTGTTGTAACACATTTTCACACTTTTCTAAGGTTTTATTAATTAACTGAACCTAATAGACCTCTTTTTAACCAAAATTTATACCTTAATCATGCCTTGGTTGGAGTGTTCTAAAGTGTTGTGATACACTTTCACACTTTTCTAAGGTTATAATTAATAATTGGGCTTTCTTATGCTGTAATTGGTCTTATTTTGCATCCACAAGCATCATTTATTACATCTTTTCAAGGATAATCCCAACGCAAATCAACATCCAATCACAATTCAGGTGTTTTTAGGCCTAGATTTAGTGATCTTGGATTCATTCTCCACCTTGGGAGAATGAGTCCCGTGAGGCCCAAAATTAAAATTAGTTCATTCTTGGTGGGATTTTATCCTCCTAGATATGATATTGGCTTGTAGTATTGTATTTTTGAGAATTATTGTATAATTAAGTATAAATACAAGTTTTTTTCACTCATTTTAAACCTAGCAAGTTGAATGAGCATCCTTATATAAAAATTGAGTTCACAAGAGAATTCAAGAGCATCCAAGGGTAGATTATTAAGTGTTTTAGAGCATTCTTCAAGCATCAAGAATCATGTCAAAGTCTTCATGTATCATGTTTGTTTTTGAGCTAACAGTTTTGATATAGGGTTTCATGATTCAAGCTAGCATTTCATTCAAGATCTACCCCATTCAAGCTAGATTCAAGATCTATATCCATTGGAGCCACTTCATACATGTTTGCAACACTTCATTGTTAGAGTTTGTTGAGTTGCAACATCATATTTTGTTCATTCATCATTCTCCTTTACTCTTTGATTTTGTTTCAAGGTTTGATTACCAAAACAGGTTTTGACCAAAGCAAACCCCTATCCACTAACAAAACAACATTTTCTCCTCTCTCTAGTGTGTTTTTGGAGATCTAGGTTGAAGAACTTCTAAGGAGCAAGTTGGAGAAATTTGTCAAAGTTTTCAAAAATTGTCAAAGTCATCACCTTGCATTGAATATACTTGGAACACTTTTACAGGTTGCAAATTAGAGTTTCAGATCCTTAAATCAATTGGGAAGCATAGAGCAAACCTTCAAGACCATATTCAAACCTTGAAGTTCCAGAAAAACCTAATTGGAATGATTCGCTAGTTTTGGTGAATGAGTCCTAGTTTAGGTCAAAATTTAGGTTTTTACAGATTTGGATACCCATTTTACAGATTCTTGTTTTTGCACAAAAACCCAAATCTGGGACTGATTCACCCAGCCTGGTGTATGATTCCCAGTTAGCATTGAAGTTGGAATTTCTAGAATTTCAGAGCCTCATCCAGTCATCTTCAGATCTCTAGGTGTACACATTTCATCTTCTAGCTTTCTATTTTGTTTTACATACTTTTCTAGGTCATTTAGTGCAAGATTGCATTACATTAGGTTTAGACATTACAACTTGCATTTAATTTTTATTTACAAGCCCTAGCTTGGTGGTGAACCCCTCATTAGTCATTAAACAACACCTAGGACAACCCTATTACAATATCTTTCTTTTGTATTGAGATCTATAGGGTTATCCTTGAATGTAAAGTATAGAAAGCTTGTTGCCCTAGGTCCTAAAACCCTAGTAGTGACGTAATAATTTTCTATCTTTCATTACCAAATACAAAACCTTAATTGCATTAGGTTGAATGGAATATATGACAAAACTTGTGATATATCAAGTTTGGTGTGGGTCAAGGTTGATTGACATATATGACAATATCATGTCAGTGTTATTCATTTTGTGCAAAGTGTGCATTATGACTATTGTGCATCAAGCCCATATAGTATGCCTAGTTTTCTTATTGATGCATTATGGTTAGCAACATTCATTGTTGTGCATTATGATAATACAAATTGCATGTGAAAGGTCAAGTAACATTAATGCCATGGAGTTGTATTTGGTTGGTTGTATCAAACTCATTTGGTTTGTTTAATGGTTGCACCATGGTTGAGTGATGTCTTAATTGTTGATCATGATTATTTTATGGATTTCACATGAAAAATCTAATGAACATGTATCTTGTTTAGTTGCAAGGACTTTGTTTGAAGGTTTCATCAAACCCATATGGTTGAAAGATAGTGATTCGTATTCAAGATGATTTTATACCTTTTTCATGAACTATTAAGCTTGAATGAACATTGAGTAACATTGATTTTTATAAAGATGATTATATTACGTTTGAATGAACATTGTAATGACATATATTTCATTAAGTTGTATCCATTTTTTTGAAGTTTTTAATCAATCAAAAGAATCAATTCCATAAGAATATCATAAGTTGCTCTTTTCATCTTTTTTGCCTTGTCTATGAGACCATAATTCTTTGAGGCATATTTTCAAACAATTCTTCTAAACAAATATTATATAGTGCTTCTTATAGCATTTTTCATTAATTTTAACTTCTTTTGAAATAAAAATCAGCTGCGCACTTCGTTACAGGAGTTCAAAAAAATAATAATGTGAAATGTAAATTCATTCAACAAAGCTTGAAATCATGTGTATTGTCAAATTGAGTGTTTGATAAAAATGTTTTGGTAGACATGTATGAAAAATGTGGTACAATAGAAAAGATAGTGAATTGTTTGAAAAAAATCCTTAAAGAAATGCAGTCTCATGGAATGTAATGTATGTGAACCTTAATATGAATGAAATCTAACATAGATGGATTACCAATTGTAAGTCATAAGTTCTATTAAAATTCAATTTTGTTAATCTATAAGATGTTATCGATCATAAATTTAAACCATTCTAAGATAATTATACATTCCATTTTGAATATTCAAAGTAGAAAGACATGCACACGAGGAACAAATTATATCAAATATCAATTCTTATATATCAAAATGAGTAATTATGTCTGTGCATATACAAATTTGGCATTTATGCCTACTCAGAACAAGTTTTAAAAATTGTGGCATATATTCCATCTCAAGATCTATCAAACCCTAAGTACATATCAATCTATATGAAATCCTAATCCTATGCTGGACCATTAAAATCAAGCCTCCTCAAATAAATTAGTTTCTCTGTAGCTTCCTACACAATAAAAATTCAAACCACAAATTAGATTAATTATATGAATGGTTGACAAGATATACTAGTAAATAGAAACTTATATACTATCATCTATAAATTATGAATTTAACATCAAAATCACTATACATGTACTATATTATATCAATAACATGCAATTCCTATTTACCTCATGTCTTGCTCTCTTTTCTACAAGACGGTCTACATATGATTGTCCCTTAGGACGATTGGGAGTCCTTGTATAAAGAAATGGTCCTGCACTTGACACAATGCTGAGTTAGGCAGAGGATTATAGTAGGTAAAATAAAAATGATAAAAATTAACATATAATTGTTGACAAATAATTATATTTACTAAACATATATCTACTCTTATCTAAATGTAAATATTTGCAATATAAAATAAACACATACCTGCTTTGATGCTACGACAGTAGATGGGCTCATGGTGGATGAAGTAGCTAAGATGGCTTCCCATATAAAAAAATGACAAGAATGTAACACAATTTCAATCCACATGCACATATAATCATAATGTTGAGAATACAATATATATATATACCTATTGTGCAGCTTCATCCAATTGGTGAGGTTCGATCATTAGGGCTATAAAAGAACCAAGTTGCTGCATAAAAAGATAAGATTACATTAGACTATAAATGTATGTAGTACATGTATTTAAACATAATAGATTAAAAAAGTTAACATCTAAATTAAAATTTAAATAATACCATATACTGATTCTCTAGGGAAAATTAAATGTTTATCTGCATAGCCTCCTGCACTTGTGAAATCTGCTCTTTTGTCAGCACCTATTAAAGATTCTAGCACATAAACATTTATTAGTACAAACATCTCATAAAATATGAAAGAATTTAGATAAAACACACTATGAAATTACTTTAAGTCTTACTAGTGCTCCCATATCATCCTTGGCAGTCAATGTGTCTCTTGCAAATGGCACACTTTGTGCTTTATCAACTCCTACATTTGACATATCATGAACCTCATAGTCAGATGTCTCTATGGGAGCCTTAGTGGACCGTTAGAGAGGACCCAAACATAAATTTTTGCATGTCATGTAGTAATGGGGCACACAAATATGTCCTGAAGAGGACAATGTACCAGTGGGATATGATGCAACAGGTGCACCACCATCATGCTAGGATGTATCAGGTACATCACCATCATGATGGGATGCACTGTCAAATGGCTGCACAACATGATGGCTCTGCATGACCAAATGATCACTCAATGAATGTAAGGAATAAATGCTCTGAGTCCCTACATCTAAAGCAATCTTAGGGCAAGGTAGTGGATTTGGGGCAGCAATAGGTGGAGCAAGATGAACTAGGGTGACTGAGAATGCTCTAGGTCTATCTTGTGGCATCCCTCTACTAACACCCTAGAAATATCACATGTTAAAGTAATTGACATGCCTCCCTAGGACAAACTCAACATATAATTTTCAAAGAAAATACTGAGGGACACCAAGATTTTTGTTGGGTGGTTTATCAAAAACCACCCACCAACGTCTCCAAAAATTATTTAATATGCCTTTATGGGTGCACCATTTAATTGAAAATTTTGGCTTCCGCACATTAACGGGCTATCCTATTCTATGATCGATGAATAACTAGGCTAATTGGGTTGTCAATATCAAGTTCCCTCACCTCATCATATGATGACCCATTGGCCTAAAATTGCATTTGTTCCTCTTTCCACTGTGCAAACCTATTGTTCTGAGTTGCCAAAGTTTCAACATTTGAAACATTTGATTATTTCCAAAGTGTTTTTCATGTCTGATAGGTCAGTGAGTATCTCATAGATTCAACATACATTTCTCAATTGATATAAAATTTTATGAATAGATTCATGTATTGTTGACATGTTTTGGTTTGGAAACAACAGTCACGATGAAGGAGGATTTATAGGGTTTTCATCTTGTGTAGGGTTAGGGTTTTCATGTTGATCCAGTTGAATGTTTTCATGTTGAGCGGGGTTGGGATCAACCATTTTAAGCCTATTAATTGATAAATTCTTTCTTAATTAACAATAATTTTAATGCAATAAAAAACTTGTCAAATATCATATTTTTGACTCAAATTCACAAAAAAAAAATGCAAAACCAATATAAATTGAAGAAAAACATAAAAATAAAAAAATACCTTTCAAATTTGATTGATTTGAGCAAGAAGAGGCACCTGGGAATGGATATCCGAGTTGAGTAGAAAACCCATGCATAGTCAGCTAAAAATGAGCTCACGGGTTTTTGCTTTTGATTTTATAAAATAGGATACAAATATCCATTTCCTTTATGTAGATTTTTTTAATATATGGTTGGGTCTTAGACCCGACCATATAGTTATTGGCTGTGTTTATTGAAATGTAAGATATCATTTATCATTCTATATTATAATATAAAATTATATTGTATAATATAATATGTATATGTATATTATAATATAATATACATTATATTATGTATAATTTATTATATATATTATATTATTTATAATATATATTATATAATAATATAATATAATATAATATTATAAATTATATAATAATATTATAAATTATATATAATAAATATAATATAATATTATATAATAATAATATTATATAATAATATAATAAATATTATATAATATAATATAATATTATATATATAATATTATTATTATATTAGATGATTCCAAATTTGATCAATCCCATATGATCAAATTTCTACCTTATTCATCATCACAATATTAATTTATTTAATTAATATTACACTTCCCACATAAGACTCTTAAAATATTTAATTTAATAATTAAACAATTTATCTGGTGCCTTTATCTTCTCTAAATTAAATAAATACACCAATTTATTTAATTTAGTCATCCTAATCTTTTGAATTAAAATCAATTTAAAATTCTTCTTTTCTCCCTCCTTGTCACATCCTCCATAATCCATCTCTAATATGAATTAATTTAATTAATTCATATTTAGGGTGTGCATCCTTTTAATCAAGGATTAATGTCACATCCTCCTACATTTGCCACTTGTCTCTAATCTCCCATTAATTATCATAATCAAGTATTTGCACAACTTTAATCAAAGTCATTAACTATTTTTAGCACCACTTTTTAGTCAATCTTTCCATTTTTCATTTTTGGACATTGACCCTCTTTCCCATGAGAATTTTTAATTCTTATTTATTCATCCTATGTCTCTCTCCTCCCCATGTGAATTTTTAATTCACATTTTGTCTTTCCAAGGCTTCTAGAATGTTTGACATGTCACCTCATGCACATGTGACCAATTCCCACCTTTTTGGAGACCCTATCTTATCCTTTAGACTCTCCTAAGAATGTGAATTTTTAATTCACATTTATTTCTCCAACCACCTCTCCTTTTCCCATGGAGATTTTTGAGGAATTCCAAAATTTCTTAAATGTCCCTTTCACTCTCACTTGGGGACAAAAAATTCTTTTTTGAGGAAATCTTCTCACTCCCAAGGTACTTGTCCTTCCTCCACCTCATGTACCTTTTGGCCACCTCACTTACACCTCATCTCCTCTTAGCCACTTCACCATTCACATGTCAAGATGTGAGGGCTTGTGAGTTCTCAACCCACCATAGCCCTTCATCTTGACCTTGTTGGATGAATCTCAACCGTTGAATTCTCTAGAGAATTCAAATTCTTCTATAAATACCCCCTCTTTAAGGGAATTTTGAAGACTTTTCATTTTGAGCAACCTTATGTTGCCAATTTGCATTCTCAAGCATTTTCTATCATTTAGCCATCCATTTAGTCATTTTCCATTATCAATCTTGCATCTAGTAATATCAAAAGCCATCTAGAGAGCATAAAAATTCATCTAAATCAAGGGCCAACCAAGGAGTCTTCAACAACAAGGAAGGTATAATCGATTTTCATTTTATTTCATCTATTTTCCTTGTTTTATCACTCTTTAGGCTAATCATTGAAGTGTTCTTAGTGTTTAATCATTTGCATTTTAAGATATTTTGCACATTAAAATAGAGTAAAATTCCAAGGTACACGTTTCTAGCACGCCTTGTGGGACCCATAAGTGGGTTCCTCAATTTAACGTTCATTGTTGAGTTTTTTGAAGGAATATGCCGCAGAAGGGCGACTACGCCCCTGATTTTTCCACAGTGGGGGGACTACGCCCCTGATTTTCTGCAGTGGGGTGACTACGCCCCTGATTTTCTGCAGTAAGGCAACTACGCCCCTGATTTTCTGCAGTGAGGTGACTACACCCCCCTTGGGCTGAAAATTATTTTTGGCTATCACTTTTTCTACAGTGAGGTGACTATGCCCCCTGGGCTGAAAATTATTTTTGGCTAACACTTTTTTTGCAGTGAGGCGACTACGCCCCCTAGGTTGAAAATTATTTTTGGCTAACACTTTTTCCGCAGTGGGGTGACTACGCCCCTGATTTTCCGCAGTGGGGTGACTACGCCCCTGATTTTATGTAGTGAGGTGACTACGCCCCTAATTTTTTGCAATGAGGCGACTACGCCCCCTGGGCTGAAAATTTTTTTTGGCTAACACTTTTTCTGCAGTGAGGCGATTACACCCCCCCTGGGCTGAAAATTATTTTTGGCTAACACTTTTTCTACAGTGAGGCAACTGCGCCCCCTGAGCTGAAAATCATTTTGGCTAACACTTTTTCTGCAGTGAGGTGACTACACCCCCCCTTGGGCTGAAAATTATTTTTGGCTAACACTTTTTCCATAGTGGGGTGACTACACCCTTGATTTTCTGCAGTGGGGTGACTACGCCTCTGATTTTCCGCAGTGGGGTGACTACGCCCCTGATTTTCTGCAGTGAGGCGATTATGCCCCTGATTTTCCACAGTGAGGCGATTACACCCCTGATTTTCCACAGTAAGGCAACTGCGCCCCTGATTTACTATAGAAGGGAAATTGCGCCCCCTTGTCACTGCGAAGCAACACATTTTAAAAGGTAAAACTGTCATTTTGGCTTCAATTTTTTGCTATTTTCAAGTATTAACCCCCTAACATTGTTCTTGCAAGGATATTGGTGTTTTTTGCTAACTTTTTGCAGCATATTTTTATGTAACTGATGAAGAAAGCGAGATAAAACATCTAACATTTGCTTGTAGGGCTATCTATTCGCTCAAACTTTTTAAAATATCCTTGCTGTTTGGCTTAATATAAGAACATAGTTTAATTAGGGGGAGTAATATTCATTGCTTGTTGTGTCTATATTTTCTATTACCCAAAGGGAGCATTAGCTTATTTTCGCTTTCCACTTGCACTTCATGTGAGCCTGGGGAGTAGTGGGAAACAATTAGTGCTTTCTTTCTAGTGGGACCTGCTTGGGGATTTCATCACCCCAAGGGACGATTCCAACCACGTGTACCGACAGGGTATATAAAGGGGGGAGAGCGAAAGCTGTACCGCAATCCAGTGACGTCATAGTTGGCGGAGCATTGAAGCTAGGGTGATACCTAGATAGACATGAAGAGTTGGTCCAAGCCCTTCAGTATCTCGCTGGGGTTCGCGACTCACGCTTGTGACGAGTTGGTATTCATGATTATGCCTCACGTATCGAGAGTATATTGAGGACTCCCTAGACACCTTGTGCATCCTAGATTAAGACCTTTTTGGCCATACCCTTAACACTAATCACTAATCATAGGATTGTGTTTGCTTGAGAGTGTTTTCTTGTGAGAAACCAGTGAAATTTTTGACAAATTGGCCTTATCATTGTCATTTTAAAGTCCTTGCCATACTCATTTTCATCAAACCAAGTCCCAAATATATCGCAGTGAGGCGACTGCACCCCTGATTTACCGCAGTGAGGTGACTACGCCCCTGATTTACCTCAGTGAGGCGATTACACCCCTGATTTACTGCAGTGAGGTGACTGCGCCCCTGATTTACTACAGTGAGGCGATTACACCCCTGATTTACTGCAGTGAGGCGATTACGCCCCTGATTTACAGTAGAGGGGCGAATTTTCCCTCCTGAACACTCGAAATCACCCCATTTGGATCTGTTTAGCCTCTAAACCATCATTTAACTATTCCCAACCATTATCTCATCATCCCAAGCCTCTGTTTCGTCACTCTAAGTCTCCCAAAACCCCCATTTGATCTATTTAAACCCCCATATTACCATTCCCAACCTCTTTTTAACCACTCTAAATCCCCATTCATTCTCCACAATCACCCTCAATCCACCTATTCATTTTTAATTTCTCCATAATCCATTCAAAAGTCCATACCCTCACCTAGCGAACATCATAATTTTACCATTTACATCACCAAACACCACCCATAACCAAACTGCCTTAACCTTGTATTACAAAGTGGTTACCCAAATTGACCATAGCACTTGCATTTGATTATTAGTCATTAACTTTGACCCAAATCAATTTGCTTCCATCTTGAGTGATCATCCTCTTAATCAATCAAAGCTCTAGGTCACTAAGAGTAACTTTCTTTGATTAAACTCGAGGTCTCTCACATCCTTCATCATCCAATCATACCCATTCAATCATCTGAATCCATCAAAACCAATCATTTGATCAAATTACCCAATCAATAAAATCACATCGGTTCAACCAATGCAATCCTGTTGATCTTAATAGTGCAATCCAATTCAATCAAAATTCAATCTAGCCAATCAAAATCTGATCCAATCCAATGTATCCAAACAAAATTTGATCTAAATCCAAATCCCATCAAAGTCAGATCTCATCCAATCACAATCAAATACTTCATCAAAAACATCTTTATAATCCATCCATACCCCATTTGCATGCCCGTTCAAACTAGGTCACAAGTTAAGAGATAAATGGAACAACAACAAGGTCAAAATTCCCAAGCAAACATGTCTCAAGACCTTAATAACAATATAAATCCCACCAATGGTGCAAATATCACTCAAGATCCTAACAACATCCCCCAAGATCCTCATAATGGTACTTCATCACAGTCCAACACTGAAAATCAGAACAACTCACCATACAGTGAAGAGATTATGGCTAATTAACCTGAACTCACACTTGAGGAACATTTTAGTAATCTCGCCAATGTGCAAATGATTAACCGTCTGTTCGAAAAACATGGGGAAATTTTTTTGGCCCACCTAATTAAGAAGGGTGTCAAACTCCCCTTGGGTGTTGACTTGTCAAAATATAGGAGTTCCCCATCTAACGTACTCCAAGGTTCACAAAATGCACCAGAAGGTTCGTACTTCCCCAATGCTCCTCTAGTTGAGGGTTGGCATCAACCTGAATTTGGCAATTCTATTCTCTATCAGGTTAACCATCCCCCACACACTTCAACCTCAGTTATGGGAGGTCCTCAAATGCCTAATCCCAATAATCCTTTTGCCTATGGTATGCCACAAAATGTTCCACAACCTCCTCCATTAACGTTAACAACACCCCCTCTTTTGAATCAACCTACAGTCAAAACTGGGAGCACCCCCTTTACCACATTGCCTCCACCTCCTGGGACCACACATATACCATCATCCTCATATACATCTCAACAGCTTCATCAATCCAATGTTCCGTCTCAATTATCTCCACAGGGCACATACCAGCTAAACATTCCGGGTGGTACCCAACAACCCCCTCCAAAAAATGCTTCTATGCTACCTCAGCCATCTCATCAGCAACAACCTATACATAATGCTTTGGTCTCTTCACAACAACCACCTTACCAACCACAAGGCAATCCATCCCAACCTATTGCTTAGACCATATCCCCCTTTCTTGCATCCATTTTGTGTCTGCAGGCTCAATCGCAACACAACAACCCATCTCGACCCATACAACAGTCGACATCACAACAAAACCCCCATCAAAACTACTACTATTACAATCAGCAGCAATTTCACCAACAACTGCTTTATGCGACCTCCCAACAATCACAACAGTACCTTCAACACCAACAAGCCAATACGCAACATCCCATCCAAGCTCCTCCACAGGTCACCCCACACTTCTATCAAAAAAATCCGTACTATGCCCCACAACAACAGCCCCCGTACCAACAAAATCCCCCATCTTACCAACAAGGCACGTCATCATCCAACTATCCAAATCCATATTTCAACAATCTGAAACTCTCTCAGCAAGATCCTTTATCATCCTATCATCAATATCCCCCCAACCCACCACAGGCCAACTTGGATCTGTTGGAAATCAAAGCCACTCTGAAATACCTTCAAGCTGAGGTTACCAAACAATCATTCAAATTTGAAGATATATGCCCATATCCATTTGATCCCTCCATCTCATTAATCCCATTTCCTAAACATTTTTAAATACCAAAGTTTGTCAAATACAAGGGAAACAAATACCCTAAGGCTCACTTGCATGAATTTTTCTCCCAGTGTCAAGAGGTCATGCACAATGACAACTATCTCTTGCGCCTATTCCCACGAAGCCTGAGAAGCCATGCCCTAGAATGGTTCATGACCCTTGAAAAAGGGTCCATAAAAACTTTTGCAGACCTATCAGAAAAAAATGTATCCTACTTCTCTTTCAATTTGGAGAAGGACACAGACACCTTAGATCTCCTCAAAGAGAAACAATGTGAGGGGGAAACCTTTACTAGCTACCTCCAAAGGTGGCGCGCATTAGTAAGCCGAATGAAGACCCCTTTGAAAGAAAAAGACATGGTCACTCTTGTCATGGAAAACTCTCATCCCGACATGGCCCATAATTTTAGATTACATTGTGTCACCACTTTCATAGAGATAGTGGAAAGGGACCCATCCTTGAACATGCCCTTATTGCCAAGGGACACATCAAAATACATAATCATGATAAAGAGAAGTCATTTGGTGATAAACCATGATTCTGAACAAGAACAAAAATGCAGTGAATGATGGCATGACAGACACTAAACATGTCCAAGTGGCTAATACATCCCAAAAACAACAAATGTCTGTACCTAATGCCATCTTTGTACCATAGGGGACACCTCGCCCTCCTCAACAGTTGAACCGGAACAATAAGGGGAACACCAAACGTCAGTACGCTCAATTAGGAGAACCTCTGAGTGTTGTCTTTAATAAGTTGTTACAAATTAATTATCCCATCACGTACCCTGTCACCAAGCCATTTGACGAGTCCAAACCCAAGCCCGCATGGTTTAAGGAAAATGAGTATTGTGAGTTCTATAAAATCAAAGGACACTCTTTAAACAAGTGTTAGGGTCTGAAAAACTACATCCAAGATCTCATTGATCGAGGTGATATCAAGGTTGACCCTAGTCAAGCTTCGTCATCCAATGCTCAATTATAGATATATCAGAACACCTTCCCGAACCATAATCAAGGTCCAAGCACATCTAGCAGTAATCCCCATGGAAACAACACAAATAATGTGAGCTACAAGAATGTACCCTTCAATTACGAGGGTGTTATTCATTACATTAAGCAGGTGGAACCCCGTGTATCTATGATACATGTTAAAGCCAAGGACCCTCAATGTGCTGTCACTACACGACGAGCCCGCATCACTGTCCCTACAGCCTCTGCACCTGCCCAATCAACTCCTGTAAGCTCTCAATACAACATACTTGATCACTTAGGAAAGACCCCTGCTCATATATCCATTTTGGATTTGCTTAAGTCTTCCCCTGTACATCAAGAAATCCTCAATAGAGCCTTGCAGGAAACCCGTGTGCCAAATGACATCGACCCCACGCAATTCCAAGCTTTGGTGGGACACTTGGCTTTATCTCATCAACTGCACTTTAGCCAAAATGATATGCCAAACATCGATGTTAATCATAATCGCCCCTTACATATTGAAGTCGTGGTTTCTCGCCATAAAATAAAAAGAGTCTTGGTAGATAATGGCTCTGCCCTCAATTTGTGTACTCTGAAATTCATAAAATAGGTGGGGTATACTCAAGTGGATTTAATTAATTAGATCATCACAATCAAAGCCTATGATAATGCAGAAAGAAATTCAGATGGAATTATTAGTATTCCTATCCAAGTGGGACCTATGCTTCAATACACTACCTGTCATGTCCTTAATCTGGACTTACCATATAATCTCCTTCTTGGCCGCCCGTGGCTCCATGCTATGCAAGCCGTCCCCTCCACATACCATCAATGCCTAAAATTCCCTCTCAACAAACAAGAAGTCACCATCTACACTGAACCCCAACCATTTGAATATTTATGTGCTTTAGAAGTGTCATTCCCCCATTTACATTATTGTCCTGGGGTTGAAATGGGGGCATCCCGGTCATCATCCACAAATCCACCCTCTATCACGATAACCACTCCATCTTCCACCACTGATCCTTCAGTCACCAAAGTCTAGATCATTGACAAAGGGTGTGGTGAATACAAAATGCATACTGCTCTCAATGTCGCAACCATGCCATTGTCACCACACAAGTATGGTCAACCTTCGCATGCTACTCCAAAGGAAGACAAGACTGTCACCTTTAGTGGTAAAAACATCCCTACCACCACTTTCAGATCCCCAAGTGTCAAGATAGATGCACTAGAAGAGGACATAAGCCAATGGGTCTATCGAGAAGAACCCTAGCCGGATCCTCCTCTAAAGGAATATTTTCAAGAAGCATATCCATGGTCAGCTAAGTTTGCAGAAAAATATAACTACCAAGGCAGGGGCCTAGGTAAAGAAGAACAAGGACGGTTGCAACCTATTGATACACCAAAGCTACCAAAGAACATAGGCATCGGACATAATAAAAAATAGAAAAGCCCTGCAACATCGTCTAATACCTCCAATAGTGTCACCATGGACAAAGACTCATTGGAAGATATACCCGAGGAGGAATCCATCATACATGCGTATGATGACATTGATCACACCGACTTATCATCCATGTTCGAATGCCTATCTATCTGCACCATTAGCCTATCCCTTTGTCACCCTGAGCTTATTGATTGGGACCTACGTAATAGCACACTTGTCAATATGTCTGTGGATACAAATGTCAACCTTATGGGATTGGGGGAGGATGAACACTCCAGTCGCAAAAATAAGAATAAGAAAAGTAAAAAGCGGTCATCTAGTGAAAACCTCCCTGAGGCGCTTCCCGACCTTGAAAAAGTAAAAAAAAAGGACGCATCCAATGGCGAAAACCTCAAAGAGGTGCCGAAAGATGGAGATGTTCATCTTCCCCTTGTAGGAACTTAGTTATCTACCCGATCATCCATTCTAATTGAAGAAACTCAAGAAGTTAATCTGGGTACTACTAAAAATCCTAAAATCACCTACGTGGCTAAGTCACTCTCAGAGCAAGAGTATCTAGTCGTCGTGCAGCTACTCCAAGAGGGAATCATCAACTTTGCTTGGTCATATTCAGACATGCCAGGCTTAGACCCCACCTTAGTGGTTCACCATCTAGATGTTCACCTAGATGCTAAACCTTTCAAACAAAAGCTTCGCAAGATGCACCCGCAGGTAGCATTGTTAGTCAAAAAAGAATTGGAAAAGTTACTAGAGGTAGGTTTTATTAGACCAATTGACTACTCTGAGTGGATCTCCAATATAGTACTGGTTTCCAAACAAAATGGAGATATTCGAATCAACACAGACTTCAAGGACCTTAATAAGGCCTATCCAAAAGACGACTTCCCTTTGCCTAACATTGACATGTTGGTCGACCTCATAGCAGGACATGAGATGCTCTCTCTTATGGATGGCTTCTCTGGTTATAATCAGATTCAAATCACACCTAAGGACCAACATAAGACCACCTTCACAACACCTTGGGGCACTTTTTGTTACAATGTTATGCCCTTTGGTCTCAAAAATGTGGGGGCAACATATCAGAGGGAAACGACGATCATCTTCCATGACCTTATCCATATCATCATGGGGGATTATGTTGATGACTTATTAGGGAAATCTACAACATGAGCAGAACATCCTACTGTCCTGAAGCAGATCTTTGAATGGTTGGAACATTACAAGTTGTGGCTAAATCCTAAAAAGTGCGTCTTTGGGGTTACATCAGGAAAATTGTTGGGTTTTATAGTCTCCCGAAGGGGTATTGAAGTTGATCCCGCCAAGGTAAAGGCTATTCTGGACATGCCACCTCCACGCAATCTGAAGTAGCTAAAAAGCCTCCAGGGGAAGATGCAGTCCATCCGCATGTTCATAGCCCAGCTAGCAGATAAGTGTCAGCCATTCACTCATCTTGTAAAGAAAGATTCCACCTTATGATGGAACCAATAGTGTCAGATGGGTTTCAATAAAATTAAGGAATATTTAGCTCATCCACCGATCTTGATGCCACCTATCCTAGGAAAACCCCTCCTTCTTTACATCTCTGCTACTTCAGTCGCGCTAGGGGCATTGTTGGCACAACATGATGAGTCATTCAAAGAGAGGGAAATCTACTACATCAGTCGCACATTGGTCGGCTATGAGTTAAATTACTCCCCCATGGAAAAGGCTTGCCTTGCACTTGTCTTCAGCACATAGAAACTCTATCATTACATGCTCAGTCATCCAGTCAAATTAGTCGCTAAAATTGATCCCCTGAAGTATTTTTTATCTAGAACCACTCTAACTGGCCACATGGCCAAATGGGTCATGATCCTAAGGGAATTTGACATAGATTATGTAGAGCAAAGAGCCATAAAAGGACAAGTCATAGCTGATCAATTGGCTGAGGCACCATTAGTAGATGCCTACCCGCTAGACACTGAATTCCCAGATGAAGAAGTCTACACAGTTACAGAAGCACCAACTTGGATGCTATATTTTGATGGCTCATACACTCATAGTGGATCTGGAGTAGGAATTTTATTAATTACCCCTCAGGGCAACTACATCCCAAAATCATTCAGGATAGCATTCCCATGTACCAACAACATCGCAGAGTATGAAGCCCTCCTCACCGGCCTCTGAATTGCAAAACAGTGGCATATAACTCACTTAAAAGTCTTTGGTGATTCTTTGCTAGTCATTAGATAGGTTAATGATGAATTCCTCACCAAAGATGATAAACTGTTACCCTATAAGCGTATGGTGGATGATTTCAAGAAATATTTCACTTTCATACAGTTTGACCAAATCCCTCGGGTACAGAATAAAGTGGCATACACAATGGCCACTATTGGTTCCCTGATTGACATGCCTAAAGACCAAACATAATGTGAGTTTCTGGTTGAACAACTTTTAATCCCTGCATATGATATTCCTGAGACTGATATGGTGTGCGATATTGTAGGCCCCACCTCCCCTTGGTATCAAGACATATACACCTATCTCCATGATAATATCATACCCCTAGAACTTACACGCAACCAACACAAATCCTTTATTCATCACTTTTCCTGATACATCATTGTTGGTGATACGCTTTATCATTGTGGGTATGATGGAATCCTCCTTAGATGTCTGAATGAGACTGAAGTCTACGTGGCACTAACGAAAGTACATGGTGGTGTTTGTGGAGTTCACTCAAATGGTATGACCCTGGCCAAAAGGATCCTACAAGCTGGATATTATTGGCCTACATTGGAACATGATGCTTGTAAATTTGTGAAGAAGTGCCTTCCATGCCAACAACATGCAGATTTGATTCATGCCCCAACACAAGATCTCCAGCCCCTCCTAGCATTGTGGCCCTTTTCTCAATAGGGTTTTGACTTGATTGGAAAGATTTACCCACCATCATCCGATGACCATACATTCATAATTACCGCCACTGAATACTTCACTAAGTGGGTGGAAGCAATGCCACTATCACAAATCACCGGTGTCCAAATCTCAAAATTTATCCTTTACCATATTCTCTGTAGATATGGTATCCCATCCACCATCCTCTCTGATAACGGAAAACCTTTCAAAAACCAAGCCATGAAACACCTCTACGACACCTTTCATATCTAGCATCATTGGTCAACACCTTATTACCCCCAGGGCAATGGTCAGGCAGAAGCAACCAACGAGACCCTTATCCGCATCCTCAAAAAGGTTGTCAATAACATTGGACGAGATTGGCACCTTCATATTCATCCTGCCCTCTGGGCATACTGCACATCCATCCACACCCCGACAGGTGCCACCCCCTATTCTTTTGTATGTGGTGTTGAAGTCGTCTTGCCAATTGAAGTTGAGCTTCCATCACTAAGGATTTCTCTAAAGAATCTTATCAGCGAAGAAGATACCCGTGTTGCACGGCTTGCACAGCTGGAATTACTGGATGAATGAAGAATAAAAGCCTATGATCACCTGCAAGCATACCAAAATCACCTCAAACGTAATTACAATAAAAAGGTCTGTCCTACAAAATTCCAGGTTGGTGAGCTTGTTCTTAAATAAAACCAATGCACTCAATAGGATCGTGATAAAAATGGAAAATTTGAGGCAAACTGGTTAGGGCCTTATATCATAGCCACCAAATATGGATCTGGGGCCTATAGGTTGACTACTCTTGAAGGAGATCCCCTTGACAGACCCATCAATATCATGCATCTAAAGAATTTCTATGCCTAAGTCCACTTGGTAACCCCAAAAAAATTAAAAAATCAAAAAAATCAAAAAATCAAAAAAATCAAAAAAAAAAATAAAAAAAAATACAAAATCCAAAAAATAGTAAAGAAAAATAAATCTATCCTATGGTGAAAACCAGCTCTTGGTGGCACCTTGGATAAGTATGGATGGTGAAAACCAGGTAATAGGCGTCATCCGTAGAGGGCTTAATCATTATCTACCTGACATCCTAGTTATTTTATGCTTTCATCCGCACTATTGTCCTCACCCACCTTAGCCTAGGCCACTTGGTATTTATTGATTGAGCATTGGATGACCCATCTAGCCTATCCCTCATCCTGAGCATTTTAATATCCCACTTTGAGCTTATATCATTCATTCCCTTTGTCAGTCGGTTCGTGTCACCACATAGGATCATCCATCGTGTCGGTCTCCATCTAGATCTCATCCTTCCACATCACTAGTTGAACTATGTTGCCCCTGCGCTGTCACGTAGGCAAGGCTGATCATTTGATCTGCCCTCAGGGTATTCCAACCATCGCGTCTTGATCATCCATCATTCGCCTTCATCATCCTCTTTCCACTTTATCCATGGTCTTTTCATGAACTACGAGGGCTCTGTGCTTTCACATAGGCAAGGCTAATCTCTGATCGGCCCCCGAGCCCCTAGGTCTATAGGATGTGTTAGTCTGTGTCTCCATTTGGCCCATTATTCTCAAATAAAATCCTAACATTGTCAAAAGATTTAGTTAATAAAAAGCATCTGCCATCAAACTGGGTCATTCTAGTTTAGTATCCATCATCGGTCTCAACAGGATATAACCTTCCTAGCAGACCTCAGCGATCCTATTCATCACCCTGATCCTATGGAAAAGGACGTATTGATTTTAATTATGATCATTTGATGTTTTGGAATTTATTTGTCATTTGAGCTCACTATCAACACTTGTCATGGTCACCTTGATCCATCATATCATGGTGTGCTTTGACTAGTCAACATATGGGTTCATCTTCATCTTTTCTTTGTTGTTGCCTTTTCGGTTGTCCCATGTGGTACCCACCAGGATCCATGGGGTCTTACGTTACGTTGGGGCATCCTTGTGTGTTTGTGGTTATCCCAATGCCTGGCTTGACCAAGGTCATCGTGACCTTGGGGTGTTGGGGTAGCCCTCTTTTGCTTGTTGTGTTTGTTTCATGCATTGGATGCCTACTGGCCCTGGTCTTATATATTAGGGTATCTGGTATCTTATGCTATAGCAAATATCAATGCTCCAAAGATGGAAACTCATATTAGGATTGCATTTCATCATCTATTGCATTGCATTCACCCTCTAATTTTGGTTGTGCAAATACTTTATCCCACTCTTTCCCACTCTTCTCAAGATACTAATAATTTTTGATAGATGCCAAATGACACCCATTTTCACAATCACTACATACCCACCTTCCATTATCTTGTTAGTTCTTATTGGCACTTATGGCCATGTGTTATTTCCTCTAAAATTACAAAATCATTATTGCATATTAGAGTCATTCTATTAACTGCACATACATTGCCACCTGCATCACCACATGTTAGATCCATAAATACATCACCACCTACATCACCACATGTTAGATCCATGCATACATCACCACCTGCATCACAACATGTTAGAACCATGCATACATCACCACCTGCATCAAAAAATGTCAGACTCATAATACATCACATCCTGCATATGTAAAATGTCCATACAAAATCCATCATACACATATACATACATGAAAAATAAATTAACTAGGAATCCATACATATAAATCATCATAGATACAACATGTGTGCACATCATATCACCATACAAATATCTACATTAATAAAATCATCCATATTCCACAAATACATAGACCCAATCATCCACATAAGCATCTAATATCATACACATATGCATAAATAACCCAAAATATCCATCCACATAAGCAGGAAATCTCATATACACATGCATACAATCACCCATCACAACAAGAAACATACTACATAATGCCAATAAGAACTGTCCCATGTCATAGTCAAAGTAATATAATGTGTGTCACATGTCCACCATACATAAAAATCTATCATATATCCATCACATAATAAACTACAAAATCTAGAGATATGGAACCTCTCTGATCTCTGTCGATAAATCCTACATGATCCACCCTGCATATGTCAAAAAATCAGTAACCTATTACCTCCCAAATGAGCTAGCCACATTTGATCTCTGTGGGGAATCCGGTACTGATCTCCTGCCTGGTGTAACACCTGGTGAATCATTGTAACCTCGAGTCCATGTCCCCAGTGACTGAGATGGCGCTGGCATCTGGGGTGCCTGTCGAGTATACTGAAATATACACTGGGTCGGGTCTGGAACTGAATGGTAGTATGCGGCCATCCAAAATCCTGCCTCCCTCGCATTCTCCTCTCACTTCGCCACCTGAACTCGAGCGGAATTCGGCTCCTGACGATACCTATCCCAATCCCTAGTAATCACTCTCCTCTCTTGCTCCCAGGCCTCCTGGGACAGGCATAACTACGCCATCTCCGCTTGCATCCAATCTCTCATCTCCTCAACAACCACCGCTTTGGCTATTGCTACATCTCTCTCCCCTTGTTATCCATGAGTATCTCTCCCCATCACATCACTGACCTGCATAGACTGCCACTGTGCCACTGCTGCATCCCACCCCCCCTGCAATGTCTGCATCCGTGTCTTCGCATCATCTCTCTCCCTCTGAGCAGCCTACACCTGACTTACTGCTCCATCCCTCTCCCCCTATAGCTCCTGGACTCTCAGCAGTGCTGTATCTCGCTCTCCCTATAACACTAATACCTCTGAGGCTGCCTCCTCTCTCCTCCTCTAAAGAGAACAAATCTGTGCCTCTGCCAACTCTCTCATCCTACAACACCTGATCTCGCACCTGCGTTGTGTCCCTCTCTACCTCCACTACCTGTACCCACACTTGTGCTGCATCTCTCTCTACCTGCATAATACGAAGCTGCTCCCTCGCCTGTCTCTCCCTCTCCTGCATCACCCCCATCTCTCCCACCATCTGTTCTAAGCAAAACACTCTGTCCCGTAGCTCATCTTGCTCCTACCGGAGATCATCCACCAGATTCCCACTACCTCCTGATACATGATTAGTCATCCCCACTGCCGCACCTCTGGCCTGCAATATAACAGTTTCTGACTGTAGTCTGTCACGGTCCCAACTGACAGTAGCTAACTCATCTCGTAGCCCCTGTATGTTAGCCAACAGTACCTCCCTCTCCCTCCCCATCACCTCTACCATAAATTTATAATCCCTCTGACCTACTACTGATGCTCTCGATAACTCAACTCTGAGTCTGATCACCTCTGCGTTGGCCACCCACAACCTCTAATCCGTGCTCTGAAGCCTCTCTATAGTGTCTCTCGGCTGAACAATCGAATCTCCGGAGGTCATGATAGGAACCACTGCCAATGGCTCTGCATCCCAAATATCCATATCTGGCACATCTCTGTCTATCTCCATAGCATCATCACTCTCCTTACCCTCCTACTCCTATTGATCCTCCAAGTCCTCCATGGAAGGACAGACTCGCACTCTCTGTGGTTGACCATGCCTCCCAATTCTCATCAATCTCCTTGGCTCTCCTATCTCCGGCTGCTCCTCAACCTCACTCTCCCCTATCTCTACAATAGGAGGCTCCTTCCCTAATACCATATGCCCCCCCTTTGTCGTCCCCTACTCCCCATCCTCTCTAGCTGACTCCTGGCCTCCATCTCCTCTCAGGCACCCTCCTGCTCTGTCATGGTCTGTACCCTCATCAATCGCCTCCTGCCCGCTATCAACTCTGGTTGACTCCTGGCCTCCATCCCCTCTTGACCTCCATCCTACTGTCTCTCCCCTCCTTGCTCTGCTCGTACCAACACTCTCCTCTATCGTACTCTACCCCCTATACCATTCTGCCACCCTGCTCTACCCTCTACTACATGTATCATCTCCACCTCTGACTCCTCCTATCCTCCCACATCTGGCTCAGGATCTCTCCCACCCTCCTATCGTACCACCTCTCTAACCCTCCTCCGCTGCCCCCTAATCCTCCTCCTCCTCCCTACCTGCCCCACTACCTCCATCCTCTCTCCTCCCACCTCTGGTCCAGGACCTCTCCCACCCTTATGTTGTACTCCCTCTCTAGCCCCATGCCGCTCATCCTTTGATCCAAATCCTATGGCTCCTACAATTGGCACCAATGTTATAATCCTCTGCCATAGGTGGTTGCGAAACCACCATTCATATCACTCTGTCACCCCTGCATCCTCTACTCCCATGCATCTCCTAGGATAGGCTACCTGCACTATCGCCACCCATGATGCTTTGGCCTCCCTTGGGCTAATCGCACGCCCCCATGGTCGCTCTCTGGTGAGTGGCTGAAACATCACCGACGCACTAGGAATATCCTTTGTCATCCCAAACTGTCTTATCACCCTATTTGGTCGATGCATCTCCACTATCTGTTGAAGACTCCCAATCAAGACACATTGAGCCATAAAGTACCCACTATGTCTCTCAGTCTGCTCTCTCCATCCCCTGAAGTGTCGATGCATATAAGGTCGCCATACTATGTCTCCCTCCTACAAATCATCCACCATCCTCCTCCATCCCTCCACATCTCCCAACCCCCTATGCCGAATAAACCAACCCCTCGCCTCTCCATACCCCCATGCCAGCGGCTCTCTATCATCTACATCTCCCTTCCGAACAACAATTGGTCTCGTCATTATAATATGCTCCCATGCCCACACCTGTAACAGGGTCATGTGTGTCAAACTCATTGCCTCCCGATAATAAATCAGATGCATATCTCTATACAATTGGGCTAGGACACAAGCACCCCATGCAATCTACCCTCATGCCGCTCAACAATGTGTCGAATCACCTCCATAAACCTCAGACTGTAATACCGCCTGCTACAATCTGGCAGTAATATCCCACTGATAAACCTAGCTAGGAATAAAGGCAATGGTGGTACTTCCATTGTCAAACATCTATCTAGATCCAACTGTGGACCTTGAAGAGGTAGGGCGACATGTCCAAATAGCACTGTCATAGTTTTCCTTAACTCGGCCCTGCTCGACACCACATCACTCAACAATATCCCTGATATTGATAACTTTAGGATGCACCATACATCCTCCAGTGTCACCGTCATCTCCCCCATCGGGAGACGAAATGTCGATGTCTCTGAACTCGATCTCTCTATCAGGGCCATCAACATCGCTCGATGTGCCCTCATCACTGACACCTCTAAAAAATGCAATAACCCTGCATGCTCTAAGGCCACATGATCCATGCCTATCATCGCTGCTATAGTCACTGTCAGTGCCTCCGACCGTCGCTCATGTGTCCGTATTTACCGTAAACCCTGCATCCACATCAACCATTTATCAGTACACAATCTTTCTGGCCCCGGGACATCTTTACTTTTATTCTTTCTTCATCCTCATCTTGCCCCCCATTGGGGCAGTCTCTTCTTTCTGACATCCATCTCCTTATCCCTCTTCCCCCTTTTTTTCTCTTTTTGCGGTGACTCCACCCCCGCTTGGGGTGGCTCCGTCTCCACTCCCGCAGTGGCTCTGCCCTATTGGGGCGTGTCCACCCCTCCCTGGGGCGGCTTTTCCCCGGGCTATCGGGGCGTGTGTGCCCCGGGCTACTGCAGCCAGGGTGTTTGCGCCCCAGCTCAGGGCGTGTCTGCCTCGAGCTACTTGGGCGTGTCCACCCTGAGCTACTGGGGTGAGTCCACCCCAGCTCAGGGCGTGTCTTCCCTGAGCTGCCGAGGCGTGTCCACCCCGTTGCCGGGGCGGCTCCACCCTAGCCAGGGCAGCTTCGCCCCTGTCGGGGTGTGTCCGCCCCACGACTGGGGTGGCTCCACCCCTGTTGGGGCGTGTCCGCCCCACAGCCAGGGCAACTCTGCCTATGGCCGGGGCATGTCTGCCCCAACTAAGGGCACATACGCCCCGCTATGCGGCGGCGCGCCTACTCTCCCCCCCCCAAGAATTTCCTTTCCCATATTTTTTCTGCCAATTTTGCGACCTACCCACTTTCCCATTTCCCTCCGCCCACCAAACCCATATGGTAAATTTTTTTACCTATCTTAAAAAACATGCTTAAATATTTAAAATACATAGCATGGGTTTTCGTACTCACCTTGTGGGGCACCGCAAAGTGGGTCGAGCGTCTCTGCAGATCATCTGCTCAGTGAATGATCTCCATGTCATAATCCCGTGATATTGTTGCTCCGTCTCCTCTCCCTCTTCTTCACCCTTTCCTCACTTGCTATAGTAACAATGAAGCAAGGTAATTCTTCAAATTACCTTTTAACCCCTCTTTTCCCCCTTTTTCAAATAAAAAGGTATTTTTTACCTTTTATTTACCTTTTTTTTTCCAATTAATCCCCTTCTTTCCCAGAGCCGCCATTTGCAAACCGTACGTCCAATCAATTTTGTTCAAAAGTCAAAGTTGCTTAGTTTTTTTCCCCTCTATCCAATGGTCTCCTCCATTTCTTTCTATCGAGAAGTTGTCCGGGGCCCCCTTATTTCTTCCCCAACCGCCCTCTCGAGGGGGCATAACCTATTACTTTCTTCCATCCATTTGAAGCAGGCACTGGGCTATCCCTCTCCTCTTTTAGGCTGGGGCATCAATCCCTATCACTTTCTTCATCCTCGATATTTTATTTTTCTTTGAAACATTGTTATTTTAACAATATTTCGAAAATGGGCAAAATGTAGACACCCAAATTTGATCACTTCCATATGATCAAATTTACCTCTTTATTCATCAATTCTGTCAATATTAATTTATTTAATTAATATTACACTTCCCACATAAGACTCTTAAAGTATTTAATTTAATAATTAAACAATTTATCTGGTGCCTTTATCTTCTCTAAATTAAATAAATACACCAATTTATTTAATTTAGTCATCCTAATCTTTTGAATTAAAATCAATTTAAAATTCTTCTTTTCTCCCTCCTTGTCACATCCTCCATAATCCATCTCTAATATGAATTAATTTAATTAATTCATATTTAGTGTATGCATCCTCTTAATCAAGGATTAATGTCACATCCTCCTACATTTGCCACTTGTCTCTAATCTCCCATTAATTATCATGATCAAGTATTTGCACAACTATAATTAAAGTCATTAACTATTTTTAACACCACTTTTTAGTCAATCTTTCCACTTTTCCTTTTTGGACATTGACCCTCTTTCCCATGAGAATTTTTAATTCTCATTTATTCATTCTATGTCTCTCTCCTAACTATGTGAATTTTTAATTCACATTTTGTCTTTCCAAGGCTTCTAGAATGTTTGACATGTCACCTCATGCACATGTGACCAATTCCCACATTTTTGGAGACCCTCTCTTATCCTTTAGACTATCCTAAGAATGTGAATTTTTAATTCACATTTATTTCTACAACCACCTCTCCTTTTTCCATGGAGATTTTTGAGGAATTCCAAAATTCCTCAAATATCCCTTTCACTCTCACTTGGGGACAAGAAATTCCTTTTTGAGGAAACTTCTCACTCCCCAAGGTACTTGTCCTTCCTCCGCCTCATGTACCTTTTGGCCACCTCACTTACACCTCATCTCCTCTTAGCCACTTCACCATCCACATGTCAAGATGTGAGGGCTTGTGAGTTCTCAACCCACCATAGCCCTTCATCTTGACCTTGTTGGATGAATCTCAACCATTGAATTCTCTAGAGAATTCAAGTTCTATAAATACCCCCTCCTCAAGGGCATTTTGAAGACTTTTCATTTTGAACAACCTTACACTGCCAATTTGCATTCTCAAGCATTTGCTATCATTTAGCCATCCATTTAGTCATTTTCCATTATCAATCTTGTATCTAGTAACATCAAAAGCCATCTAGGGAGCATACAAATTCATCTAAATCAAGGGCCAACCAAGGATTCTTCAACAACAAGGAAGGTATAATCGATTTTCATTTTATTTCATCTATTTTCCTTGTTTTATCACTCTTTAGGCTAATCATTGAAGTGTTCTTAGTGTTTTATCGTTTGCATTTTAAGATATTTTGCATATTAAAATAGGGTAAAATTCCAAGGTACACAATTATATTATATTATATAAGTTCCTTTCCATTGGGTTTCTTAGTGAGTGTCTCCTATTGAGGGGGAGATTATTCCTCTTGAGGTGGAACCATCTTCTATTGAGGTAGAGATGGATGTTGTTGGGTTGGCGGGAAGATCTCCCCTCTTATTCTACTTCTTATTGAGGTGGAGCTTGTTTGGGTTGGTGAGTTGTGGCTTTGGTGGTAAGGGGTTTCTCTTCATCCTCTCCTATAGAGGGGAGTCCCCTCCTTTAGAGGTGGAGGTTGGGTTGTTTGACCGGGTGGAATGGTGCTACAAAGAAGTTGATGCTTTCTACATGGATTGGTGCTGCACTAAAGTTGATGCTTTGCGGATTCTTACTGTGTGGTTGGAATGGTGTTGCAGGGAATTTGATGCTTTGTGTGTGGATTGGTGTTGCATAGAAGGTGATGCGTTGCAATTTTTTATTGTGTAGGGTTTTATGGTGATCTACACCATTAAGATGTTTGTCTCTCTTGGCTTAGTGGTGTCTTCCCTGAGTGTTTCAATGTTCTTGGGCTTGGATGTGGATGTTTAGAGCCATTGGTTTGTTGATGCTTGGGTGATTCAGGTGGTGCTTAAGTGTTTCTAAGGATTTAGGGTCCTAGTCAAAACTTGTTTGTAAAAGGGTTTAAGGCCCCTTTAAAACTTGTTTCATGTAGCTCATGTAGTCTTGTATTTCTCTTTATGGTTGCTATTGTTTAGGTTGCTGCTAGTCTATGTCTTTTATTTTAGGCAACTCTCTCTTTCTTCGAGTTTCAGGTCCTTGTAAAACCTTTCTATATTGGGTTTTAGGGCCCCATCAAAGCCTATTTTCCCCATAATCAAAAACATAATATTATATTATTTTATAATATCATATAATATAAAAAATTTAATATTATATAATATTCAATACTATATAAGTATTATAATATAATATAATATTATAATATATTAAATATATTATTATATAATATTAAATTAAAAAACATTATAATAATGTTTTTAAAAAAATATTATAATATATATAAAATATATATTATTAAAAATATAATTATATATATTTATAATAATATTAAAAATATTATTAAAAAATATATATAATTATAATATATTATAATTTAATATCCATGCTATATGATAAATATATTAAAAAATATTATTATATTAAAAAATTATTATAATATATTGAATAAAAATATTGGTTGGCCATAGACCTGACGAAATTTAAAAATATGACCTATTAGAAACAAATATCTATTTTGAAACGAATATCCATTTCCTTTATGTAGTTTTCTTACTTTGGTCGGTGGGGTCCGTAAACCCCATCGCCCTATTTGCCAATGAACCTCACCGACCTCCCTATTACCATCCACCCACCCCATTGCCTGCCTTCGATAGCTGACCATATTGGCCTTAATATTATAATATAATATATTATATTATTTATAATATATATAGTATAATATAATAAATATGATTATATAATATAATATTATAATATATTTTGTATTATATATAGTTTGAACAACAAGATTACATAGAGAAGAGTAGCAGTACTACTGCTTTGCCAACCCCATTACAATACCACCAATAGTTCTATGCTTCCTTCACATAATTAAAAAATGTATCAAAATTTTACAATTCTAATGAACAGAGATATATCCTATGCAATATGAAAGCTAAAAAGGATCTTTACTGAGAGTGTTTCAATCTACCTATAGTTGTATCATCCACCTGCTAGCACCTAGATACTACCCTAAAACAATTTTTATTAGGTGATCACCATTATCCATTGTCAAAAAGGGTCCATACTATTACCTTCCCAAATTGATATCATATAGCCCTGCTGAACACACTATTGTAGCCTATCTGATCCTAGAGGATCCATTTTTAGACTATAAAAAACCGTTGCTATCCCTATCTGCCTATAGAGTATCCACTTACCTTGGAAAAAAGTTCCAAGTCCATAAAAAACAAGCATTTGTATCACATTAGGTTGTCAATTCTTCATCGCCCACTAGATTTTTCATGCCTAGTAGGGCGTCTGCTACCTCTATCTCCTCCTTCGTGAAATCTTCGGGCCTTAACATGGGTGGGGGGTTTTCCATCTGTGCCTCATTTGCCACCTTTTCATTAAAATCTTTTTGAAAGATCTCTAAAGCTTGGAGAAAAATCTCTATACTTGGTTTCTTGGTTTTCCAAGTATGCTCAAATTTGACCTCCCACAGGCTTATTTGTAGGATTCCATCCTCCAATAGTTTGAGGAATTTGAACTTTGATACTTTCATTTTCAAAGTGACCTACAAGGCAATTTTCTAAATGGTGAGTCTTCATGAAGACTCAGTAAGTGCCCTCAAATCCCCTTTAAACCTTCCATCATTTCTTGATTTCCAAATGTGCCAAAGAATTTGTGTAGAAACACAAGACCAAAACAAAGTTTTATCTTTGCCAAATTTTTTGCTTCTAAATAAAATAATTCTATCCATTTTGAGTATGCCATTGTTATTCCAAAAATCTAGTTTATTACAAAACAAATTCCATACTTCTTTTGTATATATATAATCAAAGAAAAATTGAACTATTGATTTAGGAACCCTGCACAGTCTGCAAATTTAAATATCAGTAGCATTTCTTTTGTATGGTAACTTATGGAAGATCAAAAGCCACCTGAAACAAGCCTTTTTTGGCTCAATTATTTTAGACTAGTTATTAGAGATAATTTTAGACCATTCAATGTTGTCAAAGTTCATATTCCACTTATTATTTAGATAATCATATATTTCCTATTGTTTGGCAAGAGTACTGTAGATAGTTTTTACATTGAGCTTGCGTTGGTGCCATTGGTCCATTGAAACTCTTTGTACTATTCAAGATCGTCTTTATTGATGACCAACCATTCCAAGCCATTATAGGTGTAATGCCCAAAATTTTAACTAGAAAAACCCAACTATTTTTTTTTTGTCAAACCATTAGTTAAGCTAATCATTACATTGGCTAAATGACATGCCCAAATTTAACATTGAATCAAAACACATATTCCACACCCTTTGTGTCAATCAACCTTTATGTTGATCATGCTTAATTAAGAATTTAAGCGACAATAACTTTTTGGGACAATTAGGCTTTAACGATTTAAACATTATTCCCAAAGCTTACGTTAACCCTAATAATAATATTATTAATGTGAACTCTCCTATTAATATAACTTCTTTTATTTATCCCTCAAAATCTCATTAATTAATTCAACTACAATAATATTTACTCATCAATTACAATATTAATTTTATTACTATTTAGTCAAGCCAAATTATTTATTTAATAAAGTTCTCATTCATTCTATCCTAATACAATATTACCCTTTAATAATAATAATTTACTAATATCAATATTACATTCAATCTTTAATTTACTAATTACCCTATTTGGTAGAATAAAACCCTTATTAATGTCTCTATTTTACTTTTAACTATTATTATTTTCCAAAATATTAATACCAATATTACACTTACAATTTAAAATCTAAGTTGAATTTAAAATTACTCCTTGATTTAACCACATCACTAAAATGTAAAAATAAAATGATGTCTATTTATGTTTATCATCAATAATATTAACATCTATAATATTCCTTTAATATTAAAATCACATATCAAAATTTTATTTTATTTTTTTAATATTATCAGCAATATTTTTATTACCTCAAATCCATTAACAAGATTATTTATTTTTATCCCAAAATTACATTACTATTGATAATGCTAATTTACTGAATATAATAATTTTATTAACCTTAATGTAACTCCCCAACATTTAATCTTCAAATAAGCTTATAATAATATTATTATTACCTACCTATTCACCATTAGTAAAATATAGTTATGGCCCAACTACTATTCTCTACTTACCGTCATAATTTCTCCACTACTATTATTTACTTCCCATTATAGTTTCTTACAAGAGATTCACATGCAGAAATAACATGAGCAAAATTAATATTGTTTGGATATATCGAAGCTATTATTAAAAGAAAGTTACATTTTAAGTGCAGCTATTGGAAATGAGTCTTTCACTAATGAGTGTTTATTTGAGCAAATCAACAAGGAGGAGACTTCGATCAACATCCAAATAAAAATGATTAAATCTGAAATGACATAAAATAGAATAGAAGAGTGCCATATCTAGCTAAGAATATAGAAATTTGTTTTAATAATTAATATGCATTTAATTGATATTGTCAATCAATAAGAGGTTGCAGTTTTGAGTTGGTATATTTTTGATTGCAAAATCAGTTGGATGTGCACTAGTGGACTAAATAACTCTAAATTGAATGCAATTTTCTTTAGGTACTATTTACCTTGGTGCCCTCTGATGGAATTTATTACAATATTGTCATCCACTCAACTGACATAGCTGACTCCACTAGCCGACTTCCACAGACTGCAGCCGTCCACCGCTGGTACGCCTTTCACAATCTGATTCGGTCTTATCATCCTTCACATAATCCAACATACACTAACACTGTAGTGTGATAAAAGTAATTTAAATGCATTAAATAGACTGGCCCATAAATCACGATGCCCAAAATCTATCCATTGATCTTTGTGCAAGGTCTGATGTGATATGGCTATCCTGCTACAAATCACTGCTTCCCTAACCCGAATCGACCATTTCATATGCGTGGTGACAGACTGGCTAGTTGACTAAGTGCTACTTTAGAACTTAAAGGTAAGGTGAAATTAAAATTACGAAGAGGCTGATTATATCGAAAACCCTTGGCTGTAACATTAGCAATATATTTTCCTAATAGCTTTGAGTTCTAGAATTCCAAGAATTTGTAGTAGAGATAATTTCGCACCCATATCTCTAAAATTTCTTCATCTCCCATTTACGTAGGAGTCACTCAAGTTTATGCCTATCAATGATGCAGGATTTTAAATTTCATCTGGGCCGATTGAATTCCTAATTATAGTGTAGGAGTGGTATGTTTGCATAGGTCACCCAATGCATTGGGCTCTGGAGCAAAAGTTGGACGTGAAGGGCGCACCCAATATACTTCAAACACCTTGTTTATAGTTATGGTAAAATGAGAATGGTAACAATAGTTGAGCGCAAATGGTATAAACTCTTATAAAATCCTTGTTATTTTTTCCTTTTAAAATTTTCCTCTCAGCCTTCCTTCTTCGATTCTGTGAACTGTCATAGCTTATAGTGCTTGTTTATACCGAGGAGGGGGTTGATTTCAGGTCTCTAAATAGCGAACAGGGGAGCCTGAGAAGAGTAGATAAGCCTAGCTACACTGCTAGTGCTTAAATGCATTCGCTCCTCTTTTATTTCATTCTGCCTTCATTTAGTAAACTGTAACTCAATTCTTTTATCTAAAATCATAGATACAGGCACTACATGAGATTCTCACTATATTTTATTTTATTCTTGTTTAGTGATCTCAGGTTTCATTTAAATGTCAATTTAAATTCACAACTGTGTAAAAATAAAATAATGGAATACACATTTTTCTATGTCATTCTAAAGGAGGATTGCAGTAAACTTGCTAGAATATAGTATTTCTTGTGAATTTTCATCTTATACAAGTTAAAATTTAAACCCTGCCAATATTGGGATTAATGGCAGAACAAAACTTACTTAATTGTGGCAGCTACCTTCTCTATAAATTTCTTTTTTTTTAATACCTATTGCAATTATTTTAATTGCTGAAGGGGTAAGTGTTTACATATATATTTATTATTACTTATCTTTTGCTCGTGTTGCGGTTGTGTTGGCTGCACTTCCCCACTTTTTTTTTTGTTTTATTTTATTTATTAATATTGTTTTTTTTTCTTGAACAAAAATACTTTTCTTTTATTCATAATCCCATTTAAAGTTAAATGCATGTTTGTTATATAAGATATTAAATATATAGTATAAAATATATCATTTAAAATAAATATAAAACATACACATATATATTATATATCAATGCATTCTAGTTTGATAAAATGTATATGTAGACACCTAAAAATGGTCTGGAGAATCTAATTAATTGAATACGATTTATTTGATTAATTAATCTTAAAATTCATCTACTTAGTAAATAAATAGAAATATTTATTTATATTAAGTTCATTACTAAAATTCTTCTATTTCTCTCTTAATTAAATAAACGAAATTAAAAACTTTGTTTTATTTAATTATTACCATATTTCTATTATAAATTAAATACACAACTCAAATAATTTGTGTTATTTAAATTACCTCATCACATTTCTTCTTAATTAAATAAAGATAGTTCTAAAATCTTTTATTTAATTATCATTGTCCTTTTGTTTTAATTTAATAAACAAACTTTATAGTTTGATTTATTAAATTATTCAAAACCTCTTTTTGCTAAATTTAAATAAATTAAAATATTTAAATTTATGCATAAATTTTACCACTATTCACTCACCAATAAAATTTATTTTTTCAAAAATTTGATTAATGGCACTTCCATTCACGGGAAGAGCTTCGGGGACAAACTTGCAAGAAGTCCTCTCAATCTTCTTTCATCAATCCTCCCTCTCTTCTTGCCTAGTGTTTTCATGGGGAGAAACCATTCTCCATGATCAGCTCCATCTTCTCATCCCATACCTTTGAATTCTCCAGATGGAATCACAACCCCTCATCCCGTATTCCTGTGCAATTGTGTTGTCGTGAAAGCTATAAATATAGCTCTTTGGCTATAGGAAAAGGATCCCAACTTGTGCAATCTTACTCTGCAGGTTTTCCAAGCATCCAAGCATCCAAGCAATCAAGAATTCAAGCATTCATCCAACATCCATCAAGCAACAATCAAGCATCTAGCATTTGCAGTCATGGCTGCCATTACAATAGATTTGCATATTTAATCACATAGGAATAGAATTAGTTCATTTCTCATTCTCTAAGTGTCATTTCAATAGTTTAATTAGCTTACAAATCTAAGAGCTAAGTAGATTAGAGAAATCTTTAGAGTTAGAGAGCAATAGGATAGATTTCTGAAGATTTGTAGTTTAAATTAGTTTAAATTCTTTAAATCTTAGATGCAATGTCCTATTTAGAAGTGTAGATGCATTGTTTAACTTGTTTCCTTCATTCCTATGCTTACAAATTGGCGCCCACCTTGGGGCCTAACCCCATATTATGCTAAAATTTTGAAAATTGTGTCCTACAGGTATCGGCGTGAAAGTTTTCGTGGAATCGTGAGTTTTTGCAGCGCACCGATGGTTTATTTCAACGCACCGGGTTTCTGTTACAGTGCACTGAGTTACTGTTCCAGCGCGCCATGTCACTGTTCCAGCGTGCCAAGTTATTATTTCAGTGCGCCGAGTCACTATTTCAGTGCGTCACTTTATTATCTTCAAAAACATTTTTTTTTCAATCTGGATCCGACGTGTCCGCGGCCAGAATTTATTTTTGTCTAATTTTTTTAAAAATTGTTTTACCAATCCTAGGATAGATATGGATAAAATTTACCAATCCTAGGATAGAAATAGATAAAAATTGATCAATCCTAGGATAGGAACTTCATATTTATTTTGTGGGATTAAAAATGAACATTATGCTGTTATGGAGCAATATCTCCATATAGATTAGCTAACTGGTCTTTTGGGTTTTAAAAAGAATAATTTCTCTGCTGTGATTGGGTGATAGGTTTATGCTCTCCCCTTAACTGGGTGCATCAAAATACCAGACTCACCATTACTTTACGCATTTTAAATCTTTCTTAAAACCTTTAGACAGGCCTGTCGTAGTGGGAAAAAGTACTCACCCTACGGGAACGACCTGAGTGGGGACAGCCAAAAGCCATGGCATTCCAACCCACTTTAAAATTTATGTGAATTTGGGGAAACCCTCTTTCAATGAAAGTGCGCAAGATAACCATCCCCAAAATTTTTGTTCTAAAGATTGGGAGGTCTCTCGAGGGAGTTTATCCATTTGCCGCTCCGAATGGAAACCCTATCTAAGAACCTAGAAATAGAAGCACGCCTGTCAGTTTCTAAACATTGTAATACTCAGTGGTGCAGGGGCGAGGAAGAATCTACCCTCAAGCACTCACCATATAATTGACAAGGACTGTTTGCTCAGGGGATCCGGTATCCACTTCCGTCACTCTAAGTACGCACCTAGAAAAGACAAAAACACGGGCGCCCTCTAGGGGGTGACATGGCTATGTGATTCGACGCAATTCCAAGCTGTGGGTCGTTCGAGTATATAACGATGACCTTTTATCTCTAGGAGTGAGTCTATCTGAAGTGTTTTATCTTTTTATCAAACCAGTGAAAATCAAAAAGAATCATTGATTCTTGAGAACATACACTATCTATTTAGATTCTAGGATTTTTAAAAGATAACCATTCTATTCTTGCTTGTTGTGTTTTCTCTCATTAAACTCAGATAAGATCATCACAAGAAAATCCTCAAAATCAAAGCACTTGTGGATTTCCCATGATTCAAGATTGGGTATCCACCAAATTTGTCAAGAAGTCTCTTGTCAAACGAATCAGAAAACCAAAGAAAAAACTTGCATACAAACAAATTTTAAGAAAGCAACGATTTTTATACCAAAGTAGGAAAGTTCTACTCCAACATAGGACTTTTATTCATAGGTATCACGAATTTTCTAGAGGTTATATGGATGACTATGTTGTAGCTCCCTTAGATTCACAAGCCTTTTATCAAAGAAGAGCTCCTAGGCAACACCACAACCACAGTCAAAGAATTTGTCCAGAATACATCCCACAACCAGCCATCCAATACGACACCAGACCAAGTGAGTTTCATAGAATAAGATAGTTTTTCTATCTTAAACACCTTCTGGTATCTGTTTTAGCACATTCAGTATCTATTCCGGCGCATAGCTCCTTTGTTCTAGCGCTTTCAGTCTCTGTTCCAACGTGTAGCTCATCTGTTTTAGCACTTTAGGTATCTGTTCCAGTGCCTAGATTCTCTGTTTTAGTGCTTTGGGGCTCTGTTCCAGTGCGCTCAGTCTCTGTTTCAGCACTTTGGGGCTCTGTTTCAGGTGCTTGGTCTCTATTTCAGCACTTTGGGTATCTGTTACAGTGCGCCCAGTCTCTGTTTCAGCGCTTTGTGTCTCTGTTTTAGCACGCCATAAAGTCAGAAAAATAGAGAGTTGGTAGGACATTTTGTCAGTTTGCCCATATCGATAACAAAGTTTTCATCAGTCCAGAACACTTAAGTCACACAAAAGGAAAGCTTTACCCCTACACCTAGATCTTGAAACATCTCGCATAGTGTCATTATCACCAAATTTGAGATTTTCTGTCAAAGTTTCCCTATCAAGGATTTTATCGTCCTTCCATCATGAAACTAGATAAGACTAAATTAGATTTTAAATCAACAACCTTGACACTTATCCAATCAAAAAATCTAAGATCAAAGTCTAGAGTAAAACTTAAAACGTTTGTATGCCTATTTTCACACGAGCAGCATATCAAAAATAACAACAAGAAGAAAATGAAAGAATAGCAGCCATGGCTGAAGAAAACCCTTGGGGATGATATAGCAACACTGATCCTCTCATTAACTCACATGAGAAAGAAATAACTATAGAGGAAATCAAGAAAGTTCAACAAGACCCTCATTTCCATAAATTTATGGAAAAGATGCTAGAGCAAGATATGGAAAAGTATCTTCTATTATTAGTTGACAAAGGTGCTAAGCTTCCTAAAGACTTTGATGTCAATCAACTCAAGGAAACAACCACACCTAACCCAACTAGTATAGAAAATCCAAATCAAATAGATGCTTTGACAAAAAAAATCCAACAGTTACAATTACAGTTCCAAAATATCCAACAAGGGCCAACGAAAAGATATTCCTTACAGGACATTTTCCCTTATCCATTCGACTCAAGCATTAACATGATACCATTTCCACGGTATTGTGAGTACCCAACGTACAAAAAATACAACGGGAGAACTGATCCATTTGATCACGTACGGGAATTTCGAGGCATGAGTATAGAGTTCGCACACGAGGACTCTTACTTACTACGATTATTTCCAAGAAGCTTAGGAAACACTTGCATGGAGTGGTTTTCTAAATTGGAACCTGGGATCCAATATTTTGAAGAACTAATCAATAGGTTCATAACACACTTCTCATTCAACATCCAACATGGGGTAACCTTAAAAGAACTTTACAACACCAAACAAGCAAAGGGTGAAAAGTTTCTTTCCTTTCTCCAACAATGGAGAAGGCTATTTGCTAAATACCCCAGATCTATTCCTGAGGAGGAGAAGATAGAAATGTTCATTGATAACTTAGTGGATGACATGAATTATAGATTGGACTTACAATTTCCATCTACATTTGAACAAGTTATCGAAAAGGGGCTCAAAATCGAGGAGGCTCTAATCAAAAGAGGAACAATCAAACACTTCATTGAAGGTTCAAACAATAACAATTCCTCTAACAACAACAACGAAAAGCCAAGATTTTGGCAAAAGAACAAGAATACTGATACCATGATCGATACACACACAACTAAACCAGTATTCACCTTGACATCAACCACTACAAACAAACAAAACAATGGTTTTAATGTCAGACAAAGTAGTGATTAAGGAAATAATCAAAATAGTGCAGAAACGAAAACCCAATCATTCCAACGACCATCCAATAAACAAAAATTCACGCCGTTAGGACAATCATTGGAATCGGTCCTCAAAGAGCTTTTAGACGAAAAACTCATTCAAGTACAAGAAGCTAGAAATTGGGATCCTCAAGTCAAACCATCATGGTGGAATGACTTACATTACTGTCACTATCATCAAAATAAAGGCCACATGACTGAAAATTGTTGGCAATTAAAACATGCAGTACAAGACCTCATAGATCAAAAGAAAGTATTTGTAGAGGGACACCAAACAAACAAAGATAATATGACGTTCAAAAATCCTCTACCCAATTATCAGAAGGGAGAATCCTCTTCCGCAAACACCAAAGGTAAGAACGTCAGTTATGTTTATGACACAACGATCCTTTTTTTTTCTGCCGCCAAGGAGGATGAGGAGTTATGCAATCAAATCAATTGGAACAATGACATTACATCTACCAATTTGGTACAACATATGGACAAATCTGAAAACCAAATTAATGTAATCATACTCAAAGGGAAACAAGAATACCAACCGGTTAATGCCACAACAAGGGCACAATCCAAAGTTATATTGAAAGGAGCATCAATATCATCCCCATCTGTGGATCCTCCCTCTAATCAATATAATCTCATTGATCAATTGCAAAAAATACCGGCACAAATATCCATCTTGGAACTTTTAAAGATTTCCCCATCACACAAAGAGGTTCTTGAACAAGCTCTTGTATCAACCACGGTACCTAACAATTTGGATGTGTGTTAGTTCCAAGCTATGGTGGGACATCTATCCACACCTCATTGCCTTTCATTCTCTGAACATGATGATGTATCACTCACCCATCCACATAATTCCGCTCTTCACATTGAAGTCCTCATCCATAAACATCATGTAAAGTGTGTCCTAATAGATGGAGGGGCTGGTTTAAATATTTGTACCTTAAAGCTGATTTGTGCACTAGGATACTCAGATGAAGCCATTGATACAAGAAGAAAAATCACAATCAAAGCATATGATGAAGAAGAAAGGTCCTCTAAAGGGTTGATCATATTACCCATTCAAGTTGGGCCTATTGTCCAAAAAGTGGTTTGCCAAGTCTTAGATAGGGAACTAACATACAACATACTGTTGGGATGCCCTTGGATACATGATATGCAAGCAGTACCTTCCACCTATCATCAATGCCTGAAATTTCCCATCAATGGACAGGAGGTAACAATCACAGGAGACTATAACGACACTCAAGCTTTTCATGCATTAAAAACATCTCAGGATACATTGATACCTCACAATAGAGAAGTTAGCACATCAGATGGTGAGCAGCAGCAAAGCTTCATATCCAAGTGGCTTCCAAAACAACAAAAATCACAAGAGATAAGGGTAGCACAATCTAATCCTTCAAGTGTTGAAGAACAATTGGCTCCACTCTCACATCAATTCACCAAGGAAGTACAGATAAGTGACAAAGGAATAAGTGAATATGGTGTGGGACACTCATTTCATCTATCACAAATGTTACCCTCCTTACAAACATATGGACAACCATCTACAATCACCCAAAATTTAGGACAATCTACAACAGCATTAGATGGCAGATTTGTAAAAGCTGGGAACTTAGATGAAGAATCAGAAGATAAGGCCATACTAAATTGGATTTATAAGGATGAGGAAGCCTCTACTTCTATAAGCAATATCATAGAGACAAATCAGTATGGAAAGGGAAAAACTATTCTGGAGAAGATGGGACATTTAGGACAAGGACCTCTAGGGTTAAGGAAACAAGGCATAACAGAACCAATCCAGCCTCTTACGCTCCAACATAAGGATAAAACGGGACTAGGATATGCAGCAGAACAAGGATCCCTTGATCGAGGGAAACAAAGTATAACAGAACCAATCCAAGTCCTTGCAATTCATCAGAATGGCAGAACTGGACTAGGATACACAGAAGAAGCAAGAGCAGAAATCACTAATAAAACTGCGGAGCATATTCTTCAAAAATAGGATAACTCTGAAATAGATTCAAATGAATATGAGTGGGACAACTTATCAGATGTTTCCTATGAAGATATTCAGATCGACATTATCAAAAAGTATACCCCCAAACGTGAGGAGGGTCAAAGCTCGAGTTTTAATCCTATTGTCTCTGCAACACAAAATTTTGATGACTCAAGTGAAGATGAACGGATCTCGATTGAGATAAATGATATGGAAGAAAATACCTTTGTAGGCCTCAACATAACCACTAACAACCTAGATGAAATTTCCATCTGAGCTTTCACAATCGCTGACCTCAACCCATCTAATGACTCATTGCCTTTACTGCATCTTGAGCTTATCGAATGGGAACCCCAACACCCTATTGATCTCCCTATTTTTGACAATGACTCTGCCATCATTAATTACCTTTGCTGTGAGGAATCTGATACTTGTTCTACCAATACTTCTTCTAACAATGCTTTTAGGCAGGAGGATGCCAAGCCTTCCAGTTGCAAAAATATGAAAGAAAAAAATGGATCTAATGGTGAAAACCATTCTATGGCAGTATTTGATCCTAAAATAGTAAAAACAAAGAATGCATCCAATGGTGAAAACCTCATTGAGGCACCAAAGGATGGAAGGTTTGACATCCTCCCACAACATTACCATGAAAGATCATTAGTATTAATAGAACCCACATAGTCTATTAATATTGGCACAACAGAGAAAGCAAGAATCCTACACCTAGCAGAGTCCATGACAGATACAGAAAAGCCAGATTTTGTCAAATTCTTTGAAGAACGATGCATCAATTTTGCCTGGTCATACTCTAACATGATAGGTTTAGACACAGATCTCATTATGCATCACTTATCCCTACTAGCTGGCACTAAACTAGTAAAACAGAAGCTAAGAAAAATGCATCCACATGTTGCATTATTAGTCAAAAATGATTTGAAGAAACTACTAGATGCTGGATTTATTAGTTCTATTGATTATGCAAAATGGATATCCAACATTGTACCTGTTTCAAATCCAGATAACACCATTAGAATATGTACTGATTTCCAAGATTTAAATAAAGCATGTCTAAAGGATGATTTTCCTTTGCCAAACATAGACATGATTGCAGATCTCACAGCTGGCCATCATATGCTATCACTCATGGATGGATTTTCAGGATACAATCAAATCAAAATAGCTCCTAAAGACCAAGAAAAGATAGCATTGACATGTCCATGGGGTACCTTTTGCTGGAATGTCATGCCTTTTGGGTTAAAGAATGCAGGAGCTACATACCAGCGAGCTATGACAACAATCTTCCATGACATGATGCACACATTCATGGAAGACTATGTGGATGATATCTTAGCCAAGTCTCACACCAGGGAAGGACATCTAGAGATACTAGCCAAAATATTTGACAGGTTGGAAAAATTCAAAGTCAGATTGAATCCTAAGAAATGTGCCTTTGGAGTAACATCATCAAAACTCCTTGGATACATAGTTTCTATAAAAGGAATTGAAGTAGATCCAGCAAAAGTCAAAGCCATCATGGAAATGCCACCTCCTAAGAATACCAGTACATTAAGATCTTTACAAGGCCGACTATAGTCCATCAGGAGATTCATCTCTCAACTAGCAGATCAGTGTCATCCATTCAACCATATTTTGAATAAAAATGTGCCTTTTAAATGGGATGAACAGTGTGAGAGTACTTTCAATCAAATCAAGCATTATTTGATGACACTACCAATCTTGGTACCACCCAGTGAAGACAAGCCATTGTTGCTATATGTCGCAACAACAAATATTTCTTTAGGAGCCTTGCTAGCACAAGAGGATAGAGATGGAAAGGAACAGGCAATATACTATATCAGCAGGACACTCAATGGACATGAAGTAAACTACACCTTCATTGAAAAATCATGCTTAGCGGTAGTATTTGCAACGCATAAAATTGTGACACTATATGCTCACTCACACTGTCAAGCTCATTGCAAAAATTGATCCTCTCAAGTATTTACTGAGCAAAGCACTCTTATAGGAAGGTTGGCAAAGTGGGTCATGCTCCTCAATGAGTTTGACATTCAGTATGTTGAAAGGCGAGCTATCAAAGGACAAGTCATTGTTGACCAATTAGCAGAAGCTCCATTATCAGACTATCATCCTATGACCATGGAATTTCCTGATGCGGATATCCTCAACATTACAACACAGCCTGGCAACTCTACTTCGATGGATCCTACACACAACATGGATCGAGGGGTGGAATTTTATTTGTCACACCTCTTGGGCACACCATTCCATGATATTACAGTTTCCTTGCACTAACAATGTGGCGGAATATGAAGCTTTGATCCTTGGAATTAAAGTGGCTATTGGTAGGAAAATCCCGCGAACTTCTGGTGTATGGAGACTCCCAGGTTAATCATCTATCAAAGTCAACAATGATTACCAAACTAAGGATGACACACTGATTTTATATAAGAGGCGGTAGATGATCTAAGAAAATACTTCATACAAAATCAAATTTGAGGCGGTGCAAGATGGAGAGAACAAAGCGGCCGGTCTGCCATGGCCACAATAGCATCTCTACTACAAATGCCTGAAATGCAAGATCGTTATCGATTTATTGTAGAACAAGTATCAAATCCTGCATACAAAAATCCCAAATCCCAAACCATAAGCCTTTTGGATAGTACCCAATCTTCCATTTATGGAGACATTTATACTTATCTAAAAGATAATATCATACCGCCAGATCTTTCTCTCAACCAAAAGCACAACTTCATATGCCAATCCACCAAAAATACCATTATTGCTGACGCCCTTTACTATCGAGGCCTAGATGGTACTCTTTTGCGTTGTTTAGAACATAACGAATCCGCTTCCGCTTTACATGAGGTCCATGAAGGAATTTGTGAAATTTTTACATTCAAATTAAGTTATCCTTAGCCAAGAAACTCCTTCGTTTGGGGTATTACTGGCCACACATGGAACAAGAATCTTATCAGTTTGTCAAAAGATGTCCAAAGTGCCAGATCCATGGAAATCTTATACATGCACCGGCACAGGAGCTACATCCATTTGCAACTACATGGCCCTTCTGTCAGTGGGGATTAGACCTGGTGGGGAAAATTAACCCATCTTCATCTAATGGACACAAGTTCATTATCGCAGCAATCGAATATTTTACAAAATGGGTGGGCTGGTTCCCTTAACCCTGTTGTCGCGAGAGCCAAAATATCATCTTTCATACTTAATTATCTGCATTTGTAGATAGGATACGGTCAATCATCGCGGATAAATGAAGACCTTTCAAAGGCAAGATGTCAAAGAACATTGTGAAAAATTCCATGTCGAACATCGGCTTTTCAACCCATATTTACCCCAAGGTATTAGACTGACTGGCTTCCAACAAAACAATCCTAAAAGATTCTCGAAAACTGTAAATGAGAGGTAGAAGTGATTGTACGTTCAACTTATACTCTTTTGGAGCTACGGACCTTTATCGAGAACCTGGCAGGAGCTACACCATATGCTCTTGTCACATGGATAGAAGCAATAGTACCTATTGAGGTAGAAATTCCATCCCTTCGAGTTTCACTAAAGGGACTCATTTCAGATGAAGATTATAGGATCTCTAGACTTCAAGAATTAGAGCTACTTGATGAACGTCGACAACAAGATGTCAATCATTTGACAGCCTATCAACAAAGGATGTCTAGGAACTATAATCAGAGGGTTAAGCCTAGAGTCTTCTTCGAGATGGGAGAACTTGGTCCCTGGGAAAACCCTAGAAATGGATAGAAAGAAGGGGAAAGGGTTTAGTCCCTAATTGGATATGACCTTATGTCATCATATGGAGTCCTGGTCGAGAGCATACTAGCTGTATCACACGAGAAGGATGATACATGTTGGGAGGGCCATGAACAACATTCATCTGGTGATTCTACATGACCTAGTGCAGTCAATAAAAGTTGTCTTGATGAAAACACGGCAAGCGAGTGTGATGACCAAAAAAAAAAAAAAACAACAACAAAAATATATATAAAAATAAAAATACAAAAGAAAAGGAAAGAGGACACAATAAAAACAAGTGATGAAAACCTAGCAAACAGGCGTTACTTGTGATTTTCACCAAACTCCTCTATCTATTAGGTACAGTTTTGTTACGATTGTTTCCTTTCATATCATTTCTATCTATCATTTGAGATAATCATTATCACTATCCATATCATAGCAGAGATACCATGTTTTACCTTGGCTTGGGGGAAACATCCTAGTGTTATCTGGTACAAATGGACTTTCAGCTTACATGGAAAGGCAGTCAAACATGACAACATCAAGTGGCAATCCATCAAAACCAAAAACATCAGAAAATCAAAATTCCAAAAACATTAAAAAATCAAAAATTCCAAAAACATCAGAAAATCAAAATTCCAAAAACATCAGAAAATCAAAATTCCAAAAACATCAGAAAATCAAAATCCAAAACAGCAGAAAATCAAAATCCAAAAACATCAGAAAATTGAAAACACAAAAATAGAGCCTACATTAATTAAAATTGGAGTCTGTGTCAGTCGAACTACGTGGTCTCTGCGTGTATAACGTAGGCAAGGCTAATCTTTGATCAGTCCCCGAGACCCCTAGGATAGGTCTTTTAGGTCACATCATTTGGTCAAACATCTGGGAATATCATGCACACATCAGCACACACATTTCAACATCGATGATCTAATCTGAATAATGATTTGAAAATACAATAAGTAGAATTTGAATTGTTGTACTTTTTATTTTATCATTTTGCTTATCATTTCTTTAGAACTACTCGATGATGTATTGAACTAGAGAAGCAAGGAAGGAGAACGATACCTTTTCTTTGTTTGCTGTTTGTGAGTTAGTCATTATTATTTTGTGAATTGTCGCGGGAAGTGCTCTACCAAGTATCATGGATGACATTCCGATTCACTTAAAAAAATGATTAATTCTTGTTTGTTTACCCAAGAAATGCTCAGGTCATCATTGGTCTATCTCATATCATTGATGCTTGTATTTACTTTCAACATTTTAAAAATAAAGCTCAGTGATGATACAAAGCAGAATAAAAATATTATTGAAATGACACTTAGGTTTGCATTGATAAAATAGGGTTTTGCATGGTTAACATAGATTGCATTCACAATAATACATTTGCAGAAAACTGGTTGCACAAGTTACAAAGATTCATTCACAAACGATGTTATCTTTTCTTATTAAAGATTGAGTATACTTGACACATACAATTTTCATAAATGACATGCATATAAAATCATTTCTTCATCTCATCATAAATTTCACAATAAACATCTCATTTCGTGGCATCATATACACGTTATGTTACATCATACACTTACGTCACATCACATTGTCATTATCATATAGTTGCAAAATCATCATTCATTGCATACATATAGAGGACATTTTACATCATTTCATTTACATCTCACTTCATATATCATATACCCATGCATCATTCTATCTATCACGTAACTCTCATTACACACATCATTCATTTATATCGCATTCTATACTACATTTTATCCATTATCATTTCATTTTCATTACATTTTTATCATACATCATTACATTTTCATCAGTACATCATTACATCATTCATATATACATCATTCATTTTCATCCACACATCATTCATTTTCATCCATACATCATTCATATATACATCATTACATTTTCATCAGTACATCATTACATTTTATTAGATACATCATACATCATTACATTTTCATCGTACATCATTACATTTTCATCATTCATTATCATTTATCTATAGTACATCATTAAATTTTATTAGATACATTAGCACATCATTACATTTTCATCATTTATTATCATTCATCATACATCATTACATTT
>VDFB02047230.1:129577665-129716973 GCA_007258455.2 Sequoia sempervirens | reverse complement strand
AATCTAGGAATTTGTAGATGCTATCTTCTTAGTTCAATTTTTGTTGTAATCACAAACATTTTGTAAGGTAGTGAGCCTTCCTTATTTTGAGCAGTGAGCTCTAGGCAGTGCGCTTGAATGTAAGTGCATTCCCTTTATTTCATACTTTTAACATAGTATAAATTGTGGATTAATCTCCCCAGTGGTTTTTCCCCTAATAGGGTTTCCATGTTAAAATATTGGTGTTATGGTTTTTTGATCTTCTTGTTTATGTGCTTGCATCTTTATTTTTGTTTATGTGTTGTTGTGAAATGGGAGATAAAAATGGCATGGGAAAATCTTTTTCCAGCTCAATGGAAACAAATCAAAGCCTCATTATTAAAGTTGGAAAAATTTAATTGCTGAGAGGTAAAAATGTAAAATGCAACTAGATAAATGGCAGAGTAAAAAGGTTTTTGTAGGAAAGGGGAATTTTCTATTGCATAATCAAAGTGAGTTTTCTACAACAAAATAAAGGCAAAGTGAAATATTTTCATGGGAGAGAAATATTTTCAGCTGCTAGGTGAATGGTAAAAGCATGAAGCTAACTTTATCTCAACAATAGGGAAAATAGAGAAGTGGTTTTTTCTGTTGCTGATTGGTTTTTAAAGTGGTTTTTTTGCAAATGAGGAGAGATGAGAGAAGCTTTCTCTAGTTTCTTGTTGCCGATCAATGGAGGATGAAGTTTCTAGGTGTCTTCAATGCATTAATTTTAGGGCTCTTGTTCCTTCTATATCTTCTCATTCCTTCTCATTTGTAAGGGTTCTAAATCATTGTATGGGACTGGGTAGAATAGTGCTGAGTCTAAGTCATGAACTGAGTATGTAAATTGTAATAGAAGAGTTTCATGAGTAAATATCAATTAGTTTATGCAAACATAGCATGACTGTCATCAAATTGTCTCCAGATTTGTACACTTTAAATCATATGAATTTAAAATACAAAGTATTTTGAATTTGTCATCTCAATTTCCTTGAGATTTTGTTGTTTGTTCATGGTTCTATTTCAAAGAAATAGTTAAATTACTTTGAGTAGATAATTGTGATTTCAAGTGTGCAGGGTGGATCTGTAAGAAGAATTTGGATGACAACAAGAGTGGATCTATTAGTGCAAAGCATTAGCAGTTTTGAATCCACTGGTTGAAGTTTATTTGTTGATGAGATTTTCTTTATGATTATATATTTGACTCCATGACCCAAAATTAGGCATTGTTTTATCATTCAAATAAATGCATTTTTCGGAAACAAATTATTAAATCAAAATCATTTTAATTTTTGTTGTTGGGTTTGGGTTTGGTGTGGGATTCTATTTCCCAATTGCTGAGTGAGTGTTGAGATACCAAAAATATAGCCAGATTTGAAGTTGTCAATACTTTCCTTGGTATATTTTAATTGGGAATTATCTACTATAAATTGCAATGTTTGTGCATAATTGAACTAAGTCTTTAGGAATTGTGAAGGGTCACCCCCTAGGTCCTATAGAGCTTGAAGTGTAGGAGAAATTTGTTCTAATTTCATTTCCTATTAGTTGGCCAAATCCACCTTTGAGTCTGAGCATTAGAAAGTGGCCATTGTTTGGGACTCATTGGATCTATTGATTTTGGAAACCAACAAAAGGAAAGAAGAGAGAAGAAGAAACACTACAAAGAGTATTATGCTACTCAACCAAATCACAAAGGAGAGGAGTGAAACATTACCACCTCCACCCAAAAGATCACTGCCAATGGAGGAGAATGTAGACTTGGCAATGTCACCATAGTTGCAATTGCAATGAAAGGAGGTCTTGCAAGACTCTAATCCCATGCTTCAATGGATTGCTTCACTTGCTATGTGGAGTTGATGGAGTTTTGTTGTTGAAATGGAGAGTTGAAATGTTGCTTGAGAGTGAAGAGAATGCTAGAAGTGTTAAGAGATGGCTTGAGAATGTGTGTGTAGATTGCAAGAGAGATTTTGAAGAGATGGAATGAATGAAAGAAGAGTGTTTTTGAAAGTGGGATGGGAGAATATTCCATTTTCGGGGTCAGTTGGTTGAAGAGGGACATTAAAATTTGACCCCAATCAAATGTGTAATGCCTTTTCCAACTTCAGACATGGGAATGTATCAAGGAGGACAGGGCACCACACAGATGTTTATGCACTATGCGTACAACCCCAACATAAATTCTCACCGACATAAGAGACAAATTCCAAGTGGAAGGAAGGTAGTTGGGTGATGTGGAATTTTCCTTTAGATTTTATTTTCTAAGGTGAGGACGTGTAAAAGGGGAATTTGCATAAGAGGTGAAAATTTTCTCCTATACATTTTTCCCCCACTTTAGCGAGCATGAATACTAATGAGTGCTTCAGTAAAGTAGATCAAAGAGTTAGTAGGGTTAGAAATTTATACCTAAGCTATCAGGGAAGTAGACCATGATCTTATGAACTCGAAAGCATAGGGTAGTCAAAAGACTCCATAAGTACTCTCCTTGAGGAGCTTCGAACAAAAAGACTGCATAGCCCTACAGAACTATGAAGCTGTACAAAATAAACCGAAGGCCCTCAGACCAATGATGGAAAATCCTGCAGGATGAAAGCATATCAGACGCCTATAGACCTAAAAGGAGGAAACCCCCAAAATATCTCACATGAAGGAAGCCCTGAGATATAAACTCCTTGTAGGACCATATAGCTACAAGAAGGTATCCCCCAAGATCTCTCACATGAAGGAAAACTAGAGAAAAAAGTGCCTTACAGGCCCATAGACTTGCAAGGAGGTATCCTCCAAGATCTCTCACATGGAGGAAACTCAGAGAAGTAAGCACCTTATAGGCCCATAGACCTACAAGGAGGCATCCCCCAAGATCTCTTACATGGAGGAAACCTAGAGAAAAAAGTGCTTTATAGGCCTGTAGACTTGTAGGGAGGCATCCCCCAAGATATCTCACATGGAGGAAACCTAGAGAAAAAGTGTTTTACAGGCCTGCAGACCTGCAAGGAGGTGTCCCCCAAGATCTCTCACATGGAGGAAACCTAGAGAAGTAAGCACCTTACATGCCCACAGACCTGCAAGGAGGTGTCCCCCAAGATCTCTCACATGGAGGAAACTTAGAGAAAAGTGCCTTATAGGCCCACAAACCTACAAGGAGGAGTCCCCAAAGATCTCTCACATGGAGGAAACCCAAACAAGAAAGCGCCTTATAGGCCCACAAACCTGGAAGGAGGCATCCACCAAGATCTCTCACATGGAGGAAACCTAGAGAAGTAGACTCCACAGAGTTAGAGGCTTCATAGGAACACCTACAAAGTGACATGTTAATCCGTAGCTAAAACATGTCTAAAAACAAAGTGGCCATGCAAGAAAATAAGTAGATAGTTATGCAGACTATCCACAAGTTGGAAAGATTTCAAAGGGGTCCTTTCAAGGGACGTGTTGTTTGAAAGTGCAAAAGATGTTTTTTCTCAAATCAATTCATCATCAAGGAATCCTTTCGAAAGATGTTCACTTCATCAAGGAATTTGAAAGGAAGAAAATTCCCCCTCACGAGGGGAAGGTTGAGGCTTCTCCCATAGGAAAAGGTTGTTCCCACCTCAGAGGGAAGTTTTCAAGCTCTTTCCTTGTGAATCCATGATGAAGGAAACATGTTTTGTTAGGTCCAAGTCGAGAATGTGATTCTTGAAAAAAGATTGCAAATATTCTCTATTAAAGATTCATTGGAAATGAATACATTTTCTAAAAATCAAAATTTCATAGAAATGGCATTGTCACACATAAAAGGGAAAACTCAAGCAAAGAAGAGAGAAATATAAGAAAAAGTGAAAGAGAAATAATCACAAATAGAGGACACAGGGTGATCTAATATTTTAGTGTTAGATCTGCTCATAAATATATATAAGTATAATAATAGTATTATAAATTAACTATCATCAACCCCCTACCATATTAGACCATGTGAAGAGTGCACGAGAAGAAAAAGTAAAAATAAAAAATTGGGTCAACATGGAAGGGAGGCCTAAATGCCCCCAATACTTTGCATCATCCCCAATTTTCTTAAAATCAAACACAAAAATGGAAGAATGATGATATAGATAGAAGAAGGTTCACAAAAAAATATCACTCCTATATCCAAGCACCAACAAGGGTGACAAGGTTCATCTAGGAGCACATAGCATAATCATGGGGGAACACATCACAACACAAACACATCTAATCTAAAGATAAAGAAGAGGCCTCTCCCTAACACTTATCAACCAAGAGGTCATCCACTTCCTAAGATAGATCATTATAGGGGGAAGGAGGATTAGCCTGTAGTGGTGGAATATTAAGGGGAGTAGCTTCTGACCATCCCACAAGGGTTAAGGAAGAATGCCCCACAAGGTCTTCTCCACTAGGCTCTTGTGGAGCTATGGTCAACGATTTTGTGAAGATCGCTGACAAGGCCAAAAATTCATCCAGAGAGTTAAACATGCACTTCACTGGAGTGCCATGTCGTACCTCAATGAATGAAGAAGGCTATGCCTGAGATTCACTGCTTGGCTCACCGAATGACTCGGGAGCGATGACAAACTTAGGAGAAGTCGGGACTAGTTCTATCACTAAGATAGAACAAGTCAACATAAGACCAACCTTTGGAGAAGGTGGGCTCCTCTTACACCCTCCATTGCTGGAAGGGACAACCTCTACCTTCTGCTTCAATGGAGGATGTGAACTCCCCACAGATGAGGCAAGAGGTGTAGAGGAGGAGGAGGATGAGAAAATCATGATAGATACCACTGAAGTATTTGGTATATCCATGGTTTTAGGGAATGGCGAGATGTTCAGAAGGGACATCAATAGGGGTGACTCCACCAAAGGAGTGATAAACACTTGCACTTTTTTGGGGTCAAGTACACTTACACTCACAATGGGAGCCAAAAGTGAAACTAAATTCAATTGAATGTGAGCAGAGGGGAGGAGAGAGGAGGATGCATAAGGAGGCCCTGAAGTAGGGGCGTTCGACTCCTCTTCCATCTTTTGCAAAGTAGACTACTCAGTCACAAAATCCTTTTGTTGATGCTTGTGCTCACATGCAAAGTGGTTTCTACAACTCTTCGAGCTAGAGATTGGAGGCTAGGAAGGGACAAAAGGCTCCTACTCAGCCATGAGAGTGTCCACTACAACTGTTTCTGGTGGAGGGACAAGCTCTTGGATGGGAGTAGGAGGAAGAGATTGAGAAATAGCAGGGAGAGATAGCTCTAATTCCTTGGTAGCAGGCCTCTTCCTATTTACTACTTTGGGAGAGAAGCAGTGGGAGGCCACAAAGGCTGAGACATAGAGGATTCCCCACAAGGACCCTTTCTTCTACCATATCAAACAAGCCTAGGCCCTATGGGTAGAATAGGAAGCTTGAATGCAAGACGCATAGGATTTCATGAAGTGAGCACCATAGGATTCTCTCACAAGCGTGGAACATAATTTGATGGCGCCACAATAGGGAAAGAGGGAACACCAAGTTGAACAACAAAAGAGGAAGAAGGACCTTGAGAGGGCTTTCCTTCTCTTCTATAGGCCTTGGCGAAATCACTGTAAGCTTTCAAATAGGCCCTATGTGAAATGACATAAGACAATGGAGGGTACCTCACTTTAGGCATTAAGCACCCTTTCTTATACTTTTGATATGCCTAGTACAAGAGGTCCTTTCTAGGTGGGAGAGGACCAATGGGTGCAAGCCAAAAGTGATTTAAAAAATAACTACCATGCATAATCGGTGGTATGTAATCGGTGTCATGGATCACATGCATGAAACCCTCATGAATAAATTTCAAACATTTGTGCACAATCGAGGGAACTATGTTCATAGTTACCAACCAGGGGATACGTAGCTTTTCTTTGAAGAGTTTGGACCCTGGGATTATGTCAAACAACAAGTTCATGGATTTAGGTCCAACAAGTATCAATAAAACAATACTACCAAGAGGAGGTACGAAAAGTCCACTATGAGTATGGATGGTGCTCACAGGTGTGTCATACCCATCTTTATGTAGGAAGTTAATTAACATGATCTCCTTAGTTATGATATTCACCTAAGATGTGGGGTCAATAAGAACACCTGTCATAGTGTTCTTGTTGGTTTGCGTAGGGATATAAAGAGGAGATGGTTCTCTATTAAAGCCCATCGGTAGATCCTATGAGGTGAAGGTTATACTTGTACTACTGCTCATAGGATACACAAAGGGGATAGTTAGATGTAGAAAAGAGGCCGTCATGCACAATAAACAATATTCTCACAAAGCCCCCCAAAGGTTATAAAACAAGACATTATCCCAATTAAAGTTTGTTTATGCAACACTTATGGAACCTTCTAACTACACCTACTAAGGGTCAGAGGTTGGGTTGCAAGTCGAAAGACCCCACAACACTCACACCTACAAATCTCCTAGAACATGAGGAAAGGAGATTTTAGTAATATTAAATGGAACCAAAATGGTTCACATCAGGTTCACCAAAAATTTAAGAGAGGGGGATCAACCATGTCAAGGCTCCAGGTCACGAAGAGCTGAGAGTGGAGGGTTTCCCTAACTTACCACACTCTAAAGGTGTCTTGAAACAAAGATTGAGAATGATGAGGACTATAATGTACTTCAATCACCCTATAAATCCTGAACTTAGGTTTGGAGTAGGTGAGTTGGTTTTTGGAGTTAGTACAGTGCCTCAGACAACTCTCTATTTGAGGATGGTAGTGCAGCTCTAGGACGATAGCATGACATGCTGGAATCTATCAGGTGTGTTGGCGTCCGTATGGTTAGAAAATAGTGAACACAATACAAACTTCCTTAAAACTAACTAACAACCTAGTTGACTAGTCTAGATGGTAAAAGTAGAATGAGAAAGTACATGAAATAGAGTCTAAAGTGATAAAGCAAGCAAACAAGAACTAGGGTGACAAAAATAATCTCACAAAAGTTCCTGTTTGGTAGCTAGCTCCACACATACTTTCACCTACACACAAGAAAGAAGGGGAAAATTGTTGGGGTTGTATATGATATTTCCTTATTCAAACCCCTGTTTTGGTGTTTCCACCTCCACAGATAGCTAGAAAGCAATAGAGTAGGAATATGCGATAAAGGAAAGAAGAGAGAACAAGAAACACTACAAAGAGTATTATGCTACTCAACCAAATCACAAAGGAGAGGAGTGAAATGTTACCACCTCCACCCAAAACCTCACTAGCCAATGGAGGAGAATGTAGAATTGGAAAGGTCACCATAGCTACAATTGCAATGAAAGGAGGTCTCACAAGACTCCAAGCCCATGCTTCAATGACTTGCTTCACACTTGCTATGTGGAGTCGATGGAGTGCTATTGTTGCAATGGAGTGTTGAAATGCTACTTGAGAGTGAAGATAATTTTGGAAGTGTTAAGAGTTGGCTTGAGAATGTGTGTGTAGATTGCAAGAGAGATTGTGAATATCAAATGAATGAAAGAAGAGTGTTTTTGAAGGTGGGATGGGAGAATCTATCATTTTCGGGGTCGGTTGGTCAAAGAGGGACGTTACAATTCAACTCCAATCAAATGTGTAATGTCGCTGCCAACTTCAGATGTGAGAATAGATTAGGGATGACAACACATCACGTAGATGTTTGTGCACTGCACATATATTCCAAGTGGAAGGAAGGTAGTTGGGTGATGTGGAATTTCACCGTCGGATTTGATTTTCTTTGGTGAGGATTTGTCAAAGAGGAATTTTCATAAGGGGTGAAAATTCGCTCCCATATAGTCTTTAAACTCCTTAGTTTAGACAAATGGGTCATCACTCATGAAATCTCTACAAGCCTTTATTTTGACATCATCATCCCTTTCCTCATCATACACTCACTTAATTATTCTACTGGTAGGAAGAACACTATTGAGAGCATCCTCCCTCTCTGAGGAGGGGAATCTTTGATCAACCTCTTGTTCCATAGGAACATGTTCAATAGGTTCCTCTTGTGCATGGTCTCCACCACCTTGCTTTGTTTTAGGATAAGTCACCAATGGGGCGACTGTCGATTCATCACCTATCCCCATTGCTTGTATCTGTGTGCCTTGAGCTATAGAGTAAGCCAATTGTCTCCTTACCTATGCATTGTGGTGCTCTTTAGCAACCTTGGTTTTTATTTCATCTTCTTTTAATTTCTCAAAAAATATTTTATCTTTGAAGTCCCCCAACATCATATTAGTTTGAATACACTAGTCCTTTATTTCAGCATAAGGACTCACATAGAAGGGGGTTTCCTTTAGTATCTTCTCCTGAATGACACAAATTTTCCTCCACACACTCTTCCTTTCAACAACCTCCTCATCTAAGGAAAAATTTCTAATCAAATCTTCTATGTATAAGAAGTGATGGTGGAAACCAAACCTTCCTCTTGCTTTCCTTTCCACATCAATCAATCAATCTTTCAGGACCACGATAACTTGATCTTATTTCATCCTATAATTATTAAGGAGAGTACAAAACTTCTCAGTACACTCTTTTGATGTGACTACAAAACATGAAAATGCACATCTGGGATTTATTAGGGATTCTTTCCTAGCACTTTTGAAGTGCTCTTTATCCAGGCATCAAACTACCATATTATCTCCATAAAATCAAGTTTATCTGATACACATACTGGTAGCCAATTGGGTGGCACTAAATCTCTATAAACCCTGATTGTAGAGTAACCACTATGCAAATATGAATCCCCCCAATTAAACTTCTGTAGACACCTAAAAATGGTCTGGAGAATCTAATTAATTAAATACGACTTATTTGATTAATTAATCTTAAATTCGTCTACTTAGTAAATAAATAGAAATATTTATTTATATTAAGTTCATTATTAATTCTTCTATTTCATCATATTACTTCTCTCTTAATTAAATAAACAAAATTAAAAACTTTGTTTTATTTAATTATTATCATTATTACTTCTTTTATACTTATATCTTGAAAATTAAATACACAACTTAAATAATTTGTGTTATTTAATTACCTCATCACATTTCTTCTTAATTAAATAAAGATATTCTAAAATCTTTTATTTAATTATCATTTCCTTTTGTTTTAATTTAATAAACAAACCCTATAGTTTGATTTATTAAATTATTCAATCCTCTTTTTGTTAAATTTAAATAAATTTAAATTATTTAAATTTATGCATAAAATTATTTACCACTATTCACTCACCAATGAAATTAAATTTTAAAAATTTAATTAATTCTACTATCATTCGGGAGCTTGGGGACAAACTGCAGGAAGTCCTCTCAACCACCTTCCTCTCATCTTGCCTGGTGTTTTCATGGGGAGAAACAATCCTCCATGATCAGCTCCATCTTCTCATCCCATGCCTTTCAAATCTCCAGATTAAATCCCAGCCTCTTATCCTGTATCCCTGTGCAAATGTGCTGCTGTGAAAGCTATAAATACAACTCTTTGGCTATAGGAAATGGATCCCAACTTATGCAATCTTACTCTGCAGGTTTTTCAAGCATCCAACATTCATCCAGCATTCACCCAACATCCATCCAGCATTCATCCAGCATTCAGCATTTGCAATCATGGCAGCAATCACAGTAGTTTTAAGCATTTAATCATATAGGAAATAGAATAGTTCAATTCTCATTCTCTAAGTGTTATTTCAATAGTCTAATTATCTAAATCTGAGAGCAAAGTAGATTAGAGAGATTTTTAGAGTTAGAGAGCAATAGGATAAATTTCTGAAGATTTCTAGTTTAAATTAGTTTAAATTTCTTAAATCTTAGATGCAATGTCCTATTTAGAAGTGTAGAAGCATGTTTAGTTTGTTTTCCCCATTCTACTACTTACAAATTGGCGCCCACCGTGGGGCCTAACCCCATATTCTGCTTAATCTTTGAGAAAAGTGTCTTACAGGTATCGGCGTGATAGTTTTCGTAGAACCGTGGTTTTTTACAGCGCGTCGGAGATATTCTGTAGCGCATCGGAGAAAAACTATAGCGCGTCGGTCTTCTGTTTTAGCGCGCCGCTCAAATGTTTTAGCGTGCCACACAACTATTTTAGCACTTCAATCAACTGTTTTAGCGCTTCATGACAATTCTGCAGCTCTTCGGGGCTCTGTTTTAGCGCTTCAGAGCTCTGTTTTAGCACTTCAGGGCTCTGTTTTAGCGCTTTAGATTTAGTGTTTTGATAGTCAATCTTAAAATGGCCATATCTTGGTCATACGGATGTCTTTTTCAATGCTTTTTTTTTTGAAATGGGGTAAAATTTAATAAGCTATGCAATGGTGTAGGTGTTTATCACTTTTTTTAGAGTTAAAGTTTTCAATTTTATATTTAAAGTCAAATCATATTGTAACTTGGTCTAAGGTTTAGGGTTTTCTTGCTTAATCATTCATCTAACCCTTATATCTTCTTATTTCTTGATTTCATCTAACATTTGGAACATTTACATAGGTTTTAAGAAGAAAATGGAGCATTGAAGTGAAAGAAAGAGCATTTGATATTCATTGTAATAGTGTTTTCGAACACTCATGGGAAAATAACCCATCATCTATTTTGTTTCATTCCTACTTTAGGACCAAATAGCATCGATAAAAATGTATCTTTCTATCTGGATCCGATGCATCCACGGCTAGATTTTTGTTCTTTGGTCTCTTTTTGGTTAAAATTTATCAATCCTAGGACAGAAAATGGGTTAAAATTTATCAATCCTAGGATAGCAAATGGATAAAAATTGATCAATCCTAGGATAGAAACTTCATCATTTCTTGTGGAATTAAAATTGAACATCGTTATTTTTATGGAGCAATATCTCCATATAGATTAGATCATTTGTCTTTTGGGTTTTAAAAAGAACAACTTCTTTGCTATGATTGGGTGATAGGTTTATGCTCCCCCTTTGACTGGGTGCATCAGAATACCAAACTCACTTTTACTTTGCGCAATTTTCAAGTTTTTATTAAAACCTTTAGACAGGCCTGCCGTAGTGGAAAAAAGTACTCACCCTATGGGAACGACCTGAGTGGGGACAGCCAAAAGCCATGGCATTCCAACCCACTTAAAAATTTATGTGAATCTGGGGAAACCCTTTTTCAACGGAAGTGTGCAGGATAACCATCCCCAAAATCTTTGTTGTAAAGATTGGGAGGTCTCTCGAGGGAGTTTATCTATCTTCCGCTCTGAACGGAAACCCAATCTAAGAACCTAGAAATAGAAGCACGCTTGTTAGTTTGTAAACATTGTAATACTTGACGGTGTAGGGGCGGGGAAGAATCTACCTTCAAGCACTCACCATATAATTGCCAAGGACTGTTTGCTCAGGGGATCCGGTATCCACTTCCGTCACTCTGAGTATGCACCTGGAAAATACAAAAATACGGGCGCCCTCTAGGGGGTGACATGGCTGTGTGAGTCGACGCAATTCCAAGCTGTGGGCCGTTCGAGTATATAACGATGACCTTTTGTCTCTAGGAGTGAGTCTATCTGAATTTTCTTATCTTGTCATCAAACCAGTGAAAATCAAGAGGAACCATGTTTGGTTCTTGAACATACACTCTTTGTTTAAGAATTTAGGATTTAATCAACAAACAGTTCTATTTTTGCTTGCTATGTTTTCTTGTCATTAAAACAGATAAGATCATCCCAAAAAGAAAACACAAACCACCATGGCTGAAATAGATGAGGATAAATTGAATGCTTTAGCTTATCAACTGGAAAACCTTCAACAACAAATCTGGGAAACAACCACAAAGAGATATCTAATGCCAAACATCTACCCATATTCTCTTGACCAAACAATGAACATGAGACCTTCTTCACCAACAACTCCATCATCCAAGTTCAATATCTTTGAATTTTTCCAAAATTTTAATAAGCCCAAATCTCAGTCCTCAAATACAAATGATATTGAACAATCTTATCATGTCATGCATTTATCTCCATCCACCATAAGCCAAAATGAACCTCAAGATTCTTTCACTCAAGTGAACAATTCCATCCAATCATCCTCTTCTATCATATCTTCTACATCCAATGATTCATGTCAAACTCTCACTCCAAAGCATGCTAGCATAGACTCCCCTACACATCAAGATCAAAATATTCTTTCCACTCCATCCAATCATTCCACAATCTCACAAAGTCTTCCCATCTTTGATCAAGATCCCATTTCTCAAGAATCTTATGACGATCCCCTCCTTTCACTTTTCATCCAAAATAATTCACATCCATCTCAAGAGACAAGTATCCTTCCAAGTTCTTTTTCCACATCATCTAATCAATCCATACCATATCATGATTCTATTGCATCACAAGATCATGATAGTTCTTCCATCCTATCTAATGATTTCTTACCAATTGACGATCAAGACATGCTTTCTACAAAATCTCATGATTCCCTTCCTCATCAAGATCAAGATATGCTTCCGTTCAAGGATGCCCTTTCATCCCATGAAGATGTTTATCCTTCTCATAATCAAGATATGTCTTTCATACCACCTCATGATCCTTTTCCAAGTCAAGATCAAAATATCCCATCATCCCCATGTCAAGAGCCTATCACACCTATTCAAGCCATCCATGAACCCCATACCTATAAATTGGGATCCTCCACCTTTATCCATTCTGGTTTGCTTCCAACACCTAACCTCTCATCCATATCATATCCTCCCCAAAATGGACTTGCATCTTGTTTCACAAACAATACATATCCCATTGGCAAACGAATGTGTCAAAGTATGAACTACAAAGGAAAAGGATTAGGCATTCATGAACAAGGTATCCTAGAACCCCTTTTTATTCAAAAACACTCATCTCACCATGGCCTTGGTTATATACCTAAGTGTTCTAGTCCATCAAACCTACGATCTATCCTAGGTTCTCATCTTAGTCCATCAAACCTACCATCTATCCTAGGTTCTCATCTTAGTCCATCAAACCTTCCATCTATCTTAGGTCCTCATCCTAGTCCATCAAACTTTCCATCTATCCTAGGTCCTCATCCTAGTCCATCAAAATTTCCATCTATCCTAGGTCCATATCCTATTCCTCAAGAAAAACAAAGGCACACATCCTTGATGCCCTTTCAAAATTCTACCCACATTAACTCATCCATAATACCTTCATACCATTCATCTCAATCCACCCCTCCCATTGCTCTTGGAAGCAATTTGGGTGCCAAATATTAGAAGCTTCTATATCAAAATCCACATGTATCAAAGGATCAACATGTCTCCTTGAAGAGACATGCAAAAATAAAAGAAAACTTGATCCAAAATCAAAGGAAAAATCAAAAAGGCCACAAGGGTCCATAAATCAAAAGGAAATTTTCAAAGACCACAAAGGTCCATAAATGAAAAATTTTCAAGGCCACAAAGGCCCACTAAGCAAATATCAAATTCAAAAATCATGTGGATTCCTAAAAGTCTCATAGAAGCAATAAAATCAAAATTGGCATCCAAATTTTCTTATCCAAAAGCATCCTCCAATCTTCCATATAATAACCTATCACTTTCCAAATCCATTCTTCCTACATCACTCCACCATCCTTCAAGGTGTGTGCCAATGTTGAGCTTGTCATCCTTTCCATCTATCCATTATCCAACCTTCATCACCCATCATTCCCCTTTAATCCAAACCTTTGCATAAATCCTTAGTCTCTTCCATCATACCATTAATCTACCAGCATTTATGAGTCTAATCCCCATTTCCATGGTTAATTAAAGGGATAATTGGTCATGAAACTCAATGTTAAAATCCTTCCTCCATCTCCCTATCATCCATATCCTATCTTCCATATTCCTCTTGCACTCTACACTTAGGGGAAAGTCTCATCCATCTTATCATTCATAGTCATTATCCTTTCTATGCTCATTCCTTACATTTCCACTTTTGATCTTGATAAGGTTAAGAATCTTCTTGAACATCATATATGCTTTATCCATATCTTTCGTACCATATCTTTTATCTCATCCATATTCCATCATTCTTACTAGATACATCCTTTCTTTTCATCCTTGGTTTTGATGAGGAATGGGGGCAAAGCACTTGGTCCTTGTGTCTATCTATTTGATCTTGATCATCACCATTCATTCTTGTTATCCTTGCATTCTTCCATTCCATATCTCCTAGCTTATCAAAATCCATGTCATCATGTCCATTTGCAACCTTGAATCTTATCATGCAAATCATATTTGAGCCTAGCTGTAAAACATTATCCAATCCTCATATCTTTTGTCAATCAATCGTCAACAATCATCAATCTTTTTGTACTTAGAGGATATCAGTAATCCTAAGTACTTATCATCATCATGCCTTATGGAATCAATCATTCTTGGCATATTAATCAATCAACTATTGTCATCTTTCAACAAGAGATATGTTGCTTGTGTGACATGTTTTGCAGTGACTTTCATTTTGATCTATCATTTATCCATGGTTGCATTACCTCTATTGTGGTCCATCTTGTTCCTTCAATCCTAGTGTTATCTGGTACAAATGGACTTTCAGCTTACATGGAAAGGCAGTCAAACATGACAACATCAAGTGGCAATCCATCAAAACCAAAAACATCAGAAAATCAAAATTCCAAAAACATTAAAAAATCAAAAATTCCAAAAACATCAGAAAATCAAAATTCCAAAAACATCAGAAAATCAAAATTCCAAAAACATCAGAAAATCAAAATCCAAAACAGCAGAAAATCAAAATCCAAAAACATCAGAAAATTGAAAACACAAAAATAGAGCCTACATTAATTAAAATTGGAGTCTGTGTCAGTCGAACTACGTGGTCTCTGCGTGTATAACGTAGGCAAGGCTAATCTTTGATCAGTCCCCGAGACCCCTAGGATAGGTCTTTAGGTTACATCATTTGGTCAAACATCTGAGAATATCATGCAAACATCAGCACACACATTTCAACATGGATGATCTAATCTGAATAATGATTTGAAAATACTTTAAGTAGATTTTGAATTATTGTACTTTTTATTTTATCATTTTGCTTATCATTTCTTTAGAACTACTCGATGATGTATTGAACTAGAGAAGCAAGGAAGGAGAACGATACCTTTTCTTTGTTTGCTGTTTGTGAGTTAGTCATTATTATTTTGTGAATTGTCGCGGGAAGTGCTCTACCAAGTATCATGGATGACATTCCGATTCACTTAAAAAAATGATTAATTCTTGTTTGTTTACCCAAGAAATGCTCAGGTCATCATTGGTCTATCTCATATCATTGATGCTTGTATTTACTTTCAACATTTTAAAAATAAAGCTCAGTGATGATACAAAGCAGAATAAAAATATTATTGAAATGACACTTAGGTTTGCATTGATAAAATAGGGTTTTGCATGGTTAACATAGATTGCATTCACAATAATACATTTGCAGAAAACTGGTTGCACAAGTTACAAAGATTCATTCACAAACGATGTTATCTTTTCTTATTAAAGATTGAGTATACTTGACACATACAATTTTCATAAATGACATGCATATAAAATCATTTCTTCATCTCATCATAAATTTCACAATAAACATCTCATTTCGTGGCATCATATACACGTTATGTTACATCATACACTTACGTCACATCACATTGTCATTATCATATAGTTGCAAAATCATCATTCATTGCATACATATAGAGGACATTTTACATCATTTCATTTACATCTCACTTCATATATCATATACCCATGCATCATTCTATCTATCACGTAACTCTCATTACACACATCATTCATTTATATCGCATTCTATACTACATTTTATCCATTATCATTTCATTTTCATTACATTTTTATCATACATCATTACATTTTCATCAGTACATCATTACATCATTCATATATACATCATTCATTTTCATCCACACATCATTCATTTTCATCCATACATCATTCATATATACATCATTACATTTTCATCAGTACATCATTACATTTTATTAGATACATCATACATCATTACATTTTCATCGTACATCATTACATTTTCATCATTCATTATCATTTATCTATAGTACATCATTAAATTTTATTAGATACATTAGCACATCATTACATTTTCATCATTTATTATCATTCATCATACATCATTACATTTCATTCATACTTCATTACATTTTCATCAGTACATCATTACATTTTATTAGATACATCATACATCATTACAGTTTTACATTTCATTCATACATCATTTTCATCATACATCATTCATTTTCATCATTCATCATTACATTTTCATCATTCATTATCATTCATCTATATACATCATTCATTTACATGTCATTTTATACATCATTACATTTTCATCATTCATTATCATTCATCTATATATATCATTACATTTCATCCATACATCATTCATCTACATTTCATTATCTCATTAAGAAAGGAAATACATCATCAATATCATAACACATCATCATTAATGCATCCATACACGCTAGTAAAATAAAACATCATAAAATATAGAAACTAAAATGCATCCATCACATAAATCATGTAAAATATATCATAGATCAATCGAACCGCTGCACATATATATCTCATCAAATGTCAAGTATACAATGAAGTCTGAAAAGGATGAAAATAACATCATGTCAAAAATGGTTGTATAAGTCTCTCAATGGGTACACAACTGATATCAAGTAGTGCTCGCACTAGAAGAAGTGGGTCTTGCGCCAGTATCAGGACCACCACCAGATGTCCCGGGATCTCTCGGATCTCTCGGATCCCTCGGGAGAGGCTGTGTCACACCTCTGCTCACTATCCTCGAACAAGTCCTCTCTGAGCGAGACTAAGCATAACTGACTCTCTGCTCTGGGGGGCAAAACTCATGATAGCGGCTCCTGTAGAACTCAATCTCGGCACCTGCTCACATAGCCTCTCTCATATAATCTGCCACGGATGTCCCATTTGCCACTCTCTGCAGTCTCTCTGCAGTAGCCTTTGCGGTCTCTGTTGCCAGTCTGATAGTGTCTTGCTCAGCAGTCAAGGCTGTAATCTGTGCCTGGGCAGTAGTCAACTGTGCTCGTACACCTGTCAACTGAGCTTGTGCTATCGCTGCTACCTGTAGGGCCTCATCTCTCTCACCAATCAGAGAGGTAATCTGCGTCTGTGTAGTAGCTAGCTGTGCCTGCATCTGAGCCTGCGTCTGTGCTAATAATCTCTGCACCTGTGCTAGCTGTCCCTGCAAAGTCTGCATCTGCACCTGTAAGCCCGCAACCTCTAATGGATTTGCCAGCGAGGAAGCAACAACTTGCCTCTTACGAGGCGCACTAGTAGATGGCTCTGAAGTACCTGCTACGCTCAGTCTCCTCCCATCTCCGCCATCATCATCACTGCTACCATCACTGCTATCCTCGCTGCTACCAGAACTCTCATCAGTGTCAGTCTCTGAGCTGCTCTCCACATCCACATCTGCATCCTCCTCTCTCCCCCGTTGTTGACCAACCTGAACACCCCCTACTAGTACTACTGCTGGTGCTACCGCTAGTGCTGGTACTGGCTCATCCGGAATAGTGATACGTGGAGGAGGGTGCAAAGCCAAGTACTCTCCATACTCAGCAGTAACAGGTGCCTCGACAATGTCCTATAGGACATCCCATGCTGACGGCTGTAGAGCACGGTAACCCTCCACAAGTGCCCCATAAGGCAAACTGGGACCCCAATCACTGACATCTATCTGTCGCCGTCCGTAATGCGCCACTCCCTGTGGCATGCACTGAACAATCCCATACTGTCTGTACACACGACGAAACAAGAATCACTCCAAGATCCTGGGGCTCTTTCCGATCAAATACATCGAATCAGACAAGAACCCCAACTCAATATCATCATCGTCCTAGTCATCACAGTCCAAATAGGGATGCTAGGTCACTGCCTCTACATCATCAATGATCCACCTCCAATAATCAAGCTTACCCATCATATGCTGGGTAGGCCTGCCTCTATATCGAAACACATAAGGCCTTGTCACTAGTCTGGCTAACACTAGCATGGGACGCATAACAACAATATGCTCCCATGCCCATACCTGAAGAAGTGTAGCCCCTGTCGATAAACTGCTGCCGCCAAGGTACACGATCCAATACAAATCATGATATAACTGGGCAAGCATGCACATGCCCCAAGCATATCTCATCCGGTGGACCACCAGACCCTCTAATACCCGACCCCATCCGAGAGAGACCCTTTGACCTCTTATCAGGACAAAGGAATCCACCAATAAAACCGGCCAAAACTGAAGGAAGTGGAGCATATGAATCATACATATCTATCCATGGAATCCACTCTCCCGCAACGTGAGGATCCTGAAAGACTCTCCGCATAGCCTCTACCCCACCAACCTCCTCCGAATCATGCACAACAATCTCCCCAACAAAGGAAATGCGAAGAATACGCCATACATCCTTTGGCGTCACAGTCATCTCGCCAGTAGGTAAGTGGAAGGTATTGTGGTCACTATGCCACCGCTCCGCTAAGGCTGTCAATAGACCCCTATTGAGTCTAATATGGGGCATGTCAAGTAATGTCGCTAAACCGCAAGCAGCAATATGCTGTCTCTCATCAGGTGAAAGTCTCGGTATCATATCAAAAGGCCAAGGGAACTACTCTCGCACCTGGATAACGTATAAATGCTCCTGTTATCATACGAAAAGAACATTTTATAGATCAATACATTACCAATCAGAATATCAAACATCAAGAGGTCATCAAATTTTCAAAAAATTGTGCTTTACCTATCAAATTATCAATTTATCAAGGAACCCTCATCTATCAATCAGGTTCATTCTTTCAGACATCCTAAATTATTCCTCGCCTATCATGAGGTTAATAATTATCAAATCAATGGATCTCGCTCATCATGAGATCATGTACCATTCATTTTAGTCACAATCAAATTAAAATAGATGGCATCAACAACAAATCGACGAAAATCAAAATGCACAATTTTTCATCAATTTATACCCCCAAGTGCTACACAATCAACCTAACGCGCTAAAAATACTGGCGCGCTATCAAATCCTACTGACGCGCTACACAATTGAACTGATGCGCTACAAAACTAACCAGACGCATTACAAAAGTTCATCGGTGCGCTAAAACTATGGCGCGCTACAATAGACCACGGACGTACTAAACCGCGTCCGCCGCGCGCTAAAATTATAAAAATGTGCAAAAAGACATAAAAAAGAAGGGGCGTGAATCACAAGGATTTGGGATACATACCGGAGGTCCATAGTCGGCCGGACGCTGGTGACGACGCACACGCTCGAGTCGGTGGGTGTGGTAGGGGATCGACATCCTGCAGCTCTAGCACTCTGAGGGTCTCTATTACAAGATTGTCAAAGTCAAATGCACAAATGACTTTTGAGAATGACCTTTTGAGTATTTATAGGCTATTTTTGGGGGATTTTTATGGGATTTATTTATTTTTTCTTCTGGGGAATTAATTCTTATCTATCACAAGGGCATTTTTGGACAATTTTGTCGGGAGATAAATTGTTTCTTTACCAATTCATCATCAAATCATCTGAAAAATTCAAAATTCTTGAAAAATCATAAAAAAAATAAATAAATTCAAAATTCATCAATTTATCTCCCAAGGGGGCATATATCGCTATCATTTCAAAATCCAACATCTGAGGCAAGTCTGGGGCATATTTTAAACTTTTCATCAACACTGGCAGCTGAGGCAAAATCATTCTTTGAAGTAATGCGTAAACACATCACTTCAAAGAGGGGCAAAATGTAGACACCTAAAAATGGTCTGGAGAATCTAATTAATTGAATACGATTTATTTGATTAATTAATCTTAAAATTTATCTACTTAGTAAATAAATAGAAATATTTATTTATATTAAGTTCATTACTAAAATTCTTCTATTTCTCTCTTAATTAAATAAACAAAATTAAAAACTTTGTTTTATTTAATTATTACCATATTTCTATTATAAATGAAATATACAACTCAAATAATTTGTGTTATTTAAATTACCTCATCACATTTCTTCTTAATTAAATAAAGATAATTCTAAAATCTTTTATTTAATTATCATTGTCCTTTTGTTTTAATTTAATAAACAAACTTTATAGTTTGATTTATTAAATTATTCAAAACCTCTTTTTGCTAAATTTAAATAAATTAAAATATTTAAATTTATGCATAAATTTTACCACTATTCACTCACCAATAAAATTTAATTTTTCAAAAATTTGATTAATGGTACTTCCATTCGCGGGAAGAGCTTCGGGGACAAACTTGCAGGAAGTCCTCTCAATATTCTTCCATCAATCCTCCCTCTCTTCTTGCCTGGTGTTTTCATGGGGAGAAACCATTCTCCATGATCAGCTCCATCTTCTCATCCCATACCTTTGAATTCTCCAGATGGAATCACAACCCCTCATCCTGTATTCCTGTGCAATTGTGTTGCTGTGAAAGCTATAAATACAGCTCTTTGGCTACAGGAAAAGGATCCCAACTTGTGCAATCTTACTCTGTAGGTTTTCCAAGCATCCAAGCATCCAAGCAATCAAGCATTCAAGCATTCATCCAACATCCATCAAGCAGCAATCAAGCATCCAACATTTGCAGTCATGGCTGCCATTACAATAGATTTGCATATTTAATCACATAGGAATATAATTAGTTCATTTCTCATTCTCTAACTGTCATTTCAATAGTTTAATTAGCTTACAAATCTGAGAGCTAAGTAGATTAGAGAAATCTTTAGAGTTAGAGAGCAGTAGGATAGATTTCTGAAGATTTGTAGTTTAAATTAGTTTAAATTCTTTAAATCTTAGATGCAATGTCCTATTTAGAAGTGTAGATGCATTGTTTAACTTGTTTCCTTCATTCCTATGCTTACAGTATATATAGTGAAGCATATATATGTACTTATTGAAAATAGAATAAATATTTTATTCATTCTCCTCTTCAATAAAATATTTGAAAAAAAGTCATATTTATTACTATCAAAAATTTAATAACTATTCTTAGATTTATCTTGTTCATTTATTTATTTAGAACTATGAAACTCTAAAGCGGCTAAGTCCCAATGCTCTTGTTTAATTTATTGATTGCACATTGGTTAGCTACTTACCAATTTTACTTTCTAAATCATAATGTTAATTGACATGTTCTTTTATCATTAGTGTTGATATAAGTTTTTTTTTATTTACATACATGAATCACATCAATTCATAAGTGTAAACTTAAAATGAATTTTTATTTATTTATATTCATAAAGGACAACTTATATGATTTTTTTTTTTATTACATAAGGAAATAAGGGTTGCAAGATGATTTATCTAAACTTTTCAAAACTTTTACAAATTAATTCTATCTCAAATGTCCATTACCACCCATAGCTCTCATGCCTACTTCAAGACAATACTAAGACTAAGGTGATATCAAGCCAAGGGTAGAAAATTGATTTAATCCATCTCTTATTCTTCTCTCAACAAGAAAAAAACACTTTCAATATTACAATAATATTTGAAAATACAATTAATAATATGATAATAACTACATTTTTCTCTTTCCATTCTTTCATTCTACAAGAAAATACTACTTTTCAATATTACAAACAAGATTTAGGAATACAATGAATACACACAAATGAATAAGGCTTGCTCTTTCCACTTAATTACACAAATTATGAAACTCATCTTTTAAGTTGCAATATTACAATAAGATGGAGAAAAATATGATTTTGCAAAATATCAAAGACTTGCTCCTTTCATTTCTTCATAAAAAAATAAATAAATATGAAACTCATTTTTTAAATTTTTTTTTGACTTAAAATATTACCACAATATTTGAGGAAATAATTGAATTACAAACTCTTGAACAAGGTCTTGCTCTCCACCCTACCGTAATGGCGTCACGGAGCCACATGGGCTCTAGCCATACTCCCGAGCAAGAAATATATTATACACCATTGTGATTCAATGGTGAGAGCTTAGTGCTATAACAATCTTGCTTATTATACAAAAAATTACTCTAATATATCCCTTAAACAATCTTACTTATGAAATCTTCAATGCATAGATCAAGCTATCTCTACCAATACAAAGAATAAGAAATGGAAAAAGACTTATCTCTCTACAAGCTGCTTTCCTTTGAACTCCTATTCTTCCATCCTTGACTCTCTCCTTCTTTTCTTCACTTCACAAGTTCTCCAAAAGGAGAAGTGGGCAATGCCCAAATCTTCCATCTTCTTGAGATATATAGGAATTCTCCAAACCTACACTCTTTCCCACAAGTGCTCACACATGTGTGAGTCTTGTGCCAATTCTAAGAACTTTTGGGGAGTGGGGAGTTGAGAGTGACAAGTTACTTTTCCCAAGCCCCAACACTTTTTGAATTCGTCACATTCATGAATGTGGACTTTTGAGGGGTCTTTTCACACTCCAAGGACAAGTTCACATGTCAAAAAGGTTCCAAACCCATAGGTATAGGTCCTAGGGGTCTATTCTTGTTCAAAAACCAAGGAAATTGACTCAATAATCCCTTTTTAAAACCCACAAAAGAATCCATACGAGTTTTGATCTTGACCAAGGGTTCCAACCCCAACCAAACTCACATCACATGACCTACAATTGGATTCTACTCAAACATAATCAACCAATCAATAATAAAACCTCAAACCCTTCTAAGTCAAATAGGGCTACACTTAGAACTTCCCAAAGATGTATCTGATTTGATTCCAATATTTATCCATCCTCCTATTTGCATATTTGATTCCTTAGCCCTCCAATACATTTACTCTACTTGCTTTTAGGTCTCGGATGGAGATAAATTTATATCCTCAACAAGAAGTCTTTTGATTTGCACTTGATGGTTATCCCTTCTCATGCTAGCACCGTTATCTTCTCGACCTTTAATGTTAATCCCACATCGACTCATTTAATTTCCTGCACAACATAATCAATCATAGTTAGACATATTAATAAACAACATTAATTGTAAATTGAATCTTTGTAACTTTATTCATGAATCATTTGCATAGCTAATTACACTTCCAATGTAATACGACACAACAATTATCTTATTTGTGATTCATCTTATAAGTCCGAATCTCATACAATAATTCGCATGCACATACATCTTCATAACAGTGATATAACATAACGTAAAACTATAAGGTTACTTTTAGACAATTCATATCGCTTGCAATATATCTAACCATCTATTTAGGAGGAATATATAACACTTTAAGATTGTATTAGTCACATGCAAAGAGGGGCCTTACAATAGGATTCTCTTACAAATGTATATGTTCTCCACTGAATAGCATGTATTTGAAATTCAAATTTTAGTTGGTCCCAATATTTTAGTTGACCATCATTCAAAATGTCAACAAAGCATTTTACACCTTTACTATTCCAAGCCTTGGCTGAGCACTCCTATAGGAGAGCTAGGGGCTTGTCTTTATGTTTGAGGTTTCACCAAATAGATCTTTGTGTATATACCAATTTTCCTTGTAGGAAATGAGAGTTACATATGAACCCTTTGACTACTTCCCATGCTTTCCAAATGCGTCTGAACACCACTGAGCCTTTTGTGGTTATAAGGTAAAGACAACTAAGAAGGTAATTGAGAGGGAGGTTTTTCTAACTTTTTCCATTCTTTGGGGATGCCCTTTGAATATTAATTTTGACTAAAACTTTCTATGGCTCATTTCCTTCTAGAGCCTTGAGGATCCACTTAGTAGCTAGTGCAATGCCCTGGATCTTCAAGTCCTTTAGGCCAAGCCTACCCTTTGATTTGCTTACACAATACCAACTCCACTTAACTACATGCCTCTTTTTGCTACCTCTTCCATTTGACCAAATGAATCCTTAGATTCTATTTTGGATCTCTTCCACTTGGTAAGTGCTAAAAATCCATATCGAGGTAAAGTATAGGCTATAAGAAGAGAAGACCTTTTGACAGATTTGCATTCTTCCTACCAATGTAAGGTAGTTCTTTTTCCATTTTTCCAAATTTTTCTCTTTTTTTTATCCATTCCCACATATCTTTTAGGTTTGGTCTCACCACAAATGGTATGCCCAAATATCTTACCTGCTTGTGAGGTCCCCCCCATTGAATACCAAATTTATTTTACTAATCAGGGGGCCTATCTTTCCAACCTAAAAAGATTGATTTTGCAAGGGAGATTTTTGCGCTTGAGGCAACACAAAATATGCTTAGTTTTCTCATTCTATTAGAGACATTCTCTTCTTCCAACAAGGGGAATAGGGATGTGTCATCTACAAACTGAACATTCAATAGTTCATCATTGTTTGGAAATACTATTCCTTTAACCTTTGGAGAGAGCATGTTTTTCCTGAGAACATGGTATAAAGCATCTAAGGCAATCACAAATGGTACAAGGGCAATCAAGCAACCTTTCCTAATTGATATTTCAAGAGAAAATTACTCTTTAAGGCACCTATTTACATCTACCTGAGTGACTGCATCTTTGAACAAGGTGGCAACCATGTTGTAGAAGTTTTGCGGAAACCCAAATGTCTCAAGAGTGAGTTTGATTAAGAACCATTCAACCCTGTCATATGCTTTTTCAAAGTCCAGTAAAAGGATAGAAACCTCCTGTTTAGTGATTTTGGCCAATTCTAAAGCTTCTCAACTGGTAAGGATATTTTCTAGGCTGAATTTTCCCTTGATGAAACCTATTTGGGTTGTGCTGATGAGTTTGGGTAGCACATTAGTCAGTCTTATCGCCAAAAGTTTGGCAAGAATCTTGTATATGCAATATTTAGTAGTGTTATAGGTCTCCAGCTTTTTAATTGGGTCTTGTCACCTTCCTTTGGGAGAAATTTAATAATGCCTTTATTGATTTCCCTCCCTAGGGAGCCCATCTCCAAGGCCTCCTTGTATACTAGAAAGAGATCATCTATAATCCACTCTTTGAAGATCTTATAGAACTCTGTCACGAGACTATCAACACCTGGGGAATTATAATTCTACATGGAATCAATTTCCTTTTTCATTTCCTCTTTGGACAACTCACGACCTAGATTTTCCACCTCTTTCCCTTCAAGTATCTTTGGAATGACATTGTTTATTAGCTTCCTTGCACTAGCCCATCCACTCTCACTATTTTTAGATGAGAAAAAGTTCTTCTAGAAAAGATAAAATTGGTTCTTGATTACCTCCTAGACACTAGTTTCTCCTTATCCCACCTAAATTTTCTCTATATGTTCTTTGAAGCTCTTCTATCTTAGCAGTTTGAAGAAAAATTTGGATCCTTTATCACCATTTTCAAGCGAGTTAATTTTGGATTTGGCCTTTAGACCCTGGATTCTTTTTTTTTTGCAGCCTTCTCAAGGATTCCTTGGATAAGACTATCGTGTTGCTTAGTTCCTCATCCCTATGGTCTTTCTGAAGCCCAAATTCAACCTATAACAAATTACCTTGCAAAATACCTTCCACCCTCTTGCTATCCATTGCTTTCTTTTTACCAATGATTTGAAACATTGTTTTCCACCCTTTGACATTCATATTCCACCTTCCTATGACACTTTTGTTCTTGTATAAGCCATTATTTAAAATTCTGAGGGTTCTAATGGAATTCGAGTAGTCATTATATTGAACCAGTTTGGTGTTTTGGAGAAATCCCCCACCTTTCCTATTCACAGCCCTAGGACCCTTACTGAGAAGGATCCTTATTTTTATCAGCTGGTGATCAGAGAGTGTATATGGTTGAACCTCCACTTTGCACCCATCCCTAAGAGGTTCAGGGAGGAAGTAATCTTTGTTTATGTAAAACCTATCCATTCTGCAATAAATCCTTCTATTACCCTTCTGTGCATTGCACCAGTTGTACTAAATGATAGGGAAGTCCTTTTTCTGTCCTTCTAGTGGATCTAGCAATCTGAGTTTGTTTTTCATTTTTGACTAGAAGTACTTTTCATTGCCTTTCCATTCCATATCAATCCCTCCCAGTTTATCTTCTTGGTTTTCAATCATGTTAAAGTCCCCACATAGGATCCAGGGGAGGCTTTCTAGCTCACTTAGCCATTTCTATACATTAATTCTCTCTCCATACTCATTTGGAGCATAGACAAAGCAAATGCCAAATGAGAATTCACCTTTTTTCAATATTTCCTAGACAACTCGGTTACAAGGGGAGATCCCTTGATTGATCACATGCTTCTCCCATTCCTTGGAGAGGGTGATTGAAGCCCCTTGCCCTTCTCATGATAGGTGACAAATTGGATCGACTCTCTCTAGATAAAACTGAAATTAGTTTCCAACATGAACCTAGTAGATTTAATTTCCTAAAGCAAGTTCACATCTTTCTCTTTGCATCTACTGAGGAATCTCCTAAGAATTTGCTTCCTATCTAGAGACTCTAGGCCCCTTGCATTCCATGAAATATAGTTTAAGGTCATTAGGGCTAGGATTTGGAGCTTGGTCTTTATCAGGCCTAAAAATTTCAAAGGATTTAGGGACCTTCTAGTCAAATTCCATTCTTTTGGGAATTGGACTTGCAATGAATGCACTAAGTTTTTTCCTTTTTTGTTTGGCAAGGAGTTTAAGGTTACCTTTCCCCTTAGGGATTAAGGTCTTTGTTTCTTTCCTTGGCCTCCCCTTTGACTCGCATGGAATTTTTTCCTTACCCTCTCCCTTAGGGAATCCTTAGAAGTCTATTCCCTAATAGTGATTGAAGGCTCAGTGGTCACATAATACTTATTTGTATCAAGACCACTAGTGAAGCTTTTGTCTTTGATGCCATCCTTACAAGGAAGAGAAAAATCATTTACTTGAGTTGTACCCTTTTCGGGGAGGTCAACCTCACCCCCATTTACACCATTCACTTCACCATTGGTGCACTGCTTACAATCCCCCATTAGTACAAAAACAACAATATATGACTAAATAAACTACTAAAAGTTGCATATAAATGACTAATTTTGGTCATGTGACCATTAGTAGTTTATTGCCGGTCATTTATAACACGACCAAATTTATGACTAAACTATTTTAGTCATTTATCTAGTCAGTGATTTAGTTATTGATTTGGTCATTGATTTAGTCATTGATCTAGTCGTTAATTTAGTCATTGATTGTTGTTAATTGGTCATTTATTTAGTCATTGTAGTGATTTATTTAGTCATATATTTAGTCATTAATTTAGTCATTGATTTTTGTGAATTGGTCGTTTATTTAATCCTGGTAGTCATTTATTTAGTCATAGTAGGCATTTTATTTAGCATGTTAGTCATTTATTTAGTCATGTTAATCATTTATTTAGTCATTTATGAACTAATGCTTTCAGATGTGTATGTAAACTCTTATGCTTGGAGAATGTTGTTACAATAACTAGTCTATGAAATTGCAAACCAAGAGAAAATTATGTTGTAAGATATAAAACTTTAAAGCTCTTATGTTATTAAAACTTCAACAAATTTGGGATTGAAACAACATTGGAAAAAAATTCTCTATATATTCAAACTGTATGTAAAATATGTTGCAAAGAACTATATATATAGATAAGTAGGAGGTATTTTTCCACAGCGTGTCAAATTATGATATTGCTATCAGGATTCAACCGTATAGTTTCGAGTCAAACTCATTGACCCATGTTTCATGAGTAGTGGTTCAACAAGAACCCATCTCTCATGATATCGAATGGTCCACTCAGCACTCATTGCATCTAGGTGATGCTCATAGAGGTGAGGCACTATATATATAGAGTTTTGAATACAAAATCTTTTGCAGTATGCAAACTGCTGATTTATTATACTTTTAAAACTAAAAAAAACTAAAATTGAATGGTGTGAATGCATGTATTCATTGATGCCATTGTTGCACATGAGATGGGTAGTAAATGCATCTAGTAAGGTACTAGTTTTGCATTTTCTCCTTGCTATGTACTTGTCCACAATAAAAAAATAAACATATTACTAGGTAGCATAAATAATGAATATCTTAAAAGCAAATACCCATAAGCATTAGAGTAAGTCTAATAAATAAAAAATGCATAGAATTAATGATATTACAAAAAAAAATGCATTTGCAAAAGAATTAATATCGGAGTAATATCTTAAATTTTACTAGCTTATCAAAGCAATATCTCCTTGCTCTATACTATCCATAAACATATTACTAAATAGCAGTAAACAATGAATATCTTAAATGCATATACCCATAAGCATTAGAGTAAGTCTAATAAATAAAAATGCATAGAATTAATGATATTGAAAAAGAAATGCATTTGCAAAAGAATAAATATCAAAGTAATATCTTAAATATATTACTAGCTTATTAGAGTAAGTCTAATAAATAAAAAATGCATAGAATTAGTGATATTGCAAAAGAAAAAATCTCTACTTTTTCTATTTTGGATTCAATTATTGTATTATTCTTTAAATCAAATCACCACGATATCTAGAAAACTTAAATTTCATTCTAAAATTAAATTAAATTCTAATTTCTAGTTTAACAATTACTAATTTAGATATAAAAGCAACCAAAAGAAAAACTAAAAAAGAAAGGTTGCTTCAAAAAACTAAGCTAGTAATAAAATTATTTAAGAAAAATTAAAAAAATTATTAGAATGTCTTGATAATTTAAATTTGATGGTCTATTTGACCCTTTTTTCAATTTTAGACCATATATTATAGCTATAAAATTTATTAGACTGTATAGTTTGACTTGCTATATTTTTATTAAACCGTAAAAAAATATTATAAGCAAAATATAATAGAGTATTTTAATTTATAATATATATCATTTTATAACTTTTATTATAAAAAGATAAATTAGTTTAGAATAGAATATAATTTTTTTGAATACTTTCTAATGTGAATTTAGAAACTTTGACATTTTTATAATAGTTATCATTTTTTATATTAATATATGTGATTTATAATATTATTATAAAAATATATATTAATTTAGAATCTTTTGAAAATAAAATATAATTATTTTTAACTTTTAGAATATATTTAACAAGATTTGTTTTTAATATGAACTTAGAAACCTTTGTTAATTGTTAATTATAACCGTAGATTTTATATTTATTACTAATAATTATCATTGTTTTCTGATTTTTCAAGATATTGCATTTATAAAAGATTTTATTTAAAAATTCATAAATTAAACAATTTTTTTAACAGGCATTTAAATGACCAAACTGTCATAAAATTTTCATATGACAGATAGGGGTGGCCGTCAAATTCCAGGCCTATTGATAACTAAAATTCTATTGTAATAAAATTATTTAAGAAAAACTAGAAACTTCAAAAAAACTTAAATGTATATTACGAAAGTTTCCACATGGAGCCATCATCTGCATAATATTTACAAAGCAAGTCTTTAAGTTTTTTTTTCTTAAAAACATGGAAAATGTTCAAAAGAAAAAGAAATTTAGATTTTCCCCTTAATCTTAACAATGATGGGGTTATTACCTCTTTGGCAAAGAAGTTGTCAATATTCAAATCCAACCTGGGATTAAAGCTGGTAGTTTCATTGATCGAAACTATCATGTAATACAAGCCAGAATTAGAAAAATGTTTTACAAAAGATCAAATTTTGTGAAAATGCCAAAAGTTGTGATATTAAGTGGAAAAAAGTTGAAACAAATCCCTCTATTAAAATAAATGCTTCTAATAAATATAATAATTCTCTCAATTATGAAGGTGCTCTCTAGGATATTTTTCATAGAGACGATGTACAAAAATTAGAGGCTTATTTAAAGAAGCATTCAAAGGAATTCAGACACACTCTGGTTGCTCCTGTCCAATCTGTCATTCATCCCATTCACAATCAGACACTTTACTTGGATGAAGAGCATAAAAGAAAATTAAAGAAATAATTTCAAGGCATGTCACTTATATATGAACAGTATATTTTTGGTTCACAGTGGAGTATTTTCTCTTTATAATATGTAAATTTTTGGAGTTTCCTTTGTGGAAACTTCAAGTATATAAAATTTTGTTTTATTGAGTATTGGGTCACTACCACATAGCCATGAGGAAGAGAAAATGAATAGAAAGAAAAATACCCAGAATGCTATGAAGGTCGCAACCATTAGAACAAATAAAACCCTCAAAATAATGAAAATAGTAAGTTGAGAGTGCAAAGTTTTACATTTTTTGTAGAAAGAAAGTAACCCATCAAGATTCGCGCAGGGAGATACAAGGGTTTTTATCATATGGCCTCTCCTGAGCTCAAATCGAACCTATTCTCATAGAAATTTAAGAGATAAGAATAATGAAACTTACACAAGATTGTTGTAAAGGAGACACCCTCCAAAGTATTCAAAAATGAGCCTCAAAGATACTCCAATGGTAGTCAAACAAAGAGGAGAGATATCAAAAAATGGTAAGCAAAGGAAATACAACAGGAAAATACTAAGCCATGACCAAGTGATCTTGATAAAATGCTTCAAAATGGAGAAAACTTTTCAGTTTCAAAACCAAAGACTTACCTTGTAGGATTTTTTCAAGAAAATCATTAGAAATTGTAGAATGAGTCACCATTCGACTCTCAAACCCTACCGAGGCATGGCTGTGCTCAGTTTCTTCTCCAAAAATAAAAGTGAAAAATAGAATGAGATTAGGGCTCAGTTTCTTTTTTGATTTAGGGTTTTTTTAGTACCCTAGGCCGAATGGTTGATTTTTCACATTGTATTAAAAAAATAGGTACCTTGTTATGATTTTTATTAGAAAAATAAAATACCATCGCCCACTTTCCTGCTTCTTTACTTCATTTGATTTTTATTTCAAAATTAAATCTCTCGCTTTTAAATATATTATAATATTATAATATAATATTAGTATTTAATATTATATTATATAATATATATAATAATAATATATAATATTATATAATAATATATATTATGTATCATATTATATTATATATTATATTATTATATTAATATTTAATATTATATTATTATATTATTATTATTATTATATTAGTATTTAATATTATATTATTATATAATATTAGTATTTAATATAATATTATATAATATATATTATATATATTATATTATATTATAATACAATCCACTCCTGCAATTCAATTTTTTTTAATTAACCACTATAATATCATATTGTCTAATTTTTATTTGTGTGACCAATTATTTAGTCATTTTTATTTGTGTGACTAATTATTTAGTCATCTTTATTTGTGTTTTGAAATGAAAGATAGCCCTCAAAATGCAATTGGATTGTTTCAATCATATTTTATTAGTGAAATTGACCACAATTGCTCTTTGATACATTTGACATGCTAACACAACAAGAAAATCAATCTGGCTTCAAATCATAATTAAAAACATCAATGATTCATTAACATAATGAGTAATAAAAGTTAAAGAATGTAAATGTTAATTTTTTTTATAAAATATGTGAAGGCCTTATGACTGCATCGAGAGGCAATGCCTTCCATGCAAATAGATATTTTTGGAGCACCAAGCAACTTAGGCAGCCAAATGGACCACTTAGGTAGAGGTCCCATGATGGGGGATTAAGCTCTATGGATTATGATCAAATTCAAATTCAAAAGAATAGAGGAGTAATAGTCATTTATTTAGCCATTTTTATTTGTCTGACCAATTATTTAGTTGTGATTTTACCCGATGACCAAATTAGTCACTTATGATGATCAAATTAGTCATTTATTTGCCAAATTCTACTAGTGTTAGTCACGTGACTAAAATTTTTAGTCACATAGTCATTTATTTCCCAAATTCTACTAGTGCCCATTGTGGAGATCATTTAGGCCATCACTCACCATAGGTTGTTTTACGACTAGTTTATCAATGATGCTAGGTTGGTTGCAAGTGGGTATCAGGTTGGTCTCCAAAGCATTAACTAGGTTTTTCACTTTTCTAGGCCTAGCTTCTAGGATTTTTGGTATTTTCCTTTTGTTTGGGTCTTCCTTGAAAATATTGAAATCTTTCAAATAGTATGTCTCATTGTTAGGGATAGAGTCCCTTCCTTTCCCCCCATTGGGCCTATTCCTTAATTTGTCCAAAGCTAGTTGTTGGGAACTCTTCCTCCCCTTATTGCTTATTGTACTTGGGATAGTGCTATCCTCAATTATCACACCAATTTCCTTGTTTAGATTTGTATCAATATTGTCCAAATTTTGAGAGCCAACAATTGTGTCTTCATGTCAGGTAATTAGATGATCCTTCATGTTGCAAGTCCTATGAAACCTTATCTCCATAATTCCATCTGTCGAGGGATCAATGGATGCCATATGACCATGGTTTAATTCTTGTACGTCTCCATATCCATACTCTCAAGGTTTCTTTCCATGTCAAAATTTGAGTCTTGGCTTGAGGTATCAGAGAAAGCTTCGATCTCCTAGGAGCCATCCTCCATATCTCCAGACCATGGCACTAATAGGTCTTTTGGAATTTTGACCACCCCATTAAAACTACAATTATTATGTGTTGGGTTTCCCTCTTACCCCACATCATTTTCAAATTCAGAAAACCTGAGAGTGCTTTTCCCATAGTCATTATTAGTTTTTGATAGATTGCTCATGGTGGGGGGTTGGTTGGATTCATGATTGTTTGCAACACCATTCGATGCATTAGGGATTGTGGCCTCATCTCTTGCTAGGGTTTTTCCCTTATATTTTGACTGAACCTTTTCATTATTTGTTCTTTTATCTAATTAGAGGACAATTCATCCTTATGTGCCCTTCTCTGCTATAGAGATAACATGCATTTAAGCCACCCAAAATTTCAAGGCCACACATTGTGTCAAGATTTTTGAGTTTTAAGAGAAAGGCATCTGGTAGATCCACCCCATGCATGAGGGAGACTAGAACCCTAGCATCCATGTGAGGTAGTGTGGATTTAGTATTATCAACCCTTAGAACTTTGTAATACGGTTCAAGCAGGAGAGGGACAAAAGCCCATAATCATGGTGGTACATTTTTAATGACCAACAACCCAAGGCTTGACAAAGCCATGAATTCGTCATTCAGGGCCTCTGGAAACCAAGGAATGACCTAAAAAATATTGTTACCAATATTCCAAAATTGCTTATTTAGGGTTTTACACTACATTTCATGGTTCCTAAGAAAAATCACATATAGCCCCTTCTGAATCATTCTACAGTAAGAAAATGAAATCCCAAGCTTTTTTCCCCATACATTGGCCAACCATTCATCCATATATTTCCTTGTCAAGACCTTATTTATGTCCATGATGACCAAAAAAATAGCAATACTTTTTAATTTATAGTTTTGTTCACATAGAGCATCTAAGAGCTTAGCATTTGGGACCATTATGTGAATTTTAGGGGGGCCAGGAGGGCACATACCTCTTCCATGTCCCCCATCCTCCTCACACCCACCTTCTTGCATAGAGAAGCTTGCATCAATAGGAAAAGTCACCTCTTCGCTAGCCACAATGTTACAAGATGACTTTGGTTGCAAATTCTTTCCATCACTGGGGTTCGATCTTTCCAAACTGCCATTAGAGGGATCTGTATCCTGACTCATGTTTCCTCAAATTGGCCACCTATTTCGCATGGGCGAGAATAGGGAGAAAGTAAGTTTCACACATGAAGAATCCCTTGCGTACACTACCTTATGCCACTGTAACACCCGCCGTGCAAACCCCAGAGAATACACGCATAGCAAATATTTTTTTTTTAAAACAATTAAATTAAACATGCAATAACATTAAACCATAACCACATAGCATATTACCTAGCATTAACACACTTAGTTCTCTGGGGCACACGAGGTTACATCACAACAACTAAACGGAAATAAAGATAAAGATTACAACAATATCTTTTATTATATAATAACCAAGAATAATGATACATCCAATAACCATGATACGAGAATAATAAACATCACATCATACCACCATGATAAATCTCTTAATAGAGTTACAAATAATCCTAACTATTACATCATCGTTATAATGTTACATTACAAATTTTGATATAAGGATTACATTGAATTTCCCAACATGGGGATTGATACAAGAATAATGAAATATGAAATACAAGTGATAACTGGTACAACACCACTGCGGAAAAGTTGAGAAGATAGGATGCTGATGGGGAACCCAACGGGTGTGGAGCACGTTCCACCCAACCATGTGAATTACAAGTAACTCACCCTCCATGCTCAGAGGTGACGAGGAAGAGAACCCGACCATGAATGTCAAACCGACTCAACAACAACAACATGATACAAAACAAGTACAACTCAAAGCATACAATGCACAACCATTAACGTTCACAAATCACATAACAAATTAAAACTAAGAATTCAACACAACAACATGAAGTATCACCATTTTGCAATCATGAAACAAATTCACAAGAATCAAAAGCAACATAAAGATATGATATTCAGAGGCGAAAAGAAACCATAACAAGGGTGTCTAGTGGAGTGTCTCATCGCATAGCTCTCATGGGATCCCCTGGCACTTCCTCCAATTGAGGCGCCGACACCCATCTATGGATTCACTAGCCCTCGAAAACAACATAAAGATACAATATCCATAGGCAACCACAACCAAGCACAAGGGTGTCAAGTGGAGAGTGTCATCGCATAGCTCTCATGGGATTCTCCTGGCCCTTCCTCCAACTGAGGTGCCGACACCAATCTATGGATCTCCTGGCCCTTCCTCCTAACTGAGGCGCCGGCACCATAGGGTAGCTAATGCGGAGCCGATAATCTCTCGTGAAGACGAGACTATGAATTTTCCGACCATGGCCTTCTCAGTCTATCACTAGTCTATGGTAGCCCTAGTGCATAGCCGAGGAATCCAATGTTTTATTATCTTGTGTTTTTTAAACTACCCAACCCCCTAAATTCTATTGTTTAGGTTATCGCTTGTTTAACTACTCTTTCGTGGGTTATCCTAAGCCCTTCCTCATCCCGAGGCGTTGGCGTCCACGAAGAGCCACTCTCCCTATGACCCCTAACATAAATCAAAACTAGGCAAGGGTTGAACTTAAACATAAAAGCATAATACCACAACAAGAACACGCGAGGCATTAACCCTCTCGCAATAATTCATAATCCAAAAGTCTTAACAACCCATTCAACCCTTCCTAACATAAACCAATAACTCCAGTAGCATAACCAATTGAGAATAACATTTTAACATAACAAGCCTCTGGAATAAGGATTACAAAATCAACAATAGGTTCCCACATCGAAGAGTAAAGTTACAACAATTCAATGGAAAATGATAACCAGATCACCTAAATTCATAACTTAAGGTAAACGATTAACCCAATTACACAAAACACTCCAATTTTTGAAATGATATAAAGAAACACAAGAAGTTAATAATCCTACGTCAAAATATTTAATTCTTAACAAAAGACATCTGATAAATATCTAAAAATACATTAAAACCTCTGACCAAGGAAATTGAGAAACCATTGAAATTAAAACGTACAATAACAATTTCACTACTATATATAATTTGTTGCACTTAATAACCCATAAAATCCCACTTTATAATTTTCACAAATACAACCCAGTCTATAAATTCCAACCTTACAAACTATCTAAATCCATAAATACAATTCATTTAAACTTACAAACTATCTAAATTAATAATTACAATTTATTACATATATATATATATATATATATCAACATAAAAAATATATATCTACCAACATTTTCTTTTCTTATAATTCTCAAAACTCATACAAATAAACAAAATGCATGTAATTATACTCTTATTGTGAATATACACACCAAATATATTTATATAATCATAAAATGATTTTTATACTATTCTAACCCAACTAACAAATACACAAAAATCTATATAAACATAAATAAATTCATACCAATTAACATTTTATTTACAAAATTATTTATAACAAATTAAATTATATTTAAAATAACTTTATAATTTTTATTTTTTAATAAAAATAATAAGCTATATATATATAACTAATTTAACATATATATTTAACATATATTAAAACTAAAAAAAAATAAATAAATAAAAATAAACATAAAAAAAAACAAGGTACAAGCCACAGGCTCCACAGAGCCATCGTGGCTGGTGCACGCAGCAATCCTTGTAGTCCGTAAGGACTGCTGTGGCCAGTCTACGGGCCACATGGGACAGGGATGGGGTACGGCCCAGCCGTCCCCCTCCCCCATAACCCCATAAAACATAGCTAGGGTTTAAATAAAAACAAAACAATGTCGGCTAGTTAAATTCAGCCTCTCAATTTTTATTTAAAAAAAAAAAAAAATTGATTTATTTAATACATATATATATATATATTTTAAAGAGCATAATTTTTCTTACAGAATTTTCGATGCCGTACGATTCGGCTTATAAACAAAATGAAAATTACATTCCTCTATAACAATATAAAAATATAAATACAAGAATATATAACTAATATACAATAACTATCTCATAACAAATACATATACAATATAAATAAATAAATGTAAATATATATCAATAGAATACTATGGGATCAATACAAATTTTGACACAAACAACTAATTCATTTATAAGGAAGGTAGAGAGATTTTTTTCATAAAAATAAATAAATAAATAAAGATATTGGATACTTTCAAACAAGGATTCCACAACAAATCTTTCTGTTTTGTTTTCCATTCAAGCTATTGTCTAAAAAGAATAACTTTAAGGATGAGTTACTTATTTATTTATTTTCTTTTGAAACAGAAAGAAGAAGAAGATGAAATATCTAGAACCTAGAGTCTTGTGCTACTGCGAAATCTGATGACGCTTGTTCGATCCCGATGGCCTCTACGATGAGCTTCTAGTTCCTGCTTGAATCTATCTCTCTAGAATTCCGTGTTCGAACTCGAATCCGGTTCTCTGTTTAGAAGACTCTCCAGAATAACCAGCAAAAGATTTATAATCCCTTTCTAAAACCCTCCTCCAAATATTACAACAAAAGAATAGAAAAAATACTTTTCGAAAACTTCCGCAGATTCAAAAATGCATCACCATTATTTCTACAACTTCTGTCCGACAAACCTCCATGTGTGCAACCCTTACAAAATTCTTAATTCAATAAAAGATATTTTCCATTCTTTTTCAAAAACTCTAAAAAACAAAAATAAAATAAAATAATTCTTTAAAAGCAAGCTTTTTACCCATATCTATATTCTCATTTGCTCTCACCACTTTTTCATTCTTTTATTTGTTTTATTGTTTTAATTTCTATTTTTGCAACTTTACTTGCACCTCACATTACTTATTTAATTTAAATAAATTATTCTAATAATTATCCTCCACCAGATAATTGATTAAAATAGTTAAAACACATTTAATATTTAATTATCATTTAATTGAAATATATGACTTTCAAAAAAAATAATTAAATCATTTAAATATTTAAATAGAACTTAATCTAACATTAAAAATAAATAATTATATCAATCATTCAAGTAAAATAAATCATATCTTATAAAAAGCCACCTTAAATAAAATACGACAAAACACATAACACAAAACACAAATGACGACAATTACACAAAATAAACAATACCAAACAAACAAGATGATCTGACATCATGGGACGGGATGACTTCATCATCACCTCTGTTTCAACATTTAACCGTTGGGCTATTGGTGCTCGCCCTATCCTGCCAAAGCAGGTGGAATCGAGACTTGTACCTGCAATACCTGCATACAGATGAAGTTGTGTACATGTGTATACATACATATATATATAATCAAAGCATTAAATTAAAATACTGCATTGTGAGAAGGAATCATAACATAACAGGGCACTCGCGAACGAGTGATGCCATATTTTCCTTCATCACACCTATTCTAACAATTATAATCTAACTGATAAAATAACATTTCTAAACTAACAATTCATCTCATGACATAATTCATTAAATCATTGCATCATAATATAATTCTGAACATCAACTAATATAACCAACCACAATGTCATATGAACTAATCATGTCCATAATGAAATAACATCATCATCTAACGTCTAACTAATCAAATCAAACAATAACAGTACCATCATAGTCACAAGTAGCAACCGAACGCATAGAAAAATAATAAATCCAAACAGTAAGAGGAGGGGTATTACATCCTCCCCCTCATAAAATCGACTTACTCCTGGAAGCTAGTAAACCAAAAAGAAATAAGATTCCCTAATACAGGAGGCATCCTCACACACCAAGACCATGAACTAATCACCATTAGAAACTAGTATCAAGCTCACACAAAGAGTAAAAAATAATATTAAAAGTATTAGAAACATGGGGGTATTACATCCTCCCCCCCAAGGATATGGCTTACTCCAGGAAGCCATTAAATAGATAAGAGTAAGCACACAACAACCATGCAGCGAACATGCCACAAACCACACACATAACTCACATCACTGGAAACCACATCACACAATGACACAAGGATTCATAGTGCATCCCTGATAGGAAGGATATCGGTGCATTGCGCACTACACCGAGGGTCCTATCCTTTCCCATTAGTTTCCTGCACCATTGCCCTGACACCAGCTAACGGAAAAAACTTAGGTTCACAACAAACACAAAAAAAATAATGAAACTCTATATTCTAGAAACTAAACGCAAGGTTACATAGTGAGCACACATAGTACCCAGTGTATGAACCTATGCTCTAATACCAAGTTGTAACGCCCGCCGTGCAAACCCCAGAGAACACACACATACCAAATAATTTTTTTTTTTTAAACAATTAAATTAAACATGCAATAACATTAAACCATAACCACATAGCATATTACCTAGCATTAACACACTTAGTTCTCTGGGGCACACGAGGTTACATCGCAACAACTAAACGGAAATAAAGATAAAGATTACAACAATATCTTTTATTATCTAATAACCAAGAATAATGATACATCCAATAACCATGATACAATAATAATAAACATCACATCATACCACCATGATAAATCTCTTAATAGAGTTACAAATAATCCTAACTATTACATCATCGTTATAATGTTACATTACAAATTTTGATATAAGGATTACATTGAATTTCCCAACATGGGGATTGATACAAGAATAATGAAATATTAAATACAAGTGATAACTGGTACAACACCATTACGGAAAAGATAAGAAGACAGGATGCTGATGGGGAACCCAACGGGTGCGGAGCACGTTCCACCCAACCATGTGAATTACAAGTAACTCACCCCCCGTGCTCAGAGGTGACGAGGAAGACAACCCGACCATGAATGTCAAACTGACTCAACAACAACAACATGATACAAAACAAGTACAACTCAAAGCATACAATGCACAACCATTAACGTTCACAAATCACATAACAAATTAAAACTAAGAACTCAACACAACAACATGAAGTATCACCATTTTGCAATCATGAAAAAAATTCACAAGAATCAAAAGCAACATAAAGATACGATATCCAGAGGCGACAAGAAACCAGAACAAGGGTGTCTAGTGGAGTGTCTCATCGCATAGCTCTCATGGGATCCCCTGGCACTTCCTCCAACTGAGGCGTCGACACCCATCTATGGATTTACTAGCCATCGAAAACAACATAAAGATAAAATATCCATAGGCAACCACAACCAAGCACAAGGGTGTCAAGTGGAGAGTGTCATCGCATAGCTCTCATGGGATTCTCCTGGCCCTTCCTCCAACTGAGGCGCCGACACCCATCTATGGATCTCCTAGCCCTTCCTCCTAACTGAGGCGCTGACACCATAGGGTAGCTAATTCGGAGCCGATAATCTCTCGTGAAGACGAGACTATGACTTTTCCGACCACGACCTTCTCAGTCTATCACTAGTCTATGGTAGCCCTAGTGCATAGCCGAGGAATCCAATATTTTATTATCTTGTGTTTTTTAAACTACCCAACCCCCTAAATTCTATTGTTTAGGTTATCGCTTGTTTAACTACTCTTTCGTGGGTTATCCTGAGCCCTTCCTCATCCTGAGGCGCCGACGCCCATGAAGAGCCACTCTCCCTATGACCCCTAACATAAATCAAAACTAGGCAAGGGTTGAACTTAAACATAAAAGCATAATACCACAACAAGAACACGCGAGGCATTAACCCTCTCGCAATAATTCATAATCCAAAAGTCTTAACAACCCGTTCAACCCTTCCTAACATAAACCAATAACTCCAATAGCATAACCAACCGAGAATAACATTTTAACATAACAAGCCTCTGGAACAAGGATTACAAAATCAACAATAGGTTCCCACATCGAAGAGTAAAGTTACAACAATTCAATGGAAAATGATAACCAGATCACGTAAATTCATAACTTAAGGTAAACGATTAACCCAATTACACAAAACACTCCAATTTTTGAAATGATATAAAAAACACAAGTTAAGAATCCTACGCCAAAATATTTAATTCTTAATAAGAGACATCTGATAAATATCTAAAAATACATTAAAACTTCTGACCAAGGAAATCGAGAAACCATTGAAATTAAAACGTACAATAACAATTTCACTACTATATATAATTTGTTGCACTTAATAACCCATAAAATCCCACTTTATAATTTTCACAAATACAACCCAGTCAATAAATTCCAACCTTACAAACTATCTAAATTAATAAATACAATTTATTTAAACTTACAAACTATCTAAATTAATAAATACAATTTATTACATATATATATATATCAACATAAAAATATATATCTACTAACATTTTCTTTTCTTATAATTCTCAAAACTCTTACAAATAAACAAAAAGAATGTAATTATACTCTTATTGTGAATATACACACCAAATATATATAATCATAAAATGATTTTTATACTATTCTAACCCAACTAACAAATACACAAAAATCTATATAAACATAAAATAATTCATACCAATTAACATTTTATTTACAAAATTATTTATAACAAATTAAATTATATTTAAAATAACTTTATAATTTTTATTTTTTAATAAAAATAATAAGCTATATATATATAACTAATTTAACATATATATTTAACATATATTAAAACTAAAAAAAAAAAAAAAATTAAATAAAAAAAAACAAGGTACAAGCCACGGGCTCCACAGAGCCACTGTGGCTAGTACAACAGCCCTTACGGCTGCTGTGGCCAGTCTACGGGCCACATGGGACAGGGACGGGGTACGGCTCAGCCGTCCCCCTCCCCCGTAACCCCATAAAACATAGCTAGGGTTTAAATAAAAACAAAACAATGCCGGCTTGTTAAATTCAGTCTCTCAATTTTTATTTTTTATTTAAAAAAAAAATGATTTATTTAATACATATATATATATATTTTAAAGAACATAATTTTTCTTACAGAATTTTCGACGCCGTACGATTCGGCTTATAAACAAAATGAAAATTACATTCCTCTATAACAATATAAAAATATAAATACAAGAATATATAACTAATATACAATAACTATCTCAGAACAAATACATATACAATATAAATAAATAAATGTAAATATATATCGACAGAATACTATGGGATCAATACAGATTTTGACACAAACAACTAATTCATTTATAAGGAAGGTAGAGAGATTTTTTTCATAAAAATAAATAAATAAATAAAGATATTGGATACTTTCAAACAAGGATTCCACAACAAATCTTTCTATTTTGTTTACCATTCAAACTATTGTCTAAAAAGAATAACTTTAAGGATGAGTTACTTATTTATTTATTTTCTTTTGAAACAGAAAGAAGAAGAAGATGAAATATCTGGAACCTAGAGCCCTGTGCTACTGCGAAATCTGATGACGCTTGTTCGATCCCGATGGCCTCTACGATGAGCTTCTAGTTTCTGCTTGAATCTGTCTCTCTAGAATTCTGTGTTCGAACTCGAATCCGGTTCTCTGTTTAGAAGACTCTCCAGAATAACCAGCAAAAGATTTATAATCCCTTTCTAAAACCCTCCTCCAAATATTACAACAAAAGAATAGAAAAAATACTTTTCGAAAACTTCCGCAAATTCAAAAATGCATCACCATTATTTCTACAACTTCTATCCCACAAACCTCCGTGTGTGCAACCCTTACAAAATTCTTAATTCAATAAAAGATATTGTCCATTCTTTTTCAAAAACTCTAAAAAATAAAAATAAAATAAAATAATTCTTTAAAAGCAAGTTTTTTACCTAGATCTGTATTCTCATTTGCTCTCACCACTTTTTCATTCTTTTATTTGTTTTATTGTTTTAATTTCTATATTTGCAACTTTACTTGCACCTCACATTACTTATTTAATTTAAATAAATTATTCTAATAATTATCCTCCGCCAGATAAATGATTAAAATAGTTAAAACACATTTAATATTTAATTATCATTTAATTGAAATATATGACTTTCAAAAAAAATAATTAAATCATTTAAATATTTAAATAGAACTTAATCTAACATTAAAAATAAATAATTATATCAATCATTCAAGTAAAATAAATCATATCTTATAAAAAGCTACCTTAAATAAAATACGACAAAACACATAACACAAAACACAAATGACGACAATTACACAAAATAAACAATACCAAACAAATGAGACGATCTGACATCATGGGACGGGATGACTTCATCGTCACCTCTGTTTCAACATTTAACCATTGGGCTATTGGTGCTCGCCCTGTCCTACCGAAGCAGGTGGAATCGAGACTTCTACCTACAATACCTGCATACAGATGAAGTCGTGTACATGCGCATATATATATATATATATATATATATATATATATATATATATATAATCGAAGCATTAAATTAAAATACTGCATTGTGAGAAGGAATCGCAACATAACAGGGCACTCACGAATGAGTGATGCCATATTGTCCTTCATCACACCTATTCTAACAATTATAATCTAACTGATAAAATAACATTTCTAAACTAACAATTCATCTCATGACATAATTCATTAAATCATTGCATCATAATATAATTTTGAACATCAACTAATATAACCAATCACAATGTCATATGAACTAATCATGTCCATAATGAAATAACAACATCATCTAACGTCTAACTAATCAAATCAAACAATAATAGTACCATCATAGTCACAAGTAGCAACCAAACACATAGAAAAATAAGAAATCCAAACAGTAAGAGGAGGGGTATTACAGCCACCACACAGGGTCTCACATTGAGGAGGACCATGCCTCCCCCACTTGCACGAGTCAAATTTCACTTCCAAACCCTAACTTGTAGAGCATGCCTCCTAATAATCACCTCCTCATATTACATTACATTATATCATATTATTTTATATATATGATATGATAATATAATATAATAATTTAATATAATATAATATTATAATATCATATATAATATAATATCATATATATATTATAATATCATATATATATATATATATATAATATAATATAATATAATATAATATAATATAATATAATATAATATAATATATTAAATTTATTATTATGTAATATTAAATTAAAAAACATTATAATAATGTTTAAAAAAAAAAACATTATAATAATGTTTAAAAAAAAAAACATTATAATAATGTTTAAAAAAAAATAATTATAATAATGTTTAAAACAAACATTATAATAATGTTTAAAAAAAACATTATAATAATGTTTTAAAAAAAAAAATTATAATAATGTTTAAAAAAATTATAATAATGTTTAAAAAACATTATATTAATGTTTAAAAAAAAAACATTATAATAATGTTTAAAAAAAAAACACTATAATAATATATATTTTTTAAAAATTATAATTATATATTTAAAAAAAATTATAATAATGTTTTTTCAAAAAGAACATTATAATAATATTTTTAAGAAAAAACATTATAATAATGTTTTAAAAAAAAATATTATAAGCCGATGAGGGCATGGTTTTGTGGTCAACTTGCTTGGTTGTAGTGATAGCCACCACGGTTCAAACCCTCACTGGGCCAAAGTGCTCGTAGGACTTGTGCCTTCGTTGGGCCATTGTGCTTACGAGTTTGGTTGTTTCTTGTGGTTTCTTGCAACCAGTTCATAGCTCTGGTCAAAAGTGTTTACCCCTAATAATATGGGTGTATTGCACCTTAAAAAAAAACCATTATTATAAAAATATATAATTATAATATATTATAATTTAATATCCATTCTATATGATAAATATATTAAAATACATTATTATAAATATATTAAAAAGTTATTATAATATATTAAATAAAAATATTGGTCGGCCCTGGACCCAATGAAATTTAAAAATCTGACCTCTTAGCAATGCATATCCATTTCAATTTGGTATTTGCTTTGGCACTATGTACTTTCTACCCAAGCCTACAAAAAGTCAAAGTGGAATTTCACATATTTGGGTGAATTAAAAATGCCTCTTTTTCACATCACCACTTTTTGGACCCCATGATCTTGCACATACCCACATAGACTAATGATATTTACCACGCCTTCACACTCAAGACCCTTGGGGGACTTAGGTTCATGCTTCAAATATGCAAGTGAAGGATTTTCACTCAAAATAGGGTCAATGAAAGTGCAAGAGTAAGGAAATTAACATTTTGATCCATTGCATGAGTTACATGGAAAGAATGTTGGAGAAGGTGTCTCAACATTTATCTTAATGTTAAGATTAAGAAAAGTATAATTGCTAGATCTATAAAATGGAAAAAACATAATTTTTGAATTATAGATTTAGTTTTTGGCTAGTGTAAAATATATTAGAACCTCAATACGTCATCCCTTGTTTTGTAGATATCTTTAAGTACTTCAAATGGTCCCAATTAGCCTACTAATCAAAATTTAAGGGATCCAAAAAATTACATTGGAAATTCAAAAGTTTTTGGACACATAAAACAAATGTAAAGAGGAGTTACACTTATTGACCAACTTATGATGTGTGTTATGCCTCATCATAAGGCATTGTTGACTATAGGATAATTTGAGCACCACTTTTGAGTGGGTTTATATAATAGGTTTATAATTGATATTTTAGGATTTTAGGTTTCACATCTCCTATATATTAGGTGCTTGAGATAGAGGGATTGTGTATAGAGTTTTGTAGATACTATTATGTTGTAATAATTCCTCTAGATATTTTGTTAGTGATAGTCCTATAAAAAGTTTCTCTACAAGTGTATAGTAATTATGGTTTACTAAATAATGCATTGAGTTCATTTGGAGTATATGGTTTTTCTTCCAAAAGGGTTTTGTGGGCACATCCACCTATTTGATGATATGTATTTCTAATTTTATATTTAAATGTGTTTTTAATTTATGTAAATGTTAAAAGATTAAATTTATACAATGCCCTCCTTATAATATTAGTGAAGCAAGTGCTTTTATGCACCCTTGCTCCTTTCATTAAGGGGACATGATAGTTTTAATATCTGTATCCTCAATCCTAAGCAAATAAATCATGTTGAGGAATATTTTCATTGCACATTTCCCCCTAAATTGATAACTATGCACCACATGTCATCCATACACCACCTCTAGAGCATACAACATTCCTCTAATGGATTCAAAATTTTTATTAACCACTATACACTTTCTCTTTGAACTCTATAAATACACATGTTTTCCACAAAATCAAATAAAAATCTAATTTCCCCATTTAAATTCATTTGACTAGCAAGTTCATCCCCACTCCCATGTTTGATACCCTTTATTGCTCTCAAAAGTTTGTCTTGTAATTTTTAACTTGTCACTTCTAGAATATATTTTTATCTTCCATGGATTTTAAAATTCTATTGAACCATAGCTCTCTTGACTTCTCATCTAAATTCCAAATATTTTTCGCCTTGAACATATTATAAACCCATCCAAGTGAGTAAACTATGACCTAATATAACTCGCATCCACTTTTCAAGTTCATAATATCCTAATCCTATAACATGTAACTCTTTGAATTCATCCACCTTGTCACTCATAGAGGTTTTCTATATGTATATTTTAGATTCCCTATGATGCATTCTCAATGTTAAATTTTTTGTGAGTCTAGACTTATTCAGAGTAATTTCAAATATATAAGGTCTTTTCAAGATCAACTATGTGATTAAACTCTAACATAAGCTTATATATGATGCATGAGCATCCTAGAGAAGCTTACCACAATTCACTGCATTTTATAAATTTGGTTCATGGTAGAGAACAATATATGTTTATCAATTTACATACAAAATATTAAGATCTCAAGATATTTGGATCAATTTTTGGGAAGATATCACTAATAAAAGATCATAGTGCAGAGTAGAAAGTAAAGAGTTTATTAGCCTAAGAGTGCAATACTTTTTTGTACCTTGTAGAATCAAAGCCAACATATCACAAGGTAGATTGGGACCAAAGCAACCTTCAAATGGGACCACAAGAAACTCTATTAACTCTTGGAGCTTCACCATGGGAATTAGGCTGATCCACATATTTCATAGAACATTGAGTGTTGGGACACCTTGTGGCCGATGCAAATAATTTCTAAGGCTTAGATTATGGGTAAGTGCACCAGGTTGTGACAAAAAAATGGCTATTAAGATGTACCCCTTTTTTTTTTGAAATAAGCAAAGTTTGATGTTCATGAGAAAATGAAGACAGTTACACTCAAAATTTGAAGATGCAACAAGAGCAAGAGTTGTAGTTCTATGAATCTACTTTCTAAGGTACTAATTATTTTTGAAAATAATGAATGTTAAGGGTTCCGAAAATGGGGGCCACCAAAAGTGGTCCTATTTATATCAAAAAAATAACATAGCATATATATTTTTTAGACTACAAGAATTAGTCGGGTATTCGCCCCCCTATAAACTACAGTGTGCTTGGTAAAAAATTTTCATGTGATTGGTGATGCTGGCACGACATACCCTTTGGTACCATGGGGATGGTGGGGAGACTAGACCTCATGACCTCTTGCCTGCAACATGATGCTTTAGCCAATTGAGTTAAGCCACCCACCCCCACAACATAGCGTATGTTGTGGCCTCCCTAATTTTTTTTTTTTTTAGCAATTTCAAAAATATGAATGGTGAGAAATTAGCTAACATCATGTAGTTTATCTCAATTCTTTTGGATATTTTTAATGAATATTAATATTTTATAAATTTTTGAAGTGGACACATCCTAAAAAGCTGAAATTTGAGCATGCCTCCCCCAGTTTTTTAAAAAAATAATCAAAAATTACTTTTTTCCATTACATGTAGAATGGAGTCTAGTTTATAAAAATGTATTTTTTTTCAAAATTTTATGAATGAGTAAAAATATATACCTAACCTAGAACATGTTGGTTTTTTTTTTTTAAATGGAGACAATAACAAGAGTGTTATTGTTGGAAGTTTGTTTGTCATTGACCAGATTGTTGGAGACTTGACTTGGCAACATGAGCATGAGGTATAGTGTGAAGATATTATTGAGTGGGGAGATTGATGAAGGTTGCTGAGAATGATAGTATATGGTGTTGTCATTGATGGAAAGCCATGAAAGAGATGTAGAAGTGTTGGTCTAGAGAAGACCAAATAGCTTGGTTATTTTCCTAAGTCTCAGAGTGTAGTTTCAATGTTTAGTGAACCAATTTTTGAGGTCCACATTGCACCACTATGAAGTATCTAGTTTGCAATTTTGAGGTAATAGTGATGAATATTGGAAGAGTCTAAATCAAAACTTTCATGGCTTGATTTCTTCCACAATCGAAGATAGAATTGATTGAGTATCAACTCTAGAAATGGTAGAGTTGTAGTGAAAAAATGTATGTTGGAATGATCCACATTTCACCATAGATGAATATTTTGATATATGGATTTGGGGTAGTGTTTATAGATGTAAGAGGTGTGTATGGTTGTGTTTTGAGTTGTGGGTGAACAGATGGTTCATTATGTCATTACTTCACCAGTTTTTCTATTTAGTGCCAACCTAAGTATTTTGGGGTTGTGCAGAGTTAAGTTTTATAAGGAGCAATATCATAAGAGTGGTTATAGGTCATGTCAACCAATTTTAATGTGTTACATGTTTTGGTTATTTTTGCAAGGTGTGTGTGTTGATGTTTTGAGTTGAAAAATTATGTGGTGCACGGTATATCTAATTAGGATGACCTAATTAATGTTTTGGGGTGTTGTGATATATATAAGGTTGATTCATTGTATGAGTGTGGTGAATAGAGTATATAGTATGTGTATGATATTTGGTGTAGAGTAGTGCAATGTGTAATTTTGGTGAAGTTTGAAGTGTCTTAAGTCAATTTTTTTGAGCCTAATTAGAACTGTCTTCAACATGTTGTAGATGAATTGTAATTAGTTCAATCTCTGGTAGTGAGCCATTTCTTCTATTCTCTAGATGGTGAGTCCTTCGGGCAGTGATTCCACCCAGCAATGAGACATTTTGTAATATCTTGTAACTAGTTATAATATATTGTGAGCTAATCCTTATTGTGGTTTTTCACTTTTTGGGTTTTCCACGTAAATTTTGTATTCTTATGTCTATTGATGTGATGCATGGTTTCTATGCTCATTTCCATTACTTCAAGTTTAATGTGATCCATTGAAAGAATGTTTAAAGTTGATGAAGTTAATGAATTTCAATGAATATTGATTCACTTCCCTCTCAATATTTTAAGAGTTCAACAATTGGTATTAAAGCTTTGTTCCTTCAATTGGCTTCATTATTGAGGTATATCTTGGAGTTTAACACATGGCTACAAGGAAGTATCCTATCCCTCTGGAAAATATTATCTTTGAAGGGTTTACTAAAGAAGATTGTGATGTTGATATAGAAGTATAGACGCTAAAAACTGTCTTAGGCTTGCAACTTCTAAATTCTCCATCATTCTCTCTTTTGTCTTTCATAATTAAATAATTTTTATTATTTAATTATTTTCTGAAGTCATATGTCTTCTATTAAGTAAATAATTTTTGATTACTTAACTAATTCATTTTCTATCTTTATTTCCTCTTTAATTAATTAAATAAATTTTATTTATTTAATTACATCACTAATTAAGTCCCTTTCTTTCAAAAATTAAATAAATTCTTATTTATTTAATTTTTATACCACTTTCTAGTGATGCAAACAAAATAACCTCATACCACGAACTCACAAAACATCACATGAAACACACTTTCAAATCTCTTAATGTAGCTTCATCAAAGAGAGAATAACTCAATTTTTTAATCTAAAACTCATATTAAACCAAGATGGGCGGGAAGAGGAGTGAAGCTAGAGTTTTGAATTCTTTGGAGGGCAATGGAGATGAGTCTAACGATGATGATGTAGATCTAGTTGTGCTCATGTTCTCACATTCTTCTTTTCCCCTAGGCTTGGTTGACTGGGATTTCTCTATCAGAGGTTTCTTATGGCTTTTTCTTGGAAAGATGGAGGCTCTTGCTGCGCTCAGGCTAGGTGAATTTGTTGCGGTCTAGGACTGTTCTCTCTTCTACACTAGTTCTCAAAGTGGTTTGGTTTTTTCTGATGGCGAGTCTTTTCCCTAGGCCTTTTTTCCTTCTACTGTGATGGATGGGTGTTGGTTGGTGCTGGTTGCTCTTTCCCCTATTGCATTTATTTTGGCTCCGGGGCTTCTGGTACCTTTGTTGGGCACGACTAGTCTATGCTGGTTTGCTATCTCTGGCATTTTGAATCCTCTGTGGGCACTGAAGAGTCAGAGGACGTTGGCGAGGCGAATGGAAGGTGTGAGTTGACTATGTATCTTCCATCGAGTGCTTTGAGTGTGCTGGAAGATGTCCTTTCTGTGGTGGTTTTTGTTTCCCTTGGTTTTCTCTATGATGGGAATGCTAGTTTCTTTTATCTCATTGGGGATGTTGCTATTCTCGATGCTATTGGTGAAGTAGTTGGCCTTGGAGTGGTGGCTACTTGTTTATTGTTGCATGATGGCATTGCTCTGTGCTGTGGCTGGGGGTGCTTTTTTTTCTATGGGCCCTCTCTTTCTTGTACTCGTTACTGGTTATGGCTTTGGCCTCCCTAGTTACTCATTTATGGACAAGGGTTGTTCCTTCAAGATTGGCTGATCATATTTCTGTGTGTGGTACTGGGCTTGGTGCTAGGGGTTCTTGTGGATGGTTTGTCTAAAAAGTTTGGTGGCTTCTTTTTGGACCCTAACTAGTATGTTGGGTTGGAAGTGGTGCTTTATTATTGTGCCTCCTCTCCTCTTTCTCTATGTTGCAGGTTTTCCTGGTTCCCTCTGGCCTTTTGGGGGATTTTTGTCTCTAGGAGGGGGCTTTTGTTGTGTGGGTATGTGGCTTCTAGGTTGTCTCAGGTGGAGTCTTTTGTGAAAAGTTTTTAGCATGTTTCAGACCCTGACTGGCATGTAGGGTTGGAGGTTGTTTTTCATTGTCTTGCTAGCTTTTTTCATTATGTGCTTTGTGGCTATCCTCACCTTGTTCTCCTTCTTTTGGGCCCCTCTATCTTTTCTTTGGTGTTGTTGTTGGGTTTGGTTCTTGGAGTTTCTGTTATGGTGTTGTTGGAGGATATTTGTGGCCTTATCTCAAACCTTAACTTGCATGTTGGGTTGGAAGTGGTTTTTCATTGTTGTGCTTCATCTCCTGTTTCTCTTTCAGCTGGATTTCAAGGCTTTATTTGGCTTCTTTGGCACATTTTTTCCTCTTTTCAGGTGTTATTATTACTTGGGGTTTCGGTGGTTGGTTTTCCTCTAATGGATTTGATTGTGGTTTTCTTTCAGAATGTTTCAAACATTGACTGGCAAGTAGGGTTGGAGGTTCGTTTACATTGTCTTGTCGACTCTCTTCTCTCTCTATTTGGAGGCTTTCTTTTCCTTGCCCCTCTCTCATGGCTCATTATCTCTTTGTTGGTTCTAGTTACTTGTTTGGGTAGGGAGTCTACTCTTTGGCTCCTTTTTCACAACAGTGTTAGTTTTCTTTATGCTCTCAGTGGGGATTGTCTCTCTTGGTGTGGGGTCTTTAATTTGGCAATCTTCTTGTTGGTTTCAATTTATGTTTTTTTCTCCCCTCTTTAGTTTTTCAAGTTCAATCTTATGGCTGGGGGTGTGCTGATGTATAAGGAAGGCTATGTTTCTTTTTCTTTGCTCTAGTTTACTTACTTACCAAAGGATGTGCTGGTGGCCTCAGCTATGGGTGAAGTTGCTTCCTTTCACTTTTCTCAGCTATGGTTTTCTATTGAGGCAGAGACTACTCCTTTAGAGGTGGATCCCTCTTCTATTGAGGTGGAGAGGTGTGTTGTGGATCATGTGGGGAGCTCTTTTTTCTATGGTTTTGGGTCTCTTCTCATCCTCTCTTATAGAGGGGAGCCATGTCCTATTGAGGTGGAAGCTAGGTTGGTGATATGGGTGGACTAGTGTTGTGTGCCTGTGAAGACTCTTTAGTGTTATTCTCAAATTCCTAACTCTCCTGTTAGGTTGGAGTGATTAGTTTTATTGGATGATGTTGACAAGTATTTTGCTGCTGTCTGGCTAGTTCTGGCTGGTTACTTGGTTGTCTCTGATTGTTTTTTGATGGTTGATGCTATTAAACATTGTGTTGTAGTTTTGCTATTTCAGGCTGATGGTTGCCTGGCCGATTCAAGTTGTTCTTGGGTTTATATCCCTTGTTTCTTGTTGTTGGGCTGAAGATTCCCTCTTTAACATTTTTTGGTGCAGATTTGTGATTAAAAGCTTCTTTTTTGTAATCTGTTGCTGGTTGGATTTGTCTTATTCTTTAGCAACTTGTTCTCTTTGTACAGGTTTTGGGTCCCTGTCAAAACCTGCTTGTTAATGGTTTCGGGTCCATTTAAAATCTGTTGTTAATGGTTTCAGGTCCATTCAAAACCTATTTTTCCCTTAATCAAAATAATTACAAAAATTATTCAATTGCATTCAATTACAAAATTTGCACAGAAGATTAATGAACTGCGACTCTTCCTGTAGCTTCTTCTCACTACCCCAAGTTCTCTTTGTTGTTCAAACCTTCATACAATTTCTATCCTTCTCATCATCTCTCATAGTATAGTGTCATAGTTTTTCTTCACTGGTGCCTCTCAAACCTGCAACACAAACTCCAACGATACCTCTACAAAGGCATCTTTCTCCTTCCCATTCCTCACAAACTTCTTACCATGTTTATCTTCAAAAACCCCCAAAAAATGCATTGAAAATGATCAATTATTGTCCCAGAATGGGAGTCCCACTATTTCGAAGCATAGCTATCCATATTATAAGTTTATGCAACAAAAAATGAGACATTTTAAGCTTCCATTAACTCCTACAGGTGCTATCTTTACTCCCAAAGGTGTTTTTCTTTATTCTGGGCATTTCAAAATATGTAAAATCTTAATTAAATTAATCAAATGGGATACTCTCCCTTTCAAATCTAAAATAGGGATACCACTGATGCAAATTTGAATTATAATATGTTGAAGCTCACAAGCTTCCCTTACAACATGGGCTTTTGATTAAAAACTTCTGCAACAATGGAGTCTTCAATCTTATTCTCAATCCAACAACATCTGGTTATGTAAACCTGAAACTCCTCCAATTCTAACTTTTCCAAATGAGCAACATCAATATATAGAAATTGTGTGAGAAGAAACCACTATTGGTTTCTCAAAACAACCTCCACTAAACCACCAAGAAAACCCATAATTTTCTGCCTATCAACTCTCTTTCATTTATTAGAATTTCCTCAAACATTTTCTAGGTTTGGTGTACCTTATTCTCAACTTTTTGAATCATTTTGAAATTCTTATTTTTGTTACCGTATGAGAAAGTTATGGCCATTTTACTAAGACTGTGTCTCACAATTACGACCTAGACATGCAACAACATGCAAAACTTGTGACTAACATGCAAATACATGCAAGCAATATGAAAGATTATTTTGTAGCCCATTTTATGACATTTTATGACACATGCACATGCAAACAAGACTTTTTGACCTTCTCAAAAATTGGACACCCAAAAGGCATAGTCCCCTCCAAGATGCTCTCACTGTTTAAAAAACCAAGAATTATTTCTCATCTAATTTACATTTACAATTTTACACCAAGGGAATTTACATTGTTGCAAATTATAATATTATTCTCCTAACCCCTAAGCCCTTATTAAAAATAAACAAAAAATAAAAGGGAAATATTTTTGGTGATGCAAGATTGCAAGTACCCCAGATGCTCCTACATTAGACACCCAAGGTAAGAATTTTTTTTATGAATATAGATTCACAAAATGGAGTTGAGTGGTAGTACCACCCTTTCAAATTGCAAGCAATCCTCAGCAAACTCCATCACTGAAACTGGTACCTCTGATTTATGCTTCTTTCTCCTCTTCCAACACTTAGCCGGAACAAGTAAAATCCTCATAAAACTCTTGACTCCATTCTTCTCTACTCTCATGGACTTGTATCTACTATGTACTATCCTCCTCCAAATAATCTCTCTACTCTCCTATTTTGTGGGTTTTTAACCACTAAAAACTGACCACCTCCACAAAATCTCTCCTGTAGCTTCCTCCATAGCCTCTACTTGCAAGTATACACCTATATACCACTCTAGATCCTCACAATTTGTTTTCTTTTCCAACTCTTTTATCATCTCATAATGTAAATCCTTTCAAAATTCAACATTATAAAACTCATAAAAATCATATTTTACCTTGATGATTTCTTCGATCACAAAATCTTCTTCCTCATTGCTGAATGCTACTGTCTCTGTTGTTGCATTGAAAAAATTCTCTATCTTTGTGATCTCTCTCTCAAGAAACTCTTGGTCTTCATTAGGGTCCTCATCGAACACTGGATCCCCATACATCATTGCATACTTTTTTTTAACTACAACATCCTCAACTGCTACAATTTTTTTTCCCTTTCTTCAATGTCCTCCATTTTGCTAAACTTTTTTGTTGTTGCTGTAATCTTACTTGCTACACACACTCAAACTTCAACCTCTCAAGTATGCAGTGATGTATGAGGATCTAGAGTTCAATGAGGACCCTAATGAAGACCAAGAGTTTCTTAAGAGAGAGAACACAAAGATAGAGAAGTTGTTTAATGCAACAATAGAGACAATAGCATTTAGCAATGAGGAAGAAGATGTTGTAATGGAAGAAATCATCAAGGTAAAATCTAATTTTTTTGAGTTTTATTATGTTGAATTTGTAAAGGATTTGCATTATGAGATGATAAAAGAGTTAGAAAAAAGGATTGTGAGGATCCAAAGTGGTATATAGGTGTATACTTGTAGGTAGAGGCTATGGAGAAAGCTACAAGAGAGATTTGGTGGAGGTGGTCGGTTCAGAGTGGATCAAAACCCATGAAAGAGGAGAGAAGTAGAGAGATTATTTGGAGGAGGATAGTACATAGTGGATACAAGTCCACAAGAGGAGAGAAGATTGGAGTCTAGAGTTTTCAGAGGAGGAGTTTACTTGTTCCAACTAAGTGTTGGAAGAGGAGAAAGAAGAATAAATTGGAGGTACCAGTTTCAGTGATGTAGTTTGCTGAGGATTGCAAGCAATTTGAAAGGGTGGCACTACCACTCAACTCCATTTTGCAAATATATATTTACAAAATTTTTTCCTACCTTGGGTGTCTGATGTAGGAGCATCTAGGGGTACTTGTAATCTCGCATCACCAAAAATATTGCTCTTTTAATTTTTGTTTATTTTTAATAAGGGCTTAGGGTTAGAAGAATAATATTTTAATTTGCAACAATGTAAATTCCCTTGGTGTGAAGTTGTAAATGTAAATTAGATGGGAAATAAGTCTTGGTAAAATAGTGAAAGCATCTTGGAGGGGAATATGCCTTTTGAGTGTCCACTTTTAGAGGTCAAAAAGTCTTGTTTGCATGTACATGTTTCATAAAATGTCATAAAATGGGTTGCAAAAAAATCTTGCATGTTGGTCACAAGCTTTGCATGTTATTGCATGTTTGAGTTGTAATTGTGAGACCCAGTCTCAGTAAAATGACCATAACTTTCTCATATGGTAACGAAATTAAGAATTTCAAAATGATTCAGAAAGCTGAAAATGATCAAAACCCCCTCTGAAATCCTCACAATAATTGCTAAAATAAAAATAAGAACTTTCAAACTAAACTCCACAAATTGTTTGCAAATAAAAATATTATATTGCTTAGTTTAAAAAGTCCGATTACACATGAATTGCAGTCATCTATGGACTAACATGTACATCAATTAAAACCATTACAAACATCAAATATGTAAATTAAATATCATTCAAACACAATCTATGCTCAACTATGTGAGCTCCTACAAACTATTCACCTTCTAAAACCTCAACTCCACCTGCAACTCTTGTAGCTTATCCTTATGTCTTCAAAATTTCTTGACTTCACTCATCTTCTAAAATCTAATTTTTCTCTTCATTTTGCATTCAATCTTTGTTGTTTTAGGTGGTGTAAGCATATCTCCATAAATTCAATAAATTGTAACTCCATTCAAAAAATTTGAAATTGCATCTTGGTGGAGGAGGACGACAAGTGTTTCGGCTAAGTGCTGGAAGAGGTGAAGAAAGAAATTCCTTATATCTAAACTAGTGATGGAGTTCATTGTAGGTGGTTTACAACCTAAAAGGGTAGTTCTATTACCCAACTCGATTTTGTGATTTTTACTTAAATTTTTTCCTACCCGACGTGTTTGATGCAGGGGCATCAGAACGGACTGGCAATCGACATCACCCAAAAAAAGAGCTTCTGGTTTGGATTTCCATTTTGGTGTGTTTTAGGGTTCATTTGGCATCTCTTATTATTGGAAAACCTCTCATGTGATTTAATTTTCAAAATTTGAGTTTTTTGCTTTGTTGTAATATTAAGGCCCCCATAGGTAGTTTTACGGAAATAATTAATTTTTAATATTTTTAAATGTTCAAGAAAAATACTGTGGAGGGAATCATCTCAATGATATTATTCATATCTTGACAAAGTTTCATCTGAATATGAGCTTCTGGGTAAGAGTTATGCAAAAAGTTGGTTTTCAACAGTCATTGCTCAACGTCGAAGTCACATGTTTGAATTTTTTTTTTCAAATTATCTATGCAGTCTTAGAAGGTACTGTTTGATGGATTTTATTGATCTCATATTCATGTTTTTAAGAAAATTAAAAATTCAACATGGGCAATTGTGGAAGATTTTAAATTATTGGTGTAATTTCACATTTTCTCCATGTAATTGTTCCTAGTAAAACAAGAAATGATAATTATTTCTTTCAGCTATTACAAAGACAAATTTAGAGCTAGAAACATGGATATCATCATTAATTTGAAGAACCAAGGGTATGAATTGGTAAGAGGCAAATATTTTTGGCCTTATTGATTAAAAAATCTATGTTTAGACCTCCATTTTGGAGGGCATCTTCAAAAAAACGTGAGAGTAAGTTTGAATACCAAACATAGAAGATTCCAACAGAGATTTGAATTAATAAAATATATATTTTATTGAGGGAATGGGATGCTACTTTGGGGGTGAGCATTCAATTGCTTTTAATTCAGATTTTAAAAAAAGTTTTAAAAAAGGAGAGAGGAGAGCTAGAGGGTTGCATGGAAGTTTTGAGAGTAGATTGTCAAATCTTGCAAGAAGCGAAGATGAAGATTGAGTTTGAGGATAAGTGAGAGAGAATGGCCATGGAGAGCCAAAGATTGAAAAAAAAAATTGTTGATCATATGATTGAAGAAATATTGTAATTGTTTCAACATGGTTGAACACCATTTTCAGATTTGAATGCAGTTGGTTTTCATTGTTCAAATTCTATGTTTTGTGAGTTTGTGGATGGATATGTGTTTTTTTTTGCATTAGTGGTATCCCTTGAAACTTTTATAGGAATTTTAAAAGCTTTGCCTCCATAATACCTTTGAAAATAAAATTAATGAAAGTGGTGCTTTGAAGTGCGGAATCGGGTGCTCACAAGTGAAAAAATGAAATTTATCTGATTCACACAAAAATTGGCGTGCAAGCTTGGAATGGTATTTGATGAACCTTTGCAAAAGGATTTTTCCCAAACCTTCATAAATTTTAAAATTTTAAACTTTTAAAAAATTGCTACATTATTTTAACCAACTTTTGGAATTAAAATCTCCCAAACTAGAAAATATATGAATTTGATTCTTTTTGCACATTTCACATGCCACCTCCATGAATACCCCTACCAAATTATTTTACTCCAATCCTTATGAGTTTTCCAGAAATAATTTTCGAAAATTGCTTATGAAGCCTTAATTGACAAAAACTGATTTTATACAAATCTAAACAGAAAAAAACTTTCCAAAGCCGAGAGATGCCAAATGAACCCCAAAACACACCAAAACTAAAATTCAAACCCGAAGCTTGTTTTTGGTTGATGTCAATTGCTAGTCTACCTAGATGCTCCTGCATCATCCACTATAATTAAATAATTATTTTAATTATCTAATTATTCATTAGCATCTTCTCATAAATTAAATAAATTTTATTTATTTAATTTGGTCCGCTCTCTTGAATTTTGAATTAAATCATTATTTGATTCAAAAGGTTCTCTTTGTCACATTCTTCTATAATTAAATAATTATTTTAATTATTTAATTATTCATTAGCCACCTAAATTAAATAATTTTTTATTATTTAATTTCCTCTCTCCTCTTTATCTATGTTGATCCTTATCTATCCATGTCTCAATAAACCTCCACCCTTGATTAAATTATTTATAATTTAATCTTGATTGTCAATCCTTATGATTTAGCCCTAACCCTAGTCCATACCCCATCTTTCATTCTTGGCCATTGATTATTGACATTCAATCTTATCCCTTCATTCAAAATTGACTTCCTTATAAATAACCTTGTCATTGTCATTTGTCATCTATCCATAAGCTATCTAGTGTCTACATGAGCTTATGCTATCTTGTTATCAACATCAGGTCAAGTGCATCCATAGTCATAAAGAATCTTCAATATTTTTCTTTGTCATGTCATAGGCCATTATTGCATACTTGAAAATATGAGGGAAACTATAATATTCAAGAAAAATGGAGAAGTGCAATGGAAGTGAATCAATGGTGGCATGAAGATTTGGTAATATTGTTTTATGTTTTATCTCTTTATGCTTATTTATGCTTCATTGTTTATTAGGGATTGATTTATATGCTTTATTCCCTAACCTTTAATATCTTAACCCTGATTACATTAGTGAACTTGATGTGAAAGGACAAAATTGCATAGATCATATGAAAATTTTCATTTTGCAGGTTATAAGTACGGATCACTTCAATCACAAAGAGCATAACAACACAATCACAAGGCTGAACAATGCAATTGTTTTACATAGGGCATATTTAGGTTTTCCTTTTGATTTTTGGGTTTGTTGTTAGATCTAGGTCATTTAGTTTTCATTTCATTAGGCTAACCCTAACTGCATATCATAGCCATCACTAGATTACCTAGTTTTGGAGATTTCTTTGCTGTTTTATAGGTTTAGATCATCGAGACACAACTGACTGTGGATAGTCATAATTGTCATTCTGATTCACCGCATCTGACATTGACCTGAGCTGCAACTATTTTTGTGAAGTGCAGTCAACATCTTGAAAGCTGTAGTCACAAATTGTAAGACACAATTACTTCTAGTTGTAAGCCACAACTGCTATTTTCTATGATGCAATTTCCTGTTCATTCACAATTTATGATTTCATTCAAAATTTTCAGTTTAGGTCTTTTCTATTTCATAGTTTAGGGGTTTTTGGTTATTGATAGTTGATTTCCAGTGTGTGACATAGGTGGGAAGGAGACATTCAATTTAAGCATTGCTAATCAAACTATCTTGTCTTCTTTTCATTCACTCATTGGAATAAAATTAAACTTACATTCACACAACATTGGGCTTAAATTTACCTTAATTTGCACTTCGCTCATGGGATAAAAAGAATATGCATCTCACTCATTGGTCTAAAATCAACCTTTGCATGAAGTATTTTTTCACATATTTCTTTGGAGATTAAAAAGAACAAGTGTTTGCATTGTGCTTCAAGGTGTGTATGCACTTCTCGCACCATTTGGTGATCTTGAGAACCAAAAACATCTTTTGGAATTTTGTATAATCATCCACACATTTGGATTTTGGGCTTAAAATAAACCCCATGCAAGTGTGAGGTAAAGGTGTTTGTCGTACTTTTGCTACCTTTAGAGGGGCCTGCCTTGAAAGAGGGAATGACTCCAACTAGTTTTTTGTTCGAATCAGTATATAAAAGGATAAGACTAAACTTTCAAGTCCTCACGATGATCTTTTCCCTTGTCGTATAGTGTCACTCGAGATAGTGTACCTACTGTAAAATTTATAAGATCCCCAAGTAGAGTTATTAAATCCTTAAGTGGCTTGTTGGATGCTTGTGGGGAGTCGTGTCCCCAAGTATTCACTAAGAACCTTTGTTATAGTGGCCAAAATCCATTTCACTTGCTAGCATAGGGATGGTCGTTTTGAAGCTGGCCCATGTCTTCACTAAGGATGTTTAGAGGCATAAATTCCTCTTTAGGGAAATGAGACTTGGTGAGCCTGAGAAGTGAGTGTCGTGGAGGGGAGCCAGTGCCACCAATTATCTAGTTGTCTGCCTTTTTGAAGTGGTTGGAGAAATCTGAGTGGGGATGTAGTAAGTGGTATCTCTTGAGAAGCCATAGGTTGTGAAGTGTGTTTTCAAGTGTCTTTTACACATTTAAACATTTCACATTCAATTCAAACCAAAGAAAAGTGTTTTTAGACTATTTTTTGTGTTTTCCAAAATCACCTTAAATTTGGTCAAAAACCAATCAAAACCAAACAACATACACTGTAAACCACAAGTGATTGTCCTTCACTGAAACTGTGACATAGAAAACCACAATTGACGATTCTAAACTATAATTGCAATTCCATAAAACTATAATTGATTATGCTAAACCACAACTAAAATTGCAAATGATGTAATTGCATGTTACCATAAATATTGATGAAAATTGAGACAAAGCCTTTTTTTGACTGATCTTGAGCATAACCTAAGTCTTTGACCATAGACTTGCAACATTGCCATTCATTTTCTATCCATCTATTCACCATTACATACCTTGCATCCACCATAGGAAAAACACTAAGGTATCCTCTAGCTTGCATATACCTTGTTGTGAATCTTAGTCTTGGAAACTTATTAGGCTTGAGACTAGTCCATAGTGACCAAATCAAATTTTTCTTGACTTAAAACCTTCCATTATTTTAGTCCTTTTGTCATTTAGGTTGGCCCTCAACTCACAAGGCTAGTTTGAGACCACCTTTGTCAAATCTTTTCATTTAGTCACCATCATTGAGGTCTTGATAAACTATATTTGCAACCTTGGCTAGCTTAGTTTGGTTTAGCAACCTTGCTTTGTTTTTTCCATAAGCTGTTTAGTAGTCATACTTTAGGTCATATTACCATTTTTACCTACCATTTCTCTTCTAATTGCATTTCATTTGGCATACCTTAGAAATCATTCTTAGGCATCATCCTTATATCCCAAAAATCCAAAAAAAAAAATAGAAGTCATCTTGGATAGGCATAGTTGCATACCCTTGCATAGCCATCATCCTCAAATATCCTTTCTGTTTTTCAAGTCTTACATGGTTGAAACTAGGTCACAAAGGAAAAGAAAAGAATAGATTTCCCACAAGAAAACAAATTATTTAACCCATTTGTAAATTACTCACAAGGGGCACCTAGAAAATACAAATCATTATTAGAGAAATTTGTCACTAGAGACCAAAAAGGAAACATTGTTGTTGAAGAACTAGAGGCTGCTACCCAGGATCCAAAATTTACCTCTTTTGTGGATGAATTCTTGGCACATGAACCTCAACGTTACCTAGCTAAACTATTATTAGAAGGTGCCACATTACCCCCTAGTTTTGATGTCAATATGTTACAAGGAGCATCCACATCCATCAACTAAACTCAAGGAAACAACACAACTGTCTCTAGTGGCTTTATCCCGCAAGTGAGTACACCTATTCCATTAGGGTGAAAAAAAAGACACAAAAACCATTCACACTATTGGTAGGTGGTCAGTGCTCCCCTCGGGATTCATGATATGGACTAACTACCTCTTGTGGATTTGTTAACTCTGGTAGTTGTATCATGCATTAACAAGTCGATCTTTTGGTGCAATGACAACTGTGGGCCAACAATTGGTATCAGAGCCAAAGGTGTTGGGTTTGAATCACCTCAGGTAACGCTGAGGGGGAGTTTTTTGGAAGGTGGTCAGTGCTCCCCTTAAGATTCATGACATGGACTAATTGTTGGAAACAAGCAACACTGAGAGGGGGGTGAATCAGTGTTGTACAAAAATTAAGTTTATTATTCTGATCTTTAACTCACTTAAACATTCAACCACAAGAAATATGCATGAACAAAAAGAAAACAACCACAACACCATAACACCAAAATTTTTATGTGGAAACCCTGTTAGGGGAAAAGCCATGGTGGATGGCCAATCTATAATAAGATCTGAGTACACCCAAAAGAAAGATTACAAAATGGTTATGCACTTGCATTCAAGCACGTTGCCTAGAGCTCACTACTCAAAATAGAGAGGCACACTGCCTTACAGAGCTTTGGATTAGATCCAAGAGAATGAACTAAAATAATAAGATCGACAAATGCTTGATTACAGTTTTGGTTAAGCTTAGTAGTCAATCTTCTGTCCTTTTAACTAATTCTACAATTATGCTCTGCTTTGCTCTAACTTGCATCTCAAAATATTTAATGCACAAGTGAAACTGTGCATAATCACTTAATCGCCCTTTTGATGATCACAACTCATATCAACACACCTTTCTTACATGCCAAAATGATGTAACTTATCATTTATATATATCCACAACTAAGAATTTAGTTGTAACAAGTCGACTTCAATAAAACTTAGAAATATTCACAACTGTTGGCTCAAATTATGAATGATATTCAATGTGCATCCACAATGGTCATCCAAAACTTAGTTTGGACCCAAAACAAAAAACAATTTGAATAAGTATTCCTCGAATATCCGCAACACGTTATATCAAATGGGCCAGCCATGAAACACTAATGACCAAAAAGATATCTGGACAACTGGATCTCCAGACTTACAAATAACTTGATACGAGGCACTGATATTTCTAGATAATGCAAGAAATACATTGATCAACCTCCCATGAGATCCACAACTCAAAATAACAACTGGAAATTTGCATGTGAATTGATGATCACAAAACTACTAGATGCCCTGTTCTTCCTTGATTGTTTACGAAATGTCTGCTGGTATGAGAAAAAGATGACGTGCAAATCCAAACACCGACTTAGATTGCCTTCAATGAAAACACTAGAAAAAATTTGAAGTGTCTCTTGCCAATAATCTCCCCATTTGGCATTGATGGCAACACTTAGTGAAAAATGACTAAGTGTCGGATCAGTATCACCATGAACTACACTGCCACTTCAAAAATTCAAAAAGGATCTACAATCTTAGCTTAGAGATGCAACTCCCCTAGGGTGAATACACATTTTTCACTGTACAGCTCTCCCCCTTTGACATCAGTGGAAAAATGGGGAAAACCAAAAAATGAAATTTTGAAACTGTACAAGCATGACCTTGTGACTTACATAAATTTGAAAACATCTACAAAATAATTCTTCAACACACTTAAATTTGTGTCCCAAACCCTTTTGAGACTCTCCAAAATTGTTAGGTGACTGTAAACTAAATAAGATAGATTTTCTACAGTTTCAAGATTTATTAGGTCACAAGCTGCCATAGCATCTTTGGCTTCCTTTAATGCACTCACCATTATTTCAATTTTTAGACCAATTAGTCGTATGAGTTCACATGCTCTTCCTACAATCCTCTCATTTTCATGCTTCAAGCACCTTATTTTTTCAAGTTGAGATATTACTTGACCTTCTTGCTCACAAACATTACCAGCTAATGGATCAAAAGCATCCGAAATGGTAGCCAATTATTTTTCAATATCCTTCACCTTCTTTTCATTGTCTTAAGTAAATTTGGACAAAACTAAACATGACTTATACACCTTTCCACCTTCAGATAGAGCATCTTGAATTTTCCTCATACATGGCTAATTTTTCAAAAGATTCGAAATGAGTACTTACATAATTTATGAGCTTCTTCAGTTCATTGGAAGAGGAACCAGATAGGTCCTTGACATGAGTAGGCATTAATTTCTCCAGAACTACAAATGCAAGACTAAATAATTCACTATCCTCTATGTGGGACTTCAAAATTCTCTCACTAGCCTTGGCTTGTGCAATTAATGCAACCTTCATCATCTGAATTGGGGACAAAGTGAATAGATTGATCGAGCCTTCAACCAATTTAGAATCAAATTCTTCCTGTTGCTCCACCAGAGATTTCTTCACTACCTCGGCAATTTCTTTTGCTTCCACTTGGATTTCCTTAACTTGAGCCTTTTCTTCTTCTACTTTAGGTTCTTCAGAAACTATTTATTTGTTGTTTATCATCAACACAAAAAATTCCATAGCAAAGATAGGGGCTTCTCAACACACTATCACATCACAATCAAGACATATTCCTCAAGGACATATCCAAAGTTCCATTATGCAAAACACAAATTGGTAACCAAGTCCCCATCATGCAATATGGAAACCAAGGACCTTTTCCCCAATATGGCAACCATAATTCACTTGGTCAAAATTTTACAAGCTCATGGCATATACCATCCAATTCACTTCAAAACATTCATATCCTAAAACCAAACAAAAACATACCAAATCAAAATCAGTCATACACATACATGTCCCAAACATAAAACCAAAACCCATCATTAACATATATATCTAATCAGAACTCATCCCACAACATTGGACTCCAAAATACCAACATGAGCTTGCAAAATACACAAGACCCATCATTGATGCAAGTCGATGTCTTACAAACTAAAATGTTGGCCTTGCAACAACAATTAGAAAAATATGCTAATGTCAAACAAAAAGACTTACACTACTCAAGACTTATGTCCTTTTCCTTTTGATAGAAGTTTATACATGCCACCCTTCCCACATGGCTATGTCGTACCAATGTTACCTAAGTACAAAGGGAGGGGTAATATGCTTGAACACATAAGATATTTTTACATGGCATGCACAAACATTGCATATGATCCCACATACCTAATGAGACTTTTCCCAAGAAGTCTTACAAGCATAGCACTTGAGTGGTTTTCACGATTACCGACTAACATAAAAACATGGGGAGAACTAGAAAACAAGTTTGTGGAACACTTCACATTTAACATTGACAACAAAATCACCATTGCCACCCTATGCCATACCACACATGAAGAGGGTAAAAATTTTGTAACCTTTTTCCAACAATGGAGAAGTATGACTAGTTGATGTCCTGTTCAGATACTTGAGAAACAAGAGGTGGTCATGTTCATTGAAAACTCGAACTCAAAATCAAAACATGATTTGCAGGTGCAATGTTGTACTTCCTTTGCCAATTTAGTGGAAAAATGCATCATCCTTGAAAATCCTTTAATTGAAAAAGGAGAAATCAAGGTACCCAACAAAAATACCAAGACGCAAAACACTTCAAATGACAAAAAAAAATATTGGGCCTGAAACAAGAACATGACTAATGATGGGGTTTTTGATGCAAAGACTATTCATACCGGTCCTATTATTATATTACGAGGGCCTAGCACATCAAATAATGCACCAAAAAAAAATGAAAAAACTACCAATGCTATAAAAAATACACAACAAACACGAACCCAAAGGAAGTTCTCAAAACGCCAACACACTCCTTTAGGATATCCAATTGAGTTTGTTCTAAAACAACTCCTGCAACATAATGTCATGAAACTTCCAAACCAAAAACAATATGAACCTAGGTGGTTTAAACCATCTTGGTGGGATGATAATGCTTTTTGTGACTACCACCAAGGTAAGGGACATTCCACTTCACAATGTAGAAAACTAAAGAATATAATACAATACCTTGTGGAAAATGACACCATTGAACTCAACGGACAACAACAAAAATAATCAAATAGCGACCATAAAGTGTTTTCCTATCCTCTCCATGATCAAGGGAAAGGAAAGGCTCCCATCTTAGGAAATAAGACCAATAATAATTTGGCCAATTATGCTAATGTCAAATATGACTATAACCACACTACCATCATAAACCACATTTGAGCTACTGATGAACATATCAACACCATCATCATTAAGAAACCTCCTAAATATGTTGTCAACTCTCTTTGAACTAAGGTAACCATTCAAGGTTCACTACCAAAACAACTATATTCAAAGCCTTAGGACAATTTTCTTAACCAATTGGGAAAGACCCCAGCGCCAATTTCTTTTTTAGAATTGTTACTTATATCACCTGATCACAAAGCCATCCTTGAAAAATCTTTCCATAACACAACCATCCCTACCAACCTTGACATCAATCATTTCTAGGAGATGGTAGGCTATTTGAAAAACTCCCATCATGCCACTTTTTCTGAATAAGACTATTCAACTAAGAAGACAAACCATAATGACCCTTTACACCTTCAAGTCCTTATCCATAAAACCAAAGTCAGGAAAGTCTTGGTAGACAATGGAGCAGGGTTGAACATTTGTACCTTAAATTTTTTTAAGATGTTGGATTTCTTAGAAGCATGTGTAGACATCACCAAGAGCATTGTCATCAAGGCATATGACGATGCAGAAAAATCATCTTAAGGAGTCATAACATTACCTATCGGAGTTGGTCCTGCAGTCATGGATACCACTTTTCAAGTCTTGAACCTCGACCTCCCATACAACCTTATCCTAGGCCAACCATGGATCCATTCCATGAAAGAAGTTCCATCCACCTACCACCAATTCCTTAAATTTTCACATGAAGGCACCGAAATTATGATTCTTAGTGATCTTGATCCCTTCAAATATTGCAGTAATTTGAGAGGGACCACTCAATTCCAAGTGCCTGTCAACCAAGAGGCCTCATCATCTTGATACACTGATCCATATTCATTGACTAAAGTATCCACTTCATCTACCATACTATCAAACTCCAAGGTCCAAGTCCATGACATGGGATGTGGTGAATATCGTATGGGAAAGTTATAGATAAATGACAATGCTAATGCTGCTACGAAGGTTTCCACTTCAAACAGTGATGTCAAGATAGTTTCAGAAGATACTCAAATAGATGAATGTGCATGGATTGACATCTCTTGGGATCCTGATGACATATCTACCTTTACCATATTTTCTTCCACTCAAAATTTTCATGTCCATGAAAGCCCCATGTTCGACCAAGATATATATAATAATGCACTCTTTGATCCTGAATCCGCTGAGGATATCCATACATCATCCTTCCATACTGCCTATGCTAGGTTAGGGTATGTCCCCCCTACTGTTTCCTATACTAATCCATCTTTCCAAGTCATTAAGGATGTGAGAGTGTCCTTTAATTGAACGGTATCAAAAAGGATAGTTCCAAAGGCACTATTGATGACATTGCCATTCATGACCATTCACTAAACATTCCTATCACTCCATCCACTTCATCCATCTAGCTCATGTCCATTCACATCATAGACATGGATCAACAAGTCATATCCAAGGATAAAGGAAAAGTCAAAACTCAAGAATCAAAAATCAAAATTCCTTAAAAGGAGATCAATTATCAAAAGACATGATGAAAAAAAGAGAAAATCAAGAAGAGTCCTCTAGCCAACATAAAAGGCTATTGGACCAATAAAAAATACAAGTCAAGAATGAGCAAGAATATCAAGACAAGTCCTCTAGCCACTATAAAAGGCTATTGGATGAATAAAAAGTAAAAATCAAAAGTGAAAATTAGAAAGCATTGGTCTCCAAGAATGCTCATCCACCAAAAATCATTGGGGGCATCTATCAATGCAAAAGGTCAAATAAATTGCTTGTTGATCCAAGGTCTTCATCTCCATCACTTTCATTCATTTCATACATTTCATTCAATCCATCCATACTCACATATCATCTCACCTCCACCATCAATTTCTTTTAATGTGCCTTTGATGATGACCCCTTCATGTACCCTAGCGCATTGGTTGCCCAAAATCCTTTTCATATGAAGCTTGGTGGCCCACATAGTGTGAAAATTAGAGATAATACCATAGCCTCTTTCATCCATCACCTCTATCATCCGTCATATTTACCACAAGCATTTCACATCCATATCAGGTCTTTTTTCCAAGCACAATCATCTAAATAGGATCAATGCATCATCATGACATATCAGTTCTACACTTAGCTTCTAAAAGTCCCATCTTAACTAGAAAAAATAAAAATAAAAATAAAAAATAAAAATAAAATCATTACCTTGATGAAAACCTGACAAACAGGCATCTTGGTAACACCAAAAATAAAATAAAATTCAAGAAAATAGTAAAGAAATAATTCGTCCAATAGTGAAAACCACTTTGGTGGCACTTTGGATAAGTGCCATGCTGAAAACCTGGAAAACAGGTGCCATGTGTAGTTGACTTTGCTCCGTCATCTGCCATCATTTCAATCTAACTTTTCTCCATCTTTTGACTATTCCATACCATCCATAATAATGACTAGTTGTCTATTCCATAACCTAGAATGATTGAAATCATGTGTCCTTTTTCATCTTCCATAATGCTCATCTCATTCCATTCCACCCTCTAATAAATTGGTCTTCTACTTGACTGGAGGAAAATACTTGACCTATGTCATTAGATCTATCAGAGGTTGCTTTCACTCAAAAAGACAAAAAAATCATAAAATGACAAAAAAGACAAAAAATCAAATATTCCTCAAAAAGACAAAAAAATCATAAAATAGTAAAAATCCCAAAAAAATCAAAACATGTTAAAAACAAAAAATACATCCAAATAACTTTAAAAAATCACAAAAATAGAATTGAAGTCGATCATTCCAGTCTAAGTCCAGTCGAACTATGTTTCCTCTACAACTAAACGTAGGCAAGCCCATCTATCTATGTGACCTAGAGGCATTAGGTCAGTCCTTTTAGGTTGTCAAGTAAAATCATGACTCAGTACTTTGTAAGTAAATCAAAGTTATTTCATGTCAAACTACGAGGTCTCTACACATTGTTACATAGGAAAGACCATCTATTGATGAGCCCTTGAGGCTGCCTAGGTCGGTCCTTTAGGGTTTTTCATGTCAATCATAATAAATAAAACATTGTCAACATAGACACAAATAGTCATAAAGGAATTGGGAAATTCATGCATCAACCAGATAAACAGGTTAAAAAGGTCACTTAGTCAAACAAAACAACTTGTCAAAATAGTCAAAAAGTTAAATCGTCAACTAGTCAACTTATGTCTTATACCGGATGTATCCTTTGTAAGGCCTCTCTTTGCATGTGACTAATACAATCTTAAAGTGTTATATATTCCTCCTAAATAGATGGTTAGATATATTGCAAGCGATATGAAGATGATTGTCTAACAGTAACCTTATAGTTTTACGTTATGTTATTTTACTTAATGAAGATGTATGTGCATGCGAATTATTGTATGAGATTCAAACTTATAAGATGAATTTGAAATAAGATAATTGTTGTGTCGTATTACATTGGAAGAGTAATTAGCTATGTAAATGATTCATGAATAAAGTTACAAAGATTTGATTTACAATTAATGTTGTTTATTAATATGTCTAACTGTGCTTAATTATGTTGTGCAGGAAATTAAATGAGTCGATGTGGGATTAACATTAAAGGTCGAGAAGATAACGGTGCTAGCATGAGAAGGGATAACCATCAAGTGCAAATAAAAATACTTCTTGTTGAGGATATAAATTTAACTCCATCCGAGACCTAAAAGCAAGTAGAGTAAATGTATTGGAGGGCTAAGGAATCAAATATGCAAATAGGAGGATGGATAAATATTGGAATCAAACCAAATATATCTTTGGGAAGTTCTAAGTGTAGCCCTATTTGACTTAGAAGGGTTTGAGGTTATATTTTTGATTGGGTGATTATGTTTGAGTAGAATCCAATTGTAGGTCATGTGATGTGAGGTTGGAACCCTTGGTCAAGATCAAAACTCGTATGGATTCTTTTGTGAGTTTTAAAAAGGGATTATTGAGTCAATTTCCTTGGTTTTTGAACAAGAATAGACCCCTAAGACTTATACCTATGGGTTTGGAACCTTTTTGACATGTGAACTTGTCCTTGGAGTGTGAAAAGACCCCTCAAAAGTCCATATTCATGAATGTGACGAATTCAAAAAGTGTTAGGGTTTGGAAAAAGTGACTTGTCACTCTCAACTCCCCACTCCCCAAAAGTTTTTGGAATTGGCACAAGACTCACACATGTGTGAGCACTTGTGGGAAAGAGTGTAGGTTTGGAGGATTCCTATATATCTCAAGAAGATGGAAGATTTGGGCATTGCCCACTTCTCCTCTTGGAGAACTTGAATGATGATGGTAGAAAGAATGAGAAAAGAGAGGAGTCCATATCTTGGCAAGATAATGATGAAAATGGCTTGGTTTGGAGAGGAAGAAGGATAAAAGAGTTTAGTTCCCTTGGAGAAAATAGATAAGTTCTCTCTTACTTCCATTTCCTCTTTTGTGTATTTTTCTTTTCCGTAAGAAAGTGGTATGATGTATGGATCATGGTTGAGAAAAAAACTAGAAGCATGAGATTTGGTGCTATGTTGTATTTTATCACTTGTAAATTTTTTTTTTTAAAAACTCCATTCATCATCTTGGAGTTAAAAAAAAACTTTGCTCGGGGGTATGGCTAGAGCCCACGAGGCTCCATGACGCCATTATGGTAGGGTGGAGAGCAAGACTTTGTTCATGGGTGTGTAAGACATTTGTTTTCTCAAACATAGTGGTAGAGTTACAAGTTGCAAGGAGATGAATTTCATATTGTTCAATGCAGAAATGAGAGTAAGCCTTGTATATTTGCGTGTATTATTTATTGTATTCTTAAATATTATATGAAACAGTGGAGGCTAATATTTTGTTGCAAAATGAGAGGGTGAGGAAAACAAGTCCTTGTTTATTGGCATGTGAATCATTTATTTATTTATTTTTTAATGTTATTTTTAATAAATTACAAGTTGAAGAGATGAGTATCATATCTCTTCAAAGGAAGAATGAGAAAAAGAAAATATGTACATATTGGCATGGTATACATGTTATACTTCTAAACACTAATTGTAATATTCAAAATTTTAGTACATCTTGTTACAATGGAGGAAGTTTTTGTCCTTCACTTTTTAACTAATTAATACTTATATTTGTCTTGGAGGAATTTTTGAAGCCATGTTTAGAAAATGGTATGAAAAAGACAATATGTTCTTGTAAAAGAAAAAAAAAGAGATAGAGTAGAATAGAGGTGAATTTTGTAGAAATGGTTAAGATTGCTTTATCTTACAAATATTACTCACAATAAAGGGTTGTCTTGAACAATAAACTCCAAGGCTTGATTATTGCAAAAAAATTGATTAACCTAACTCATAGAGAAGAGAAATGATGTAATAATAAAGTTACAGTTACAAAGAAATAGTTCTAAAACTGGGTCATGTGTTTTACTAGGTTCTTATGAAATAACTAGTATTCTTTAAAAAGACCTGACCGAAATTTTAGAGGAAATAGTTGTAGAAAGTACTGCTTTATATATATATATTGCCTAGCTTACCTTCCAAATGAAAAATCTCATTCATTGGTATTAAAACGTATCTTGTAGAAGAAAACAAAGGTAGGAAGGATTTATAAAGTTTTTAATAGTAAATAATGGAGCTTGCTGTATAAGGAAGAAGGAGACTTGAAAAAAATTTAAATGGCAGATTTAAGCAGGAATGGGTAGCAATCCAACAAATGGACGAACCCATTAATAATAATCATCAAAATATATTATAAACCATTAAATAAAAAATAAATGAATAAAAATATACATATATAAATTCCCTTGGACATTAGGCAATATAAACAAATATATATATATATATATATATAGATTTCATTTGGGAGCACACACAGTAAAAGAAAAGACATTTTAGTCATCTGTGTTGATTAAATAAGAGAGTGTAACAAAAATAAAAAAATAAAAATAGCCTTCAGATTGTTAGCTTAGTTTAATTTGTCTAAAAGCAATTTATATATTCGGTAAAGTAAAAAAAAATAAAAATTCTCATTTCCAAATCTCCCATAAATCAACTATATGAGTGAAGTTGTGGGCTTTACGGGTTTTGAGATCACAAGAGAAAAAAAAAAATTTCAAATGACGCAGCTACTCCCTCACAGAGTTGTCGACCTCTCTGTCCTCAATAGTCAATGACCCTGATTTAAATCTTCTGTGTAACACAGGATAACAAAATGCATAGTAAATTTCATAAATACAGTAATAGTATTTGAACAAATAGCATGAAACTTTTAAAAGGGGAGAACGAACACCAAAAAGGCAGAGGTTCTTGTTCTGGGCATTGAACGCACAGAAGAAAATACAAGGAAACACAAATAAAAATAGGAGCTTAACATCTCACTCATTCTTTGTTGATGTAGCTGTGCAGAAATCTTCCCTTCCCTACTTTCCTCAGACCTCATCCATTTGGGCCGCCACAGACTTTTGTACCTCAACAGGAGGGTGAGGCTCAAATAAAAAGAAATATAAGAAAACAAAGAGGAGGTTAGGTCAGTTTGGAGGCCCCCAATTAGGGCTTGGCCGAGTAAATCCAACGCTCTGATTTTTATTTAAGGAATAAGATAGAAGTATGTGTTTTAACTTTTTGAGATGAGGCGTGAGGATGAGAGATTCTTGAGCGCCTTTTTCTTTGCCCGATATCGTCCCCATTATTTTTTAAAAATTTGGGGGCACTTCCTCTCATTATGCAAAACACCCATATTATAGTGGCGATCACTTTCCACCTCTAAATTAATTACCTTCTAGTTCCTTCCCTTATGTGGCTTCATAATGATAAAGGAATAGTAGACCGTCTTCCATTTAGGTTTCAAAATATTGGATTAGCTTTAGATGAATAAATAATATGGGGAGGAATATCATAAGGACAGCTAGCTTATTGCAAACCAAGTCTTATTAAATTTTATACGTGCTTCTTCTTTTTATGTGTTTAAAATCTGAAAAGGAGTCCTTAATAAGTCTTATCCCTAAATAGTTTTTACACATTAAAACATTCCCTTTAAGTATCCTAGGAATTAGGAAAGAAAGAAATCGTGGAATTCTCTTAGAAATCTAAGGTTTAAGTTTAGTTTTTTTTATTAGGATGATACTTATAAAGTAAGATAATTCAAACTTAGTTTTTATATATCTAATAAATCATATATATAATAACTTTTAATTGTGATATTTAAAAAAAAAAAAAATGATTTATAATATTGTAATTATTTATTTCTTTTTTAAGTGTCAATTTTATTTTAAGAAATATATATTGAAATGAATTTATATTATGGGTAAAAAGGTCATGAGTTTAGAGTTAGGGTTTATTAGGAAAATAAAAGAAACCTTCATAATCAATTATTTAGGTATATCAATCGTGTAAATAAATATTGATGTATTTTGTTATTATAATACTCGGAGGTAAATGAAGAGAAGAAGAATTTTGAATTTAAGCATTGAATAACATACCATTTTAATGTGCAATTTAGAATAAGAAATTATTATCCTTAACAATATATATATATATAGGAATATGAATTACCCTTGTGATTATAGGTGATCAAGTTTTAGATATTTAATATTTACAAAGAAGGTGAGGACATTTTAATTATCCATGGTTTAAACATTAGATATCATCATAAACATATAGGCCCTATGGGGTATCGATTAAGAACAATGATCTTAAGTAATTATTGTGAACAATTCGCACAAACATGATAGTATTTATCTAATATATGAAACATGTAACTATTGAAATGAGATTCAACCTTGTGATAGATTAATATACTCCCCGTTTAGTGTGAAGATTATTGCTATTGTAAAGATAGACTTTTAATAATACCCAACCATGGTACAAAACTAGTTTAACTATAACCTAACACCTAGAGTCACCTTGTTCCTCATTTAAGTGTGCACATGATGGACCTCATGCACCTGATCATGTTTATTCCCACATCTCCACTCTCAAGTGATGCATTGATGGTGAGTTTGCTCAAGCAACGCCACCTAATGTGTATAGATCACTGCCATATTTGTGTATGTTAAAAGTATTAATAATGTTAATTTTAGACCTAGAAGTCCTATTGTGTAAAGGTGGCACTATGTGTATATGCTAGGTTGTGAATGTATGTTGTTTGGGTTGTGATGGTTGTGTTAGATCCACATTGAAATGTGGGCATGACATTAAAGAATAATAATCTCATTATGAAGGAATAACTATGGCAACATCTTGAATATAACTCTAGCCATGTTCTTTATATAATGGAACTTCGTAATGGCACTTAGCACTTGCATTAAGTTTTATACGAAGTTAATGTGTTTTCTTCATTAAAAAAAAATATATATGTAGGTTTTTCTAGTGTAAAATTATAGGCATGACATCCTTCCTAAAAATAGACATTGCCATTTAGTCAAACATTGTCATTTTCCTTATACGTGGTCACATGATCAAAACCAGACTCAACATCTTATAACATGTGTCTTTTCCTAAAATCAAGGCTTGTCAAACAATCAACCCGTCAATCACCTAATCAATTAAACAAACAATCAAATTTTGGCAACACTCTGAATGGCTGTTGACCTTATGGTTTGTTTTGTCTTATCTTTTTCTTGATTTTTCTTTGAGTTAGGTTACTAGCTTCCTCAAGGATGTCCCATGAAGGATTTAGAGGAGCAATGATCTCTCAAGACTCTTTTCTTTGATTGTTGTTTGTGGATTGTCTTGCCAAAAAGACTGGGGCAACTTTTCCCTTAGTATGAGCTAAGACATTCCTTGTCTGCATTGTTTGTTTTGCAAGTGGATGAACTTTCACACCTTGGTCTAATTCATACCATGGTGTTTTTTGTCCATTTGTATCATTTCACCACCCAATGATGATTAATGCAAGGCCTAGTATGTATTTGGAAAAATATTAAAGTTCTTTCTTCATACTAACATCCATATCTCCCATGCTAACATTTCTTCAACTCCCCTTATCTATTTTCCTCTCATCCATTTTGAGATCACACTCATGTGCTTTGAACACACATGTCCTCTTGAGGGGGCATACCACAACCCTTTGTGTCATCCTTCCTCATCCTCTTTACACTGGGGCATGTTTTAACTAAATTTCTTTCATACAACGCGATAAACTACATTATATCAAAGGGGCAAAATGTAGACACTAAAAATTGTCCTAGGCTCGCGACTTCTAAATTCTCCATCATTTCCTCTTTTTTCTTTGATAATTAAATAATTTTAATTATTTAATTATTTTCTAAAGTCATAAGTCTTCTATTAATTAAATAATTTTAATTATTTAATTAATTCATTTTCTATCTTTATTTCCTCCTTGATTAATTAAATAAATTTTATTTATTTAATCACATAACTAGTTAAGTCCATTTCTTTCTAAAGTTAAATGAGTTCATATTTATTTAATTTTTATACCACTTTCCACTATAATTAAATAATTATTTTAATTATTCAATTATTCATTAGCCTCTTCTCTCATAAATTAAATAAATTTTATTTATTTAATTTGGTCTGCTCTCTTGAATTTTGAATTAAATCATTATTTAATTCAAAAGGTTCTCTTTGTCACATTCTTCTATAATTAAATAATTATTTTAATGATTTAATTATTCATTGGCCATCTAAATTAAATAATTTTTTATTATTTAATTTCCTTTCTTCTCTTTATCCGTGTCAATCCTTATCTATCCATGTCTCAATAAACCTCCACCCTTGATTAAATTGTTTATAATTTAATCTTGACCATCAATCCTTATGATTTAGTCCTAACCCTAGTCCATATCTCATCTTTCATTCTTGTCCATTGATTATTGACATTCAATCTTATCCCTTCATTCAAAATTGACTTCCCTATAAATGACCTTGTCATTGTCATTTGTCATCTATCCATAAGCTATCTAGAGTCTACATGAGCTTATGCTATCTTGCTATCAACATTAAGCCAAGTGCATCCATAGTCATAAAGAATCTTCAATATTTTTCTTTGTCATTGTCATAGGACATTATTGCATACTCCAAAATCTGAGGGAAACTATAATATTCAAGCAAAATGGAGAAGTGCAATGGAGGTGAATCAATGGTGGCATGAAGATTTGGTAATATTGTTTTATGTTTTTTGTCTTTATGATTATTTGTGCTTCATTTTTTATTAGGGTTTGATTTATATGCTTTATTTCCTAACCTTTAATATCTTAACCTTGATTACAAGAACTCAAATCAACCCTCCCATTTCTCTCTATCTCACCTCTCTCTCCCTCCCTAACTCTCCCTATGTCTCTACTTCTCCCTCCCTCCTCCCCCTCTCCATCTATCATTCCCTATGTACTATCTCCATCTGTACCTCTCCCTCCCTCTCTCCCTGTCTCTCCCTCTCTATTTCTCTCTCTCTCTCATGCACTCTCTCCCCCATCTTTCTCTCTCTCATACCCTCTCTCTCCCTCCCCCATATTTCTCTCTAACTCTCTCCTTCACTCTCTACTCTCTACCTCACCATTCTCTCTCTCTACTTCTCCCTCTCTATATATCCTTCCCTATATACTTCTCTATATCTATCCATCTCTCCCTCTCCCTCCCTCCTACCCTATCTCTCTACCTCTCTCTCAATCTCCTCACCTTCCTCCTCTCTCCTTCCCTCTATAATTCTCTGTATCTCACATCTCTCTCCCCTCCCTCCCTCCTTCCCTCTAATTTTCTTTATCTCCCCCCTCTCCCACACACCTTCCCTCTCTACTCTCTATCTAACTTATCCCTCTCTACCTTCCTCCTCTCTCTCTCTCTCTCCCCCAACCACCTTCTCTCACTACTTCTCTCTATCTAACCTATCCCTCTCTACCTCTCTCTCACCCTTCGTCCTCTCTCTTTCAATCTCTCCACCTTCCTCCTTCCCTCATCTATCTCCCATTCTCTCTATCTCACTTCTCTCTCCGTCCATCCCTCTCTCTCTCTCTCCATCCTTCCCTCTCTCCTTCTCTTTATCGCTCTCCCTCCCTACCTCCTCTCTCTTTATCTCACCTCTCTCTATCCCTACTTCTCCCTCCCTACTCCCCCCTCTCTATCCCTCCTTCCCTATATAGTTATCTCTCTCTCTCTCTCTCCCTCCCTCCCTCTCTCTCCCTCTCTCAATCTCCAAACCTCATCCTTACCTCATCCATATCTATCCTTACCTTCATACCACACACCATCCCTCTCCACCTCTCTCTCTCCCTCCCTCATATCTCTCTCAATCTATCCACCTTCCTCCCATCTCTCTCTTTCCCACCCACCTTCCCTCTCTACTTCTCTCTATCTAACCTATCACTCTCTACCTCACTCTCTCTCCCTTTCTCCTCTCTCTCCCCCATATTTCTCTCATTCTCTCCTTCCCTCTCTATTATGTATCTCACCATTCTCTTTATTTCTCTCTACTTTTATCTATCTCACCTTTCTCCCTCCCTACTTCTCCTTCACAAATCCCCCCCTCTCTCCTTCCCTCTCTAATTTTAGCAATATCACCTCTCCCCCTCTCCCTACTCCCTCTCTCCCCCTCTCCCTACTCTCTCTCTCTATCTACTAGAGAGAGAGGTAGGTAGAATGAGGGAGAGGAAAGATATATATAAGTAGAGAGGGAAGGTGGAAGGGAGAGAGAGATAGGAATGGAGAAAAAGGTGAGATAGAGAGCAATAGAGAGAGAGAGAGCAAGGGAAAGGTAGGTAGACAGAGGGAGAGGGAGGATAGCGAGGGAATAATGGAAGGAGAGATAAAGAGAAATATGAGGGAGGGATAGATATAGAGAAGTAGAGAGGAAGGAGGGAGAGGTAGGGAGGGAGCTATAGGTGTCTTTATGTGTGTGAGAGAGAATGGTGAGATAGAAAGAGGGGGGAGGGAGGGAATAAGAGAAAGAGAGAGAGAGGGAGATGGGAGACAAAGAGTAGAGAGGGAGGGAGAGAGTGAGAGAGAAAGAGGGGAAGGGAAATAGGGTGAGATAAAGAGGAGAGAGTGATAGAGGGGGAGGGAGGGAGAGGGAGAGGGAGAGAGAGAGAGAGAGAGAGAGAGAGAGAGGGGGGGGGAAGAAGAGAGGGAGGGAGAGGTTTGGAGGGAGAGAGAGTAAGATATAAAGGGATGGAGATAGTGAGAGAAAGGTCCAGAGTGTAAGGGATAAACAATGAGTGAGATAGAGAGAAAAAAATAATACAACTTGCTGATTACTAAAATTTGACATGCTAATTACGAAAATTTGACTGTCTGAAAAAATTCAAAGATCTTCCAAAAACTAGAATTTTCATTATAACTTCTAGAGATCCGAAACCACTCTCAAATATCTTGAAACTACATAACAAAATGCTCGTGTTGTACAATGCACTCAATTTTTTGTCTTCTTTGGAATTTCCAAGCCATTGGCTTCGATTTGCCTTGGATTTCCAACCCAAAGGCTTGGACTAACCTTTCAAAGCCCAAAGATGTGTTTTTCTATATTCTAAAAAAACACATAATCTTGAGTGTGCTCCCTATCAGGTTTGCACATGCTTCAAGGTCAAGTAAAAAACCACCTATGTAATGTTAAGCTCTCTCTTAGCTATCTAAGTATGTAATTTTTTTCACATTTTGAGTATGTTAACCCTTTCATCTTTAATTTCTTTTGTTGGTGTACCCTTTTTTTGTAAAATACCAATGTTTATTATTTTTTACTTTATTTTTTAATCATTCGTTGAAATTTCAAATAAATTACATTTTTAGAAACTAGACTCCATTCTACACATATTAAAAGAAATGATTTTCAAAATTAGTTTTTAAAAAATTTAGGGGGGGAGTATGCTCAAATTTTTGTTTTTTAAAGTTCATTTTGAATTATGTTATGCCTTATTCCCATTGGATGTATGAAGATATGTAATGACCAAATATAAATCATATAATTCACATATTAGTAATTTATTATTCCATAATTCTATTTATTATAGGCTAGGTCAACCCCATGGAAATTAGTAGGTTAATATATTATTGATTGTTTAAAAATATCAAATAAAAAGTATTCCATAAAATACATTCAATTTCTATAACTTTTATTACTATTTTTTTATATTTATTAGATATGTCCTTTGATATGTTATAAGAGGATACTTAAGTTTATTTTTTGACATTTCAATTATCATTTAATAGTGCTATTTGGACCATTATGATCTTGTACTTATGAATTTTTTAATAATAAGGACAAGACCATGTTATTAGTACTATCAAATATTGTTCAAAATAATAGATACAGGGAATGGCGCTTGGAATCACCTGTCAAAGAAGTAATAGAAGGAAGGAGATGAAATATTTACAAAAAAGGAATTCTTGGTGGAGAACATGCCCATAATGAAATTTTAGTAGAAATATAGATTGAAGGTGTGAAGGTCTAAGAAACAAGTTTGTTGGTGGAATAAGTAATGAAGTTCTTGATACTCAATACAAAGTATTACCAATGTGTTACTTAATAGTTGTAAAGAGAAATTTCAAAGATAGAGTAGTATTTTGAGAGATGATAGGTGGGAATAAAATTTAAATTTATTTGCAAGAAGATAACTTGTAGAAGGAAACTATATACTTTTCTAGATCATTATAAGAATTTGTTGCAATAGTAGTAGGAATTATTTTTTTAGGAATATTATAATAGAAATAAAGAAGTGTAGGCAATATACTAATCCATAATTATTGAAATGTTGGCAAGTGATTATTTTTTGGGTAGAAAAAGTAAGAGTCGTGTGATGCTCCAATCAATCTAATACATTGGCATGGTATCCTAGAGAGAAGAAAGTAAGTCTTAATCTTGTGTGGACCAAGATAGTGTAGTAGAAGGGATGAAGTGTTATGTGCCAAGGTAGAATAAATGAAGTTTCTTAAAGGAGGTGGGCATATTGAGGAGAACTATGTTCCTTTAGGGATGTGTGGTGGTGTATAATGACCAATTTTTATTCTCTCAAATGATGTGACATGACCTATCTTTAAAGGCCTTAGAGAAAAAAGAGGTGAAGTAAAGAGTATATATCTTTTCAATGGATCCTATGCATATGTTTAATGTACGTTAAGGTTGAAGAACTAATTGAAAGATTTGTTCTATATAATTGAAACAATTGACTAAAATAGTATGGCTCTTTTTTATGGAGCTTATGCATATGTTGAGAGTATGCTAAGGTTGAATAATTAATTAAAAGAGTGGCTCTACAACTCAAATCTTATTTGTCAAAATTTGAGATCACAAAAATTATACCTAGGGTGTATAATGTAGAAGCATCTAGGTAGGTCATTGCAATCTTGTGTCAACCCAAAAAAATTGTTTCATCATTATGCTTTACATTGTTGTGTACCTTCACTTTTGATTTGTCTAGAGACAAAGTTCTCACATTATCCTACATGTTTCTAAAGGATATGATATGTTGTCATATTATTTCAACAAAATTTAGCTAATGCATTCTTGTCACATTTGTTCACAAAATGTTCTATTTAGTTCTTTCCCTTGTGATGATAGTTTGAGCTATCTAATATAAACACAAATTTCTAAAAAAAGTTATATAGATGAATAGTGATGGTAAAATACTTCTAACACTTTTTAGAACTATAATACTTTATATATGTTTATTTTACCTCAATATTTAGTTTTCTATCTCTAGCTCGAATATATGTACATACACAAATACAAACAAGTCGAATAAATTAATTGTAAGTCAGAACTCTAGATAAATTGTTGAGCTTAATATGATTAAATATAATGAATAAATATATACATAGTGAATATTAAATAAGATAAAATTTGAACTTACCTCAAATATCACATGAGGTAGATAGACATATTGTTGTGATGTTGTGATAGAGAACTAACATTTAAAACCTAGAACATGACACAATTTTAGAAGAATGAAACACCATAAATCTAAGTGTATAAAATCATGGGGCACAATCATACTACTATGATCCAATCCAAGTGGTATGAATATATCATAATGTCACAATCCTATCCTAAGTAGATATGGGGATTTTGTACCTACACAAGAAGTTTGTTTGAAAATATATGTACATAAGGAAAATTTTGGTGGCGATAAGAAGTGTGACTAGGAATCATTATAGTAACATATAAGAAAAATTAACTTCTTTGTTAGTAATTAGACCCTATATCAAAGTTAATAATGATAAATTTACATTGGAATAATAGGGTTATTGACCAATGACAAAGAGAAGTAAATAGTTGGGAACAAGAAGCATTTTTATTTTTATAAGAGTAATGAGGGGTTTAATGACTCCACAATCAACTTGACACAAAAAGGTTCCTAGTTTTGAGGCATGCACGACTTCAACTTCTAGACAAAGGTCCAAACACACAACTGCAAAATACAAGCAATGGTATAGAGGTTGTGAGCATTTTAGCTCTACAAATTTGAATTTGAGACCGTCAAATCTCAATGTTTAATATGTGAATTATACACGCTCTATATTGAATGACCTTATGTTTTAAAAAGACCTTGGTGATGGCTTTGAATTTAATTGACAAAATATATAATTAAAATTTTTGGTGCACATACTTATGAGTAATGATCATGTCCTGGATTCTTAACCTTAAAATATATAAATTTTGAATATTTGAAATAAAAGATGAACTTTCAGGCCCATGATCTAGTCTAGGGAACATAATCATAGATGCAATCTAAACCAAGGAAAACATTATTTTAGAAAATAAATCATGAATGTTTTGAACATAATGATACAACATAATAAAATGTTACATAATGAATGCATTAAAAGACCTAAAAATATGTGCTACAATCATACATTAAAATCATCCATATAAAATAACTTAAAATGAATAAGAAAAATATAAACATAAACACTTTTCTCTTATAATAAACTAACTTTTTTCAAATAGAATTTTAATTAAAATCAATATTAATAACTTATATTAATATAATATTTAAAATTTATAAATTTAATACAAAATTAAACATAAATTAATTTTTTTATTTAAAAAAATAAAATATATGAATATGCGTGATAAGGTATGGTGGGACTTCTCCTCATTACTCATTTTTCTCACCGTTTCTCAAATCTATCCATTCAACTTTTACTCACTTTTCTCAACTTTTACATTTCTCTTCATTCTTTCTCTTTTTTCAAAATTCTTCTTTGGTTTGAATTGTTATAATCTCTAATCAAAATTGTTGTTGTTGCAGATCAGAACTACAAATATTTGTTATAATATCATGTCAGGGCTTTAATTGCTGCGAAGATTACGAAATATGACTAATCTGGTTTCGCTTTGGTTGTACGAGTGTTCATTTCCCCAAAGTCTCTCTAGGAAGTTTGCCACCTTGTGTTCTTCTGTCTGTAATCTCTCCGTAAAATTCCATCTTTTGAGTTGGGTAATCTTTTCTCTATGATGTTTTTAGATCTTTCTTTCAATGTCTTGAGTGGCAACATACCATCTCAAATAGGGGAACTATCATCTCTAGAATATCTATATTTTGACAACAATCAATTAAATAGTAGTATTTCCATTAAAATTGAAAATCATAGTATTATTATAAAAATTTACATATCTTCAAATAATCTTCAAGACAATTTTTCTCTTAGTTCGTTTAAAAATTTGACTCAGCTTCCTAGTCTTGATTTATCCTAAAATGAGTTGTTTGTCATCATTGAACCAAAGTGGATACCTACAATTTAGTTTCATGAACTGTACTTAGCTTCGTGTAGTATTAAGGGTATCATTCCACTATTCCTTTCCACAAAATATAGATTGCATACATTAGATCTCTCCAACAATAGCCTATTTGAAAATATTCGAGATTGGTTAAGGATGCTTCTTCAACTAAGCAATCTTAACATGTCATACAATAAATTGCAAGGCCATGTTCCCTCCAATTTGATTATAAGCGATATTTGGAGTTTGGACTTACAAAATAATATATTACAAGGTCCTCTTCCATTTTTTCTAGTGCTAGAATCAAATATGGGACTATTGGACTTGTCACATAATAAATTCACAGGATCTATTGCAGTGGATATCAGTAGTATTCTACCAAACATTAAGTTTTTGTCACTATCAAAAAATGATCTAAGAGGTGATATACCTTCTTCAATTGGTCTTTTGCAAAATATGGAGGTTTTGGATCTCTCAAACAACAAATTGTCTGGTAAAATTCCATCAAGCATAACTTAGTGCTCTGCTTTAACAAGATTAAACCTAGCAAATATTGGTTCAATAGGAGAGATACCATATTAGATGGGAATGCTAAGTGGACTTAGTTCACTTCATCTCAATGAAAATATGTTGTAGGGAAACTTGCCATCAAGCCTTAAGAATTTTTCTAGCTTTGCAAATTTTAGATTTGGCTAATAATCTCTTTTTTGGGAACATACCACCTTGGTTAGGATAGTTCTTAGAATTGATGATACTTGGGTTGAGGTCAAATAAATTTGAAGGACACATTCCAATCAATTAAGCAATATATCAAGTCTCCATGTTTTAGATATTTCACACAATTTAGTTTGATTGGTGTCATCCCACCACAATTAGCAAAATTGAAAGGTATGAGGAATTCTACGATGGGAAGCTCACATGGAAATGGTGATAACTCCTATTACTACAAAGAAGAGATTAAAGTGTTTAACAAAGGATTAGAAATGGTGTATTTCATATTAGTGACGTTACTTATAACTTGCATTGATCTATCTACAAATAATCTATCAAGTAACATTCCTTCAACAATTGGAAACCTTCAAGGTTTTCACACATTGAACTTATCAGATAATAGTCTTACAAGAGAGATTCCAAATAGCTTTGGAATGCTTATGGAGTTAGAGTCACTTGATCTTTCAAACAAAAAAATGTATGGCAAGAATCCAAATGAAAACCTGCAAGTTGAGTTTCTAAGTTTTTTCATTGTATCTAATAACATGCTTTGTGGAAAAATACCAATAGGAGGTCAATTTAATACAAATGTATATTCTATTTATTTCTCTAGGAACCCTGATCTTTGTGGTTTCCCAATTAAAAAAAACTCATGTCAATGTGGAGAGACATCAAATTCTAGCATATTGACTCCTCTTCCTAAAAAAGAAGATGATGAGGGAGGAGAAATTCCATGGCACTGGTATGTAGAGTGGATGACAAGTGTCGTTGTTGGATTTTGGGGAATTTTTGGAATCTCGGCTATAAAAAGGCATTAGAGGAGAATATTCGTTCAAGTCTTAGATGAGAAGCTAATTATTTTATTGAGTAGATTGATAAATAGAATTTAGTGGGAAAATATTAAATGCTTCTCATGATAATGAGATTGCCTTGTAATTCCATTATACCTAGAAAAATATGATGTCTTACTTTTAAGCTTATAAAAAAGTAAATTAAAAGATTTTATTTCCCATACAAGAATAAATAAATCTTAATTTATTTCACTATTTTTATTATAATATTTTTAAATAATGTATTAATAAAATATAAATATATTTTTATGTTTGAAATATTATATTTTAAATTAAAATTTGAAGATGTAATTTATTTGTGCTTGGATAAAATCATAGACATTTAATTTTAATGTTCTTTATTAATGAGCTTTGATTGTAAAAGAGATATTGTTTTTGTAGTGTAGAAAAATGTATCCCTTTTACATTTTCACACTTAATTTGGAATTAATGTTAATTTGGACTTAATTGTGTCGTATTTTAGTGTTGTAAAGTGCACCCTTCACACATTCACTCTTATTTATGGCTTCTTTAATTAATTGAACTTTATTTTCCTTAATTGGCCCCTTAATTCATTTTACAAGCCTATTTTATTACATTTTTTGAAGAGGAAACTTGACATTTATTAATGCCTTAAGATAACACTTCTCATTGAGCAATGTGTGTCCTAGGGTTAGGGACCTAGGACCCATTCGCCCATGGGTGAATGGATCCTCCCTTAGACCTAGGACCTAAATTTAAATTATGTTTTTGGCAGTATTTTAACATATTCAAATCTATATTGAGATGTCAGCTTGTGATATTTGAATTTCAGGAAATTAAGGATACACATCTATAAATACAAGGTTATTTCATTATGTTTCACCTAGCAATTTGATCTAAGCAACCTAGATTTTGAAGTGTTCAATTACAAGAGCTAAAAAGATGATCAAAGGCATTCAAGAGCAGCTTTATTGCAACAATCAAGATCCACTTGTCATGTCAAAGTCTTCTTGCATCATGCATGTTTTCAAAGCTGATATGGTGATGTAGGTTTCATGATCCATTCAAGCATTCAAGTCATTATTTCAAGTCAAGATTTAAGATTCAAGATCCACATCCATTAAATCCATTTCATGCAAGTTGCAAATTTACATTCAAAGGTTTATTCAAAGGTTTGGTGAGTTCTGACATTGAGTTGTTCATTCATCATTCCTTTCATGCTATTTCATTTCTTTTCAGGGTTTGATTACTAAAATAGGGTTTGACCAAGAAAAACTCCCATTCATCAAAAAAAAAAATCCCTCTTAATTTGTGTTTGCAAATCTAGGTGGAAGAAATCTTGAAGAGTAAAATTGGAGAACTTGTCAAAGTTGCAAAAGTTGTCATCTCTCATAAAATCATCTATAAAATTTACTTTTGGCTTTTTGAACCTAAAACTTGGGAAAATTAAGAGATTCTGATTTGTAGTAGAGGCTCTTGAAAGATGCAGAAAAACCCTAACTCAAGACCCATTCACCTCTAGGAAAATGAGCCCCATCTCAGTTTTAGAAACCAACTTTTGGTGACTGGTACACATGCTTCTTCCCTTCTGTGATCTATGATATGATTTCTGGTTTTGCTTGTTTTGAGTTTCATCTAGCTATTCCAAGTTGTAGATTGTATTTTGGTGTTGATTTACAATTTTTTATTTTTTCTCCCCAAAGTGTTGTTTCACTAGGACCCCCATCCTTGCACAAAAAGGAAATATGTAGATTCACACTTTGACTGGATTCACCTAAGGGTTGATAATGATTTTATGGTGTTGATCACATTTTCTAATGAAATAGAGTGAGAAATAGGTCCCTAAGTGGTTCATCAATCCCATTTTCGTGAACCCAACTTTTGATCATTGCATTTTTATGATTTTGGAGTCTATTTCACCCTAAATCTAGATCTTGCATTCATTTTCATTGCATTGAATCTCATTTAGGGTTACTTAACTTGTATCAACTTTGCATCTCATTTATGGTTTTAGGATTGCATTTTTGCATCTCTTAAAATCTAAAAAATACAAAAAAATTAGTCATTTTGAAAATAATTCACATAACATTACATCATCATTCATTTACATTTGAAAATTGAATCAAAATTGTACATCAAATTAGCTCTCCTAATTTTTCATTTAGTCATATTTTGCATTTGCATTCAAGCCCAGTTTCACAAAAATATGAAATTGTAACTCACTGCCTGAAACCACAATCTAGAAACCACAAGAATCAACTTAGGAATTTGTAAAAACATTTTTTAAAAACCTAAGCTAGGACCCATTCATCCTAGGGTGAATGAGTCCCTGATTAGGGTTATTTCTTGAATTTTTGGGGATTAAAACCTTTGTTTTTGTATTCTTCTTTGTTGTTTTATGTTTTATTTTACAAAATTTCTTTCTCTTGAAATTGATCATAGTAAGCTAAAATTTGATAAATTTAGTGCATTGGGTGAATTCAAAATTGCATTTATAAGACATGATTTTTTAGGTTTTTTCTTAGCATAATTAAAAAATTATCTTGTTTAAGATCTAAAAACTTGCATTTCAATTCATTCTTTCATAATGGACATGTGCATTGGTAATCTATGAAGGTCTTTAACATCTTTAGTTGATGTTTCAAGTTGTGTTTTTGGAAATGATCCTAATGGAATAGAACCTAATCATGCTCAATCAACTCATAATAAATTTCCTCGTGAAGTTGACATCATAGGAGAAGATGGTGATAGCATTAACAATTTCATAAATGTTTTCCTTAGCAATCTTTAGAACAATTCATCCTTTTACCCTTCCATGCGACAACCAACACCCCCTACCATTCCACCACTTGAGATGTTCTTCCTTTTACATCTTGAAATTGCATCACAAACTAAGTCTAAACCTGTGGCAATGAGTGAACCTAGCTCCTCTAATCAAGTGCATACTTATCCATCTTATGTTAAAAAGGTGACCAACACACCCATCAACCTAGAAGAGACTTATCGCCAAGGTTTTAAGATTTTAACTAAATGAGGCCATGACATAACTAATGAGCATGAAATTCACAAAGTTTTAGAGCAACTTACTATTGAAGATACTAAAGGACTATATGATATCAACATCCTTATCAGGCTCCACATCTTCTAAGGATACAAGTGTCCTCCCTCATAATGATGAAGTAATATCTTGCAAGGATGATAGGATTACCTTAGGTATTCCTCCTTCAACAAGCATACAAAAAAATCCTTATAAACACAAGAAGCTAAAAGTCCCTTGTCCCATATCTCTCACTGAAAGGAACTTACACATACTTCTTAATAAACGACTCTTAACATTACCACCCATCAGAGAAAATCCAAATCCAAAACATATGAACACAAAAATGTCTCATTGTCAATATCATAGAGTTCTTGGGAATAGTATTGATGAGTTCCATGCTTTAAGGAGGATCCTTGATAAATTTGATATGATTGAGATAATCCCTTAAAGCATGCACTTTTCTCCTTGCAATGTGATAGTTGTAGGATAATCGAAAAATCACTATTACATGTTTAACATTCATTGCAAATCATTTTCTTTATTATAAGGAGCTCATTCTCATCAATCATATTGGCTCATTCTTTTCTTGCACTTAGTGGGGGGAAGGGGTTAGATATCATTGTCCTAGTTTTGCACTTGATGTTGTCATGTTGGCTAGTTATCCACCTTCGGTATATACTGAACAAGATTATGATGCAGATGACCTGCTATAGGTTGACTCACATGTGCCTTACTAGTATTTTTCTTTGTTTTATTTTCATGTTCTTTGTGTGATTGCATGTACATAATGTGATCCCTCGTACTATTTTTTTGATATATCTCTCTCTTCATGTGCATTCCTCTATTTGTATCTACATTCTTCTATATGTCAGAAACATTTATCTTTTCATTTTTCTTGTGTTTTCCTTTTGGGGTGATGCAAGGAATTGAGACATTTAGGTCTCTTCCATGTTGACCCAAAATATTTTTCTTTGTTTTCACTCTCTATGTGTGATTCTTCCTATTCTACGAGTATTTTGGGAATGATGACGTTTCCAAGCCCTATAATCACATTGTAGAAAGAAGATCCTGACCTCGAATCCCTAGACCCCTTATTCATTTTGGGATTTCATTTTAGGGGAAACCCCTGTCTCTTTTTTTTCATGATGTAGCTTCATTTTGAAACATATGACTTGGCGTAGGGCTTTTTGAGTAAGCTCTCATGTCTCCTTTATTGTTTAGCATTGATTATTGGCTACTTTAAAGTAAATTTCTCACATAAATGGTGCTAGCACTTTCTTTAATGTGGGGACATACAATGGTATTATTATTTGTGAATTTTTTGATATTCCTTATGTTTCATTGTGTGATTTTATTTCTTCTTACGATTCATATTTTCTTGGTGGTGTCATTAGGTTTGATGTCCTTCAAGAGCATGATATTCCTTGTCATATGAATTTCCTCTTAGTGGTGATGCTACACATTGCATTCCCTAAGATTGTGAATCTTTTATCCTTGACTTGTCCTCTCTTGGAGACCTTAGGCATGATGTCCCCTAAGAGGATACCTTACATGAAGTAAGAAAAGATCCCTTTGAACAAAATTTATTTATATTTTGTTCATAAATGTTTAGTATAATAAAACTTGTTAACCTTGTGAAGCTCAAGGTTTTTTTTTGTTTTGTGGTGCCCTATCAAGGTTATTAGAGGGATAGCTTTGGTATGGTTAGTAAAGTGAGAGCCTGTAGACTTGGCATGAATTTCTCACTAAGAAACTTTTTGGGGGCTTGACCTAGTGGATAACCTAAGGTTCCATTAGCTCAGAGTGAGCGTACATTGTTGTTTGCATAGTAGAAATTGTTGTCTACTTGTGAAAATTTTTGGACAAATATCCAAGACATGTTCCACTTTGCGTTGAACAACTAAGGCTTGATCGACCCTCTTGGAAAAATAGTTGAGGTGTGTTCCACATCATAGTAGACAGTCGGGGCTTGATTCACCTTTTTTATTTTTACCTTTTCTTTTAAATCTTTGATGTTGTATGACTGAGTAATCTTGTTGTTGCTACATACATATTGTAAGAGAGGGGGACCAACCACGTTAAGGCCTCAAGTCATGGAGAGCCAAGAGTAGGAGGATTCCCTAACTTACCTCACTCTAAATGAATGTTTCAGATGAGGGACAAGAATGATGAGGACTATAAGGCCCTGCAACCACTCTTTAGACCTGAAATCCAAACTAGGGCTAGGTGAGCTGATTTTTGGGTTCAACACTATACCTCAGTTAGCTCTCTTCCTGAAGAAAGATACACGGTTTTTGGATGAAAGTGCGACATGTTGTCCTCTCTTAGGTGAATTGGCATTCATGCAACCAGAGGACCAAGATAACAATATGAACTACCAGAAAACAAGTTGATGACCTAGCTAGCTATTTCTAAGAGAACAAAATAGCACTATGAAATAGAAAAGATACAAACAAATATGATAAAGTAAGTATATGAAGGCTAAGGTGACAAAGACAATCTCACAGAGATGCTCATTTTCTAGCTATCTCCAAATGCATTCCCACCTATACACAAGAAATAGGGGAAATTTGTGGGGGTTGTATAGGGGTTTTCCTCAGTCAGAGCTCGGTTTTGGTGTTTCCACCTTCACGGAAAGCCAAGATAACAACGATAGAGAAAAGTATGATAAATAAGTAAAGAAAGAAAGTACACGAATAACACTACAAAATAGTATAAAGCTACTCAACCAAATCGTAAAGGAGAGGAGTGAAAATGTTACCACCTCCACTAAGATTTCACTAGCCAATGATGGAGAAAGAGAGCTTGAAAAATCACCACAACCTCAATTGTGATGAAGGGAGGTGTTACAAAACCTCAAGCCCCTGCTGCAATGACTTGTTCCATACTTTCTTTATAGATTTGACGAGGTGTTGTTGCTGCAATGGAGTGCTGAAGTGTTGCTTGAAGTGCTTGAGAATGGAGAGAATGCTTGAAGATTGCAAAAAAAAGATGAGTTGCAAGAAGAATGAATGTTTTTGAAGGTGAGGTGAGGATAATAAGGAATTTTTGGGCTGGTTGGTTGAAGAGGGATGTTACAAATCATTCCAAATAGGAAGTGTAATTCCCATGCCAACTTTAGATGAAGGAATCCATCAAGGACATAAGCGCACCACACAGATGTCTGTGCATCATGCGGGCATCCCCGAAAAATATTCTTCTACCAACACAAAGGATAGATGCTAAGTGGAACAAAGGTAGCTAACTGATGTGGAATTTTTCCATCAGATTTGGTTTTCTAAGGTGAGGAAGTGTAAAAGGGGAATTTGCATAAGGGGTGAAAATTTGTGCCTATACATTTTCCCCCCACTTTCTAGTGAGCACGAATACTGATGAGTGCTTCAATGAAGTAGTTTGAAGAGTTAATAGGGTTAGAAATTTATACCTAAACTATTGAGGAAGAAAACTGCAATCTAGTGAGCTCAAAAACACAAGGTAGGAAAAGGACTCCATAGCCCCATAAAACTATGAAGCTAGAAAGAATGAAAGCATCTTGCAGGCCCGTAGACCTGCAAAGAGGCATCCCCCAAGATCTCTCACATGAAGGAAGCCCTGAAATCAAGTGCCTTACAGGCCCATAAACCCACAAGGAAGGTGTCCTCCAAGATTTCTCACATGAATGAAACCCCAAGAAAGCACCCTACAAACCTATAGACCTGTAGAGAAGGTGTCCTCCAAGATATCTCACATGAAGGAAACCCAAAGAAAGCACCTTACAGATTCACATACCTGTAGGGGAGTGACCCCCAAGATCTCTTGCATGGAGGAATCCGAAAAGAAGTGCCCTATAGACCCGTATACCTACAGGGAAGATGTCCTCCATGATCTCTCACATGAAGGAAACCTCAAAAAAAAAATCCCTACAGGCCCACAGATCTGTAAGGAGGTATCCCCCAAGATCTCTCACATGGAGGAAACCCAAGAAAAGGGAATCTGCAGAGTTGGAAAGCAGCTTCACAAGTGCACCTATAAAGTGACATGTTTACCCGCAGATAGAACATGTCAGAAAGTGGCCACACAGGAAAGTAGGTGGATAGTCATGCAGACCATCAACAAGTTGGAAAAATTTCAAAGGGGTCCCTAGGGAACCTTGCGTGAAGAAGGGGGTCCACTCAAGAGATGTGCTGCTTGAAACTACGGAAGAGATGTTTCTTTCTTGAATCGATGAACATCAAGGAATCCTTTCAAAAGATGTTCACTTCATCAAGGAATTGAAAATGAAGAAATTTCCCCCTTGCAAGGGGAAGTTCAAAGCCACTCCCACCTCGAAGGGAAGGTTCTCAAATTATTTCTTTGCGAACCCATGATGAAGGAAACAAATTCCATTAGGGGTCTAGGTTGAGAATGCAATTCTTCGAAAAAGGGGTTTGTGAAGATTCTCAAGAAAAGATTCATTGGCAACGAATGAATTTTCTGAAAATTGAAATGTTATAGAAATCGCATTGTCACACATGAAAGGGACAACTCAAGAAAAGAAGAGAGAAAGATAAAATAAAAGCTAAAAAAAACATCATGAACAAAGGGCACAGGGGTGATCTTATATTTCGGGGTCAGAGCTGCTCATAAATATATATATGACTATATTTAATAATAGTCTATAAAATGAACTGTCATCAACCCCCTACTATATCATACCATGTGAAGAATGCATGAGAAGACAAAGTAAAAATAAAAAATTGGGTCAACATGGAAGCGAAGCCTAAATTCCCCCAACAATTTGCATCATCCCTAATGTATCAAAAATCAATCACAAACATGGAAAAATGATGAAATAGATAGAAGAAGCTTTACGAAAAAAAAATTACTCCTGTATCCAAGCAACAACAAGGGTGACAAGGGTCATCCAGGAACACATAGCATGATCACGGAGGAACACATCACAATGCACACATCTAGTCTAAAGAGAAAGAAGAGGTCGCCCCCTAACACTGATCGACCAAGAGGTCATCTGCTTCCAACTCTAGCTGATCATAGGGGGAAGGAGGATGGGATTGCAGTGGTGGGATATTAAGGGGAGGAGCTTTTGACCCTCCCGCAACAAGGGCTAAGAGGTATTTTCAAGTTCCTCTCCACTAAGCTCTTGTGCAACTAAGGTCAGTGACTTCACAAAAATTGCTGACAAGGCCAAAATTTCATCCAAAGAGTTAAACATGTACTTTACAGGAGTGCCATGTTTTACCTCAATGGATGGAGATGATTGCACTTGAGATTCACTGCTAGGCTCACCGAATAATTTAGGAGTGGTGACAAACTCAAGGGAAGCCGGGGCTGGTTCCATCACTAGGACAAAACAAGCCAACACAGAACCACCTTTTGGAGAAGGAAAGATCCTCTTATGTCCTTCATTTCTAGATGGACAACCCTCCACCTTCTGCTTCATCAAGGGATGTGAACTCCCCATAGACAAGGTGAGAGGTGCACAAGAAGAGGAGGAGAAAATTGTAGTAGATACCACCAAAGTGTTTAAAATATCTATGGGTTTTGGGAAAGGCAGGACATCTAGAAGGGACATCAACAAAGGCAACTCCACCGAAGAAGTGATGAACACATGCACCTTTTCAGGGTAAGGCACATTTGTACTCATAGCAAAAGCCGAAAATGAGACTAGACTAGGTTGGGTGAAAGCAGAGGGGAGGAGATCTAGGAGGATGTGGTAGGAGGCCTGATACAAGGGCGGTCGTCTCATCTTCCTTCCTCTATAAGGCAGCTTTCTCAGCCACGAGATCCTTTCATCGATGCTTGCGCTCATATGCAAGGCAGTTTCTATGAATCTTCAAACTAGAGGCCAAAGGCTGCAAAGTAACATAAGGCTCCTGCTTGGCCATGGGAGTGCCCACTACAGCTGTTTTTGGCAGAGGAACAAATTCCTGAATGGAAGCAAGAGGAGCAGGTTGGGAAACAATAGGGGGAGTTAGCTCAAGTGCCTTGGTAGCGGGCCTCTTCCCGTTTACTGCTTTGGGAGTATAAGTGGTAGGAGGCCACAAAGAAAATTCCCTTTAGGGACCTTTCTTTCTACTATGCAAATAATACCAAGGTCTAGGAGGCTCAGTAGGGAGATTCAATATCCTGATCTTGGGTCTACGCCAAGGAGGTATCATTTGACTTAATGGGTAAAGGCCAAACTTGCTCATCCAATACTCCTCCCAAGAAAGGGGAGTAGACGAGGTAGCTCGAGAAGAGGCAAGCTTCTCCTTTCCCTTTTAGGAAGAGGAGGTAGCTGGCTATTGTGCTAGAAGAAGGGTTAGTTTTGGCTGTTCCTTGTCTCCAATTTTATACTCCACATAGTTTTTGTAGATTAGGTCCATCTATGGAGGAAGTAGACCAACCGGGGTGGACCAAAAGTGGTCCAATGAGTATCCCCCATGGGACACCAGAGGCTGGTATCTAGTGTCATGCACTACTTGCACAACACCTTCATGGGAGAACTTTAAATATTTATGAATAAAGGAGGCGATTCCATTCGTGGAAGCTAGCCAAGGTATGTGTAGCTTCATCCTAAACAAATCCAACTCTGAAATGACATCGAAAACCATGTCAACAGCCCTAGGTCCAACTAGGATGGACATAGTGTAGAAACCCTAGTTTCCTCTATTTATCGAATCTGACTGTTTTTCTATATTTTCTGAGGTTTTGGGTTTTTTGACTTTTTTGAGTTTTTTTGTGCAATAAATGAAAATTGCGATTTTGCAATAAAATGATAGAAATTCTAAATAAATTCTAAATACTCCAGAAATAATAAGATCTATCTCAAATATTGTTGCCAGACTATTATTCAATCCTTTGAAGTGATTACACTGAAAATCCAGTTGCATGCAAAAAGAAAGACAATGATATTTATTGAAAGAGAACCTGGAATGTTGCAGCCGCCATGAACAAGCTAAGATGGTACGGCTTCATTAATAACTCACTTTCTCCTCTGCAAAAAGCTACGCAGTGCTTCTCTGGATGTTTGCACCCCAAAAGAAGAAGCCAGATGATGAAGATTGAAAACGACTTGCTCTGGAGAACAAGTACAACTTTGTGAAAAGGTACGGCCTACTGCAGGAAAGGTACGGCTGCTGTACAGCAGTAATAAATAATATAGTACGGCCTTTTCTAAATCTCCAAAATGACAATAAACTAGGCGCCTTGATGAATGAATGACTTCTGGATAAAAACTACTATGAAAACCCTGAATATGAATATCTTTGAAGTTCTGTGATTCCTCCTGGATGAAGAAACCTCTGCTGGCAATAAATCAGGTGTTATTTCACACCCTCTAAACTGCTTCCAATGGAGATTGCTCGTTCCCCAAGGAATTCGAACTTGAAACCCTAAAGCTTCTTGCTCAGATCAAAGTTGATCAATTTCAATTCTCAATAATCACATAATGGCTCAAAACCCAATGCAAAAGCACTATATTTCTCAAAAGTGCGATTTCCTCAATAATAGGGTTTTATTAAAATATTCAACTTTTAATTCTTTTAATCTTTCCATAGTCTCAGCCAAATTTTTATAATAAAATATAATTGTCAAATTTGGCCCCTTCTGATGATGGCGACCCCCTCAATTAAGAATCACTTAAGTTATAATATAATATTATAACTTTATATTATAATCATCAAATAATTAATATTTAATTAATACAATTAAATATTAATATCTCCCTCGTTATTCATCCGATGACTGATCCGTATGAAGCTGATGAACACTGAAGTGATTCTGAACACTGCCAAATCCATACTGCTAAAAATAGCAGGGGTCCCACGTTGACTGCCAAGAACTGCTAAAAATAGCAACTTCTGCAAGAAGTCTCCGATCGAGCCCAAACGAAAACCTACTGATCAAACTCTGTCAACTGAAGCTGAGCCAAGCTCCAACATGACCCTCTATCCAGTCTATCAGCCTACGAGGGTCGTATGATAGGCCAAACCTGTACTCTAAGAGATGTCACTGAGAAGGGGACATGACAGTCCGCCCCTCCTGAAATTGCTTGTCCTCAAGCAATCTGAAAGCCGGATGCTGCAGAATATCCTTGCTCTCCCATGTAGCATCCTCAACAAGTAAATCTCTGCATTTCACCAGATATTCCCTGATAGTCCTCCTACACAACTGTCTCTCCCTATACTCCAGGATGGACTCAGGTACTAAAATCAGCTTTCCCTCATCATCTAAGGGAGGTAGAACTGCAGACAGTACCACACGATGACCCAACGCCTTCTTCAGGCGTGATACATGAAATACATTATGTACCCTGCTCTCTGCTGGAAGCTCAAGCTCGTAAGCCACCTCGCCAACTCTCCTCAGGATCCTGAAAGGACTGTAATACTGTGGCTTAAGCTTCTCTGACCCACTCTTCCTAAGAGTGGACTGACGGTAGGGCTGCAGCATGAGGTAAACCATATCACCAACCTCAAAATGCCTCTCCGTCCTCTTCTGATCCGCATACTATTTCTGCTGATTTTGTGCCTTGGCTATATTTTCCTTGAGAGCCCTCATAGTATCCTGACTCTCCTGCAATAAATCTCCTGCACTTGGCACTCTGTTGTCCCTCAGTAGAAAATCTAGGAAACTCAGTGCCTCATACCCATACAACACCATAAAAGGAGACATTTGAATAGTCATGTGGTATGTCGTGTTGTAGCAATACTCGCACAAATGAATCCACCTGACCCATGCCTTCTGTTGCCTTGCGATGTAATTTTGGAGGTAACCTTCCACCCACTTGTTCACAATCTTCGTTTGCCCATCAGTCTACGGGTGGTAACTAGTGCTCGGAGTGAGCTCGGTCCCACAAAGTCTGAATACCTCCTGCCGGCAGTTACTCAGGAACCGACTATCTCTGTCGCTCACAATGCTCTGCGGCAACCCATGAAGTCTGAATACCTCACGAAAGAATACCTCTGCTACTTGTGTAGCGGTGTAAGTCGAGGTGATCGGAAAGAAGTGGGCATACTTCATGAGCCAATCCACAACCACATATATGCAATCACGCCCTTGGGCTTTAGGCAAGCCCGTAATAAAGTCCATCGACAGGCATTCCTACTTCCTGTCAGGAATCAGAAGTGGCTGCAACAAACCTGCTGGGTACGTGTTTTCCTGCTTGTTCTGCTAACAAACAGGGCACTCATGCACATATTGAAGAACATCTCCATTGAGTCCTTTCCATGTGAACCTCTCCCGTATCTGCCTATAAGTTTTAAAGTATCTGGTATGTCCTGCTGTAGGCATGTCATGAAAGGCCCGCATAACAATGTTCTTCACCTCAGAACCTGGGATCAAAAATATCCTGTTCTTGTAAATGATCAAGTCATTTACAAGTGTGTACCTAGTATCAACCATCGATCCCTCAACAATGCTGGAGGCCCAAGTATCCTTGGCATATTCTGCCACTATCATATGCCTCCAATCCTCAGAAATATGAACCATAGTGCTCAAATACGGTCTACGTGAAAGTGCATCAGCCACTACGTTCTGTGTACCTTTGATATATGAAATATCAAAGTCATAAGCCTACAACTTATTGACCCACTTCTGCTGTCTATCATTGAGATCTCGCTGCCCTAAAAAGTGTCTCAAACTATTATGATCAGTTTTAATGCAAAATTTGCTGCCAACAAGATATTGTCGAAATTTTGCGAAGGCATGCATAATCACGAGCATCTCCTTATCATATATGCTATACAGTCTCTCGGGTCCTTTGAGCTTGTGGCTCTCATACACAATCAGGTGCTTGTCCTACATAAGCACCGCACCAATGCCCTCACCTGATGCATCGCACTGAAGCTCGAACGGCTTCGTAAAGTCAGGTAGTGCCAAAACAGGGCATGTGGTCATCAACTCCTTGAACTTCATAAAACACTCTTGTGCCTCAGAAGTCCAAACAAATGCCCCCTTCTTCAGTAAATCTGTCATTGGGGTTGCATGTAATGAATAACCATTCACGAATCTGCGGTAGAACCCACATAAACCGAGAAACCCTCTCAACTGTGTAAGGTTCGCCGGTGTAGGCCAATCAATAATGGCGCGGATTTTTTCAGGATCCATCCACACTCCATCTGCACTGATAATATGACCTAGATATAGCAATTCGGTCATTCCCAAGTCACACTTGGATTCCTTGGCGTAAAAGGATTCCCTCTCCAAGATACTCAACACGGTCTCTAGATGAGCCAAGTGCTCCTGCCATGTCCTGCTGTATATGAGGATATCATCGAAGAAGACCAATACAAACCTCCTCAACACTGAATGGAAAACCCTGTTCATCGTGGACTGAAATGTGGCCGGCGCATTAGTGAGTCCAAATGGCATCACTACAAACTCAAAGTGCCCACAATGACATCTGAAGGCAGTCTTCTCTATATCCTACTCACGTACTCTAATCTGATGATACCCCGACCGTAAATCAATTTTAGTAAAGTAACATGCTACATGGAGCTCATCAATAAGCTCGTCAATCCTCAGTATCGGGTATCTGTTCTTGATTGTCCTCTTATTCAAGACCTTGTAATCAATGCACATACGTAACGTTCCATCCTTCTTGTTAACCAATACAACCGAAGAAGTGAACGGTGATTTGCTAGGTCGAATGTGACCCATAGCAAGTAACTCCTTTATTGTCTTCTATATCTCATCCTTTAACCTCTTAGGATGCCTATAAGGAGTTATCATCACGGGCTTAGCACCCTCCTCGAGCTCAATAATGTGCTCTATGCCCCTGTCTGGAGGTCTACCTGGCAGAATATCACCGAACACCTTATCATGCTTAATCCTCAACTTCTGAATGTCCGGATGATATTCTGTCTTTTGCTGTCCCTCCTGTATAGGTGCTAAATGACACTTGGCAGCCCACTCTACCATGTCGTGACGCATGAGCCGCTCCATCTGGCGAAAAGAAATTGTTTTGATGTTGTTGTCCCATATTTCTTTTAGTATGTGAGTCTTCCCGTCAACATAGAAACGGATCTCCATGTCCTTGAGACGAAGTGTAACCTCCTCCAATGAATGTAACCACTTCATTCCCAAGACCAAATCTATATCTCCCATATTGACAACATAGTAATCTGCCTTGAACTCATAATTGTTCAAGCGTAAAGGGAGATCCTTTATCATGCGTTCACATCTCAAAGTGTATCCATCAGCCACAGTGACCCTAATGCCCTCAAACTCCTCAGTGATGAGTCCGCGTCTCTCCATGAATCTAGCATCTATAAAATTATGTGTGGCTCCTGTATCAAGTAGGGTAATGACCCTCTGTCCTGCCAACACACCACGAATCTTGAAAGAGCCCTCCTGTTGTATGCTAGATAAGCGTGCCTCCTGTAACTGAAGCTCTGGCCCTGTCTCAGCTCTAGGCTCTGAAGCCTCTGACTCTAAATCCTTGGAACTCTCCTGCTGTTCAGAATTTTCTGATTCTGAGTCGTCATAATATTCCCACATCACTCAATTTTCCTTGCCCTTAGGTCTTAAAGGACAATCGTGATTGGCATCATACGGTCCTTTGTAGTAGAAGCAAAGCTTCTTCCTGTGTAGGTCATTAAGGGCCTCACAATCCAAAGGTGGAGCTGCTGATTTACCTTTTGAATCATTCCTAAAGTCTGATTTTTCTTTGTTAAAATCAGATTTATCCTTATTTCTGTTAAAGCCCTTGTTATCCCTGAATGATGAAGAACCTCTGGAGTTAAATCTACTAGAAGGTGCCGCTAACTCCATGCTTCGTGCTTTCTTCATCGCCTCCTGTAATGAAGGAGGATCAAAAGCTTAGATCCAACCTCGCAATGGCTCTGTTAAACCCTCCATGAAGAGCACTACCAAACGCCTCTCTGAGATGTTAGGGACCATAACGGATAACTTCTAGAAGTCACCAATGTAGGTCTCTAAATTGCCACTCTGTCTCAACTGCACTAAGTCTCTGAAGTAGGTTTCTGGATCTTTCCTGTCAAACTGCTCAACTAATCTGTCCACAAACTCCTGGTATGTAGTGATCTTGTCATGCTGTAAAGTCACCATACCATGGTGCCACTAGTCGTAAGCTACCCCCTCCAAATGCAGTGTAGCATATCTGATTGCATCCCTCTCTGCCATTGGACGCAATGTAAGAAATGTGTCCAGCTTGCTAATCCAAGCCTGAGCTGTTACTTTACCACTACCATCAAACATTGCCAGATTAAGCCTGTTGGTTGCATGTTTTAGGTCATTGTTCTAGTATCTAGGTCTCCAATCCTGTCGACCTCTGTGGTGCTCTCGCCTCTGTGAGATAAAACGGTCAAAAGTGATCCGTTCTCTGACCTTAGGTGGTATCAACTCCCACTCCTCATTCGCTGCCATAAGTGTATCAGCAAACATTTCCTCCTGCTCCTCACCTGTGCTAACCTCATCGGCCTCCTGTCTCACAAAAGTTGGCCTGGTAGGCCTATCTGCTGTCCGTGAGGCTGTCCTAGGTGCCCTGCGAGACCCTGCTTCACTCCTCTCATCGTCACAATGTGGTGACGATCTCCTCAGAGTACTCAGTCTCTGAAGTGCCACTATCAACTGCTGCAATACATCATTCGACTGTCGTTGACCTACATGTAAATCTCTGAGTGCAAGCAAAACCTCAGCATCATCCTGATCTCTAGGGTTTTGAGGAATCTCATTCCTGGGAGCATCTGTTCTATCTGCCCTGTCATTCCTGTCAGCCATGTTTCCTGGCTGCCTGCTCAAACTCTGTTGTCTGTCAATCAGAGCACGTATGCGTGTGTAATACCTGTGAGAGCCAAACTGTTCTGGCTGCATAAGATTGCTAAACCCTTAGGATGGCAGGATTTAGCTCTGATACCACTGTAGAAACCCTAGTTTCCTCTGTTTATCGAATCTGACTATTTTTCTATATTTTCTGAGGTTTTGGGTTTTTTGACTGTTTTTGAGTTTTTTTGTGCAATAAATGAAAATTGCGATTTTGCAATAAAATGATAGAAATTCTAAATAAATTCTAAATACTCCAGAAATAATAAGATCTATCTTAAATATTGTCGCCAGACTATTATTCAATCCTTTGAAGTGATTACACTGAAAATCCAGTTGCATGCAAAAAGAAAGACAATGATATTTATTGAAAGAGAACCTGGAATGTTGCAGCCGCCATGAACAAGCTGAGATGGTACAGCTTCATTAATAACTCACTTCCTCCTCTGCCAAAAGCTACGCAGTGCTTCTCTGGATGTTTGCGCCCCAAAAGAAGAAGCCAGATGATGAAGATTGAAAATGACTTGCTCTGGAGAACAAGTACGGCTTTGTGAAAAGGTATGGCCTGCTGCAGGAAAGGTACGACTGCTGTACTGCAATAATAAATAATATAGTATGGCCTTCTGTGAATCTCCAAAATGACAATAAACTAGGCGCCTTGATGAATGAATGACTTTTGGATAAAAACTACTATGAAAACCTTGAATATGAATATCTTTGAAGTTCTGTGATTCCTCCTGGATGAAGAAACCTTTGCTGGCAATAAATCAGGTGTTATTTCACACCCTCTAAACTACTTCCAATGGAGATGGCTCGTTCCCCAAGGAATTCGAACTTGAAACCCTAAAGCTTCTTGCTCATATCAAAGTTGATCAATTTCAATTCTCAATAATCACATAATGGCTCAAAACCCAATGCAAAAGCACTATATTTCTCAAAAGTGCGATTTCCTCAATAATAGGGTTTTATTAAAATCTTCAACTTTTAATTCTTTTAATCTTTCCATAGTCTCAGCCAAATTTTTATAATAAAATATAATTGTCAAATTTGGCCCCTTCTGATGATGGCGACCCCCTCAATTAAGAATCACTTAAGTTATAATATAATATTATAACTTTATATTATAATCATCAAATAATTAATATTTAATTAATACAATTAAATATTAATATCTCCCTCGTTATTCATCCGATGACTGATCCGTCTGGAGCTGACGAACACTGAAGTGATTCTGAACACTGCCAAATCCATACTGCTAAAAATAGCAGGGGTCCCATGCTAACTGCCAAGAACTGCTAAAAATAGCAACTTCTGCAAGAAGTCTCCGATCGAGCCCAAACGAAAACCTACTGATCAAACTCTGCCAACTGAAGCTGAGCCAAGCTCCAACGTGACCCTCTATCCAGTCTATCAGCCTACGAGGGTCGTATGATAGGCCAAACCTGTACTCCAAGAGATGTCACTGAGAAGGGGACATGACACATAGTTATCGAGCCATATGGTTTAAGACAAGGACCATCATGCATACAGATGGTAGATTTTATTTCTTCGTACACTTTCTTATGTAGTGAATTAAGTCACATCTTCTCTTCTGTAAAAACATTCACTCGACTTGCGGGGTCTACTAAGACTCTTGTCACAATGTTTCCATTGAGGTGAGTAGGACTATAGAGGGGAGAGGGCTTATTATTTAAGGTTAAGTCTTGCAACGTGAATGTCACATCTGGAGAATTGGGCATAGGTTGTGCTGTAGGAATGACCGTGACCATGTTATTAGAGGCCTCAAGCTGAGTGACATAATCAGTGGGATCGATAATCATGTTGGCAGAATGCAATGGAAATGGGTCCATGTATATCTGGAACTCACTGTTAGCTTTTGCCACTGATTTATTCGTATTTTGTTTGCTTCTATCAAGACGAATAGTACCATCCTTAATGTAGTCCTATATCTTGTGACGCAGGCACATATAATGTTTGGTATCATGTTCATTAACCCGATGGTACTGACAGTAGGTATTTGCATCATACAACTAGGGTATGGTTCCTTAAGAGGCTTAGGGTTCCCCAAGGTTATGATCTTATCCTTCAACAACTTTTGCAATATGGAAGAATAAGATTCTGCTAACTTTGTGAACTTTTGGTTATGTATGAGGCCATTATCATTTGCGATGACTACTACATTCACAACAACTTTTCCTTCTCTAGAGATCAATACAATGGAATTTCCTTCTAAACGGGAGCGCGAGGGGGATCCCATGAACTAAACTATCGTCTATTGATACTCCCGTAGGGCCGTACACAAATGCACGAAAGAAGGGTATTTCTAAGGGAAAAATTTTCTTGCCAAGGTCTTTGCAAGTTCCTTATGAATACCTTTTGCATGTCAGAATCGAGCAGTGGATACAAGATTTGTGAGAAAAGCACTTGATACTGCGCTATGAAATTGGTAATCTTGTCATTATCTCCTTGTTTGCACCAAACAAGATTCGAAAAGGTCATCTTCGATCTAATGTTGGCTTGAAACTGACAGAGAAACTAGTTTACCAATTGATCGAATGAGAAAATGGAATTATCGGGTAAGAAATAGTACCATTTGAGCGTTGTATCCTTGAGAGGTCGAGGGAATAGTTTTGCCATCAATGCGTTGTGATGGAAGAAATCTGTAAGGTGTTAAAAGTGGACACATGTGTTTGTGGGTCCCCTTTTCTGCCATATTTCTCAAATTTAGGAATCTCCATTCTTTGAGGGAAGGGAGTATTAAAAAATGCAACTAACAACGGGCTATGCTGGAAGAAGGGTTGAAAGATAGGCTGGGTAGAGGCTTGGGAGAGACTCGCCAACTGGCTCTACATCTTACCCATATTCTGAAGAAGAGTGTTTAGAATAGGGTCTTTAGAAGACATAGGGCTAGAGGAACCTCCTCCAGAACCACCACTGGAGCCACTACCAGGACCGCTAGTGTGACCACTACCGGAATCACTGCCAGAGCCACTGCACCAGCAGGGCCTCTGCTAGAGCCACCTCCGCTTCCAAAGCCACCACCATGGCCTCCATTGGAACCACCTTTGCTAGTGCCGCTTCCGCCACCAACGCCACTACTACTACCAAAGCCTCCAACACTCATCCCACCAAAACCTTCACTACTAGAGGTGACAAGGGAGTGAAGCTGAAAACCAAGGGGATCTTGTTCGCTTTGATAGTTTCAGATCTCTTGGAGGAAAAGGGGATGCTGATCGAGGGGACAACATCAGACATGTACATAGACATGGGGGGAATCGACATTCCAAGCTGTCTCTCATGATCTTCAAAAGTGGCCCCTTGTACAATGTTAGGAATGTTTGGAAGAGCACATGCTTTAGTCATACTAGAGAGAGACTAGCTAGGAGTTCTATGCCTGTTCAATCTTTTCCAACCATATACTTTATTTCGCTGATAACCCTAGCAGCCCTAGCCATCTTCGGGTCCTTTTCTAAGTGATTCTCCCATCATTATATGGTTGTATATGGAAAGTAAGGAACATGGATATTGGTTACGATCAAAGCCCTGTAATTCCTCCCTGTTCTGGCATAGTCACTGCAGACAAAATATTGTAATGGATCAGCATTGGTCACTACAGACAAAAGACGGACCATGTTGTTGCAATAATGTCAAAGTAAGATATCAAACAAAATTTTGTTTTATTATATTACCCATCCTTGGAACTTCTGATGATCTCTTGTAAACTATTAAATTGTATCTAAAGGGAAAGAAAAAATAGAGGCAATGGATTAAGTGGTATCGATGTGGGGTTTGAGCTTCATCCTTGCTTGCAACTTATGGCTTTTAAACTTATTAAACACATTCTTAATGACAGTTATTCATCATTTTTTTGTACTTTTAATTTTAGTCTCTCATAAGAGGGAAGACTATGTTTTTCAGTGAACATTTCAGACTGAATGGATGGGTTTTAACTTCAGAAGATTTTTTTGTCACACGACTTGCTGCTATATCCATGTTTAGTATTTGTTGTTTACTTTCAATAATTTAAAAGGCTATAAGTGTTCTTCTCAAAGCATCAAAATTGTCAGAGCAGAAAGATCGGTACATTTTCAAAAGGCCCAAAGGGAAAATCTGGTCTATATGGAGTCCAATAGAAGTAAAACATCTGCTAGATGAATAGTTGTTAAACTTTGTAAGAGAGTTCAGATCCAGAAAAAACAAGGCACCTTGAACCAGTAGAAATGCCATAGAATGCTATCTATTTGTTAAAGTGGATTGTATGCCCCGTGAGACACTTAATCTAAAATTTTGCATCCAAATGGCTGTCAAAATGTTATAGATGTTTGAACTTTGTGTAATAAAGCTCCGGAAGATTTTGAGGGAAGCTTGGAATTTTAGGGACTCCATTTTCTTTCTTTTTCAAAGACCATAAAAATGGTGACTATAAGGCATCGACTATCCAAAGTGGAAGGTGGAGCAATTCATAGCCTCATAGTTGGGGTGGTGTGGCTTTTCTAGCCATGTGTCTGCCTGCAAAATGAATTGGTACAGTATAGGTGTTGGAGGAAGTTATAAAAGCTTAATTGTAAAAAGCTTACATGATTGACCCCAAAAAAACTGAGATTCTAAAGAGCTTACTTGATTGACCCCAAAAAAATTGAGATTGATGGTTTGAAGTAATCCTCTTGTAATCTTGTAAACTTTCATTTCTTTAAAAGATTCTGCCAAACATAGTATATTAAAAAAACATAGATGTACATGGTTTTTCTTAAAAAAGGGGTGAAATCCCGTAGTCGGATTGTTGTCTATTTGACAATTAGGAAGAAGAGTAGTTATGCTGGTCACTAAAGTACAAGTTAAAATTATAGAACAAATAAATGTTTGAAATATTTGTAACAATATAATTTAGTAGCAGTGCTTAAAAAATATTATTAAATATAATAGGCACAAGCATTTTATAGTTTTATGGTCAAGCACTGCACATGTTTGTCTTTTTGGTAGTCAGTCACGCAAAAGTTGGCTAATAGGATTTGAAAGGTAAATTATATTTATTAATTTATTAATGAAATTTTTCAAAGATACTCAAGCTTCATGCAAATATATATTTTTTTAAATGTATTCAAATGTTTAATGTTTGTTTACTATCACAATCTATTTTTATACAAAATTACAATGTTTACAATTAATGTAAATACTTGATATAAAATTGGTGATCAAGACATTCAAATTAGAAACATTATATGGATTGTAACAAAATGAATATGCATGAACGTCATATAATCATCTTATAAGAAATCATATTAGAAAATCATACTATAGTTAGTTTTGTTAACATACATCATATTAATAAAAAAATACATAGTTACAATAACACATAGAATTAAACAAATAATTTTGTTGTAGGTACAAAGGCCACCACATTACTTTAATAACATCATGTTGATTTATCACAACAAATCAAAAGGATGTATTGGATATTTCCCTCAAGGGTTATAACTTAGAGACAAAGACCATAATTTAAATGCTCTTCATTTTAGCATTTTTTATTTGTTTTATCTTGAAGTATTGATTAAATGAGAATGGTGTTTATATTCATAGACTTGGAGAGAGCAATGAAGGTTAAACCAACCCTCTACATCATCAATATCTATTATGGCCCTTTATTATGTAAGCACTTGCAACATGTTATGGTTAAAGACGTCATTTTGGTAGGGATTTGTGTAAAACTACCTTTTGTAATAGGTAGAATGGAGACAAACATTGGGCTATTAATATCTCATGGCATATCCACATAATTATCAAATTTTACAATCACATATAATAATAGCTCTAGAAGTTGAATACCTTGATGATTGACTATATAAATTTAAAGTATTATGTGTTCTACTAACTAAGCCAACATTTACCATCAAGTTGTACACCAACATTATGCAAATACTAACACACATTAGAACCATGAAGTCCAAATGATCATCATTAACATCATGTGATTATATATGTAGGTATATAAAAATACCGTGCATAATTGGTGTGGTAAAAAAATGTAATCACTCATCATGTAACTTTCATTGTACTAATTACAAAATAAGCATTAAGGATGTGGCAGGTCTCCCACTAACATACAAAATAGTTTTACCCAAATATTAAAGGATACAATACAATTTAAGTAATGAATTGCATGTACTTCATAGCAAGATTGAGAATCTATCATAAAAAAATATAGGCCCTAATAATTCCTAGTTATTCACTAAGAACTATATAAGAACATATTTCTAATTGTTTATGAGGATGATTCTAAATGCAATATAACTCAAAAAAAACAATTTATTTCCCTTTTCATGAGAGCTATATATAAAATAGGTAGAATGCACACATAAATTGCCAACAATAATAGATTATTCATGTTCTCCAATAAAATTAATAATTGATCCTTGAAATGGTGAAATTTGCATTCCCATGTCATTTCTCATTTCCCATGTAAATTTAGGGCCCTTCTTCTATACCATTACTCACACACATTCTTTCACATTTACCTCCCACCTTATCTATATACACATGCAATCCAATATATTCTCCTAGATTATGTAGTTATTATGCTTATTCATGTATCCATCCTCTTAAATTTGTTATTGACATGGATTTTACCATTTCCATGTCCCAGGTGATTTCTATGGGTACAAGGTTGATCCCACATCCATGAATTTGACCCTTGATTTTTCAAAATTCAAATTCAAATTTTGGTTGATTGTCACCCATTCTTTTCCTACCGTAACTCCACTAAGCAGAGATTTGCATGAGTTATTTATTGTCGTTTTATTTAAAGGAATTCAACTACATTCATTTATCATCATCAAACATTAAAGAAATATCATTTACATTCAAGGAGCATGCTAGGAACACTCACATTAGACCACCTAAAATGGTCCTAGATCTACATGATCATCTTAAGAGCATTTGCATAATTGATGCTTGTTTTTAATCATTGGCATGATCGTAAAGCCAACCTATTTTACAGGGGTTGACCTAGGAGAATATATTCTTGAGTGAAAAGTATTTGTAAATACCACTATCTTATATAATAGAGTAGGCGAAGGAGAAATCAATAAAATAGAAGCAAAATTACACACTATTTGAGATTATATCCATATAGTAGAGGAAAAATTTACAGAGTGAACATGGAAATTAACTAAGGTATAAAATTGACCTAGGTAGGAATATATATATCCTTACCTTTCTCGACATTGAGATCTTTTGATTTCAATACCTACAACACTACACATCTACATACACCTATTCCTATGAAGATACATCATGCGATGTGAGTACATTTCATGCATTACTTTTTATATTGTATAATAGTTAATAGAAGATAGGTCACAATATGAGCCAAAAGGTTGATGATAATTTGTGGAACCAAAACATAACCAAAGTATACTAAAGAGAAACAATAATAGTAACCACCAAATAAAATACTACAAACAATAATTGTGATACTTATATTTTACTTAAAGTACTACAAGTCACAACAACCATATATACTACTTGAACTTAAACTAGCAATTGCACCTTAATGTGCAATGGGTATGTTGAGGAAGTCATAAAGATGTATTGTTTGGTCCTTAAGTGAATGATGTGTTATGCTCAACATGGATCCCCATAGACATGGGTCATATTTGGATTGTTGGTATAAAATGGGTGAGTGAAAGTCAATTTCTTTGAGTTTAGGTACGGGTTTCATGTTAAGTAGTGTGAGATTCAAGTTATAAAATTTCATGATTGTTTGATTGTAAGTGTATATACATATTCCACTACATGTGATATTTAGAGCTTGCAAGAATATGAGTATTTTAACATGGAGATACGTGGACAAGTTAGTAGTCGAATTGACAAGGACGCTAACATACATTCACATGTAGGTATGTTGTCAATACCTTTGATAAATCACATGCTAATGGTAATAGTATTAATGGAATATTGAGTTATAGTGTCCTTCATTTCCTTGATCATTTTTATGATAAAAAATATTTGAGGGATCAAAACATAAACCAAGGGGATAGTAATGTGGAGTTGCATTTTTACAATTGGCTATACTGAGAAACAAGGTGAAACTACTACAATAAAATATTCTTCAAAGTATATGCAAATTTGAGATAAATTTATTAATATAGGATTACCATAATAGGTTATATGTAGATGCAAAAATTAGTAATAAGAACATAATCAACAAACTATAGTGACACAACATTTTTGTGGAGAAATAATTCTAGGAAAAAACTCCACTAGAGAAAGAGGACAAATATTTATCAATCTTCAATGCACATGGTACAATATCAACACATTGAAATCCACACTTTGATAGCATTTAGACAACAAGTGTATACTTATAAACAATGATTGTAAAACCATTATCTAGGCAGAGAGAGGCCAAAACCATAAACAAATTTACCACAATAATTGATAGCAAAACCATGGTATCATGTAAAAACACCACGCCCACTTTAGAGAGCATCCTTTGAAAAAAGTAAATACAATAATGAATTCACATGGGCATCGCATGGGATCACTCAATGAGTCCCCTCATAGAAAACTTAACAACAAAGGAATCTTTGAACAATAACTTCTTGATGGCTCACATCCTCAAGTTTAGAGCTCCATTTTGAATTCCACTAACTCATATGGGTCCCATCCACTATGACAAGATTCTCTACTTCTTCCTTTAACACCTAAGAATGGAAAAATTCCTTAAATGAGTTCAAAGTCAATTGTTACAACCACCATCATAATGATCCACTTCCTTCATGAATGTATATGACAACTAATGCCAACATTCCTAGGAAAATTGAAATACAAATTATTTTTCCAATTACACTCTAGGAATCCAAGTACACCTTCCAAAAGTGTTGGCTATACATAAAATGAATACATGTATAGCATTACAAGGTTAATGACACCTTAATCCTAACATTATCCCACTTGAAATTATACATTATACATACATCCATAGGAAACATAAATATCCAATTAAGTATAAGATCCAAGTCCATGACCTTCATGCAGGTCAAGAGAACTTAGTTGTGGTCATTAACTTTGTTAGGGATTCTGCAACATTTTATTGAGCGTAAAAATTCTATAATGAGACCTTACCATTCTCTACTATCTCTCACCCAAAGTGATACTCAACATCAACATGCTTAGTATGAGCATGATACATGGGATTCCTACCAAATAAATAACACTTTGAATGTCACTAAATTTAATAACCTTGCAATAAGAACTAATACCTATACAAAGTTTTTGTAATAAAACTAGTTCTTTAGAGGCATGTTAAGTAGCCATATATTTATTTTGGTTGTAGAAAAATAAACTATGGGCTATCTCTTATTCATCTAACTCACTGTACTTCCAAATAAATAAAATACATAGCCACTAATGGACCTTTGACTAACCAAGTCACAAGCTTAATTTGTGTCCACAAAGACCTGCATGTTCAATAAATTATCCACATCATCATTATCATGATAATTGTTGAAGCTTTGTGCTCCCTTGTATTTTCCCTATGATGATAACTAATTTGAGAGATTATTGTGGGTTCATCCATTCCAATTATGCTTTTTCTTGTGGTTTCCCTTTCCTTTCCCTTAGTCAATTGCTTAAATTGAAAATCCTGAAATTGGCTAAGTGTGAGGGTTTTCTAGGTCTTTCATATTGTAGAGAACCCAAATGGGTATCCCCAACTCAAATTTGAAGAAAAATAGGTTAAAATTAGCTAAGTTATGTGCTTGTGAGTTTTGGCTCTCTTGCTGGCCTTTTATAGAAAATGATAATTGAACTACTCCAATGTTTTCAACTAGTTCCAAGGTGCAGTTTAGTAGCGGGTCAAGTTTTTGAAAAGGCCAATAGGAGGAAGGTTTAGAAGCCAAGGGTTCAGTTGGAAGAAGATAGTCCACAAGGTTTGAGTGACATCATATTGGAGTCATTATAGTATTGACTATAGGTAATTCTAAGTGGACTAAAGATTTGCATGCAACAAGCATAGGTTTAGTAGAGCTTCATAGCTCCACAAAAGACTAAAGCAAGATAATGATGGGCAAGTGAGTAGTTCCAAGTAAACCATTTCAAAGGCCAAAGCATGAAGTTCATATGGAGGTTGAAGTCTAGCATGGACCCAATGGAGGTTTAGTTTCTACATGGTTTGATTTCACATGTTCAATTTTTGGACTAATTTTTGTATGGTCAGATGGAGGTCAAATATGTACAAAGACAAAGTAGATAAAGTGTAGAAGGGGAGCTTAGTTAGAAAGATAGAGATGGCAAAAACCACAAAAGTGTAGAAGTGAAGGCAAAGGATAACAATGGTAAAAGTGCTAAAGGAATTTAAAGACACATAATGAAGAACAAGACAAAATCAAAGTATAACAAGGTAAAGAAAAAGAGCAAGAGGATGTGAGAATTTTAATGGTTCTCAAAATTGTTGAGATCCCCACTCTTGCGAGATTTTTTGAGCCTATAAGATCTTGATGGGGGTGTGTGCAAGAAGTTGAGTCCACTTTTCGACCAAAAAGTGGTAGAGTTTTCCCTTATTTTTAGAATTTGTCACATTTGACCTTAAAATTTGAAGCACTTAGAGATGGAATTTTGAAAAAGTCACTAATCATAAAATTTAGTACTTAGAGTCTAGTTTCCAAATATGTAATTTATTTTAATACCCAGATGATACAAATTGATTTTCAATAGACATTTCTGAAAACCACTATTTAAAAGTCACTTTTTTTATATCATACCATGCATGTGTACATCATCCATATTTTGACTTAAATAATCATATTTTTGTAAATATTTTTGGGAAAAGATTTGTGAATCACTGAAACATGCTTTCAATATTTTTTATAATTTTTCGTTGAATATTTTTTTTGCTAATTTTTTATTGGCCATATTTGTTGTTTTGAAAAATCATTGTGTACGTCATGCATAAGATGATCTAAAATTATCATTTTTTGATTTTTTTTCAAATTGAAAAGAATTGTCTAAAGTAGGCTTTCATACAATTCATTTTTTAAGAATTATTTTAATAAAAAGTTATTAAAACACTAAAAAACCCTGATATTTCAAGTTTATGGACTAGTTTCATTAGAAATTAATTGAAAAATAGAAAAAATAATCTAATTGTAAAAAAATGACATATTTGGAATCTACACTGCCTCATCTATAATGGGTTTTAATTTTGTCAAAAAATTCTGCAAAAAAGGTCTTTAGACATATATCTAAAGTCACTATTTTCTTTTGACATTGACATGACTTTCGAGTTGTAGGTCAAACTAGGTCCAAAGCTTAGGTTAGGGTTCCCGAGCCTTTTCCTAAACTAAAAAACAAAGCAAAAACCCGATCAAAAATATAAATTTTAAAAAACGGGATCCCGTTTCATAATTTTTTTTTTTTAATATTTTAATGAAATGAGATCCCATTTTGAAAATAGGACCCCATTCTATAAAACAGGATCTTGTTTTTCCCATTTCTTAAAAGCATATTTTTTTTATGCTTTTATGAAATGGGATTCCGTTTTGTAAACACATAAAAAAATATTTTTTAATGAAACGGGATCCCGTTTTTGGCTTGGGACCTTGAAGCGAAACGAGATACCATTTGCTAAATAATGGGATCTCGTTTTGTTTTTCCCAATTTTGAGTTTTTTTCTAAGTCTAAAACTTTCACCTTAAGTGGACTCAACTTTGTGCTTTCACCCATGGTTTTATACTTTTTCGTAGGATCTTGATGGTTTTATACTTTTGATAAGATACCAATGGTGCTCGACTTTCCACCAAATATTGATCAAGCTCGATTTTCCATAATATCCATATAGAGGTCAAAAGCCTACAATATCTTGATGATGACCACTTCCCACAAAGTCACATATCTTGATGGAGGTCAAGTTTCTACAAAGGGTAAAAATAGAGAGAACTCCTTGGAAATGGATTCAAGGTTGTAACAAATCCTAAAACTCCTAGATCTCGTGTTATAGAAGTTTCATGGTCTTCAATGCATTTTGGTGTGATTTTGTGGAAAAGAACGACACCCACATCTCATTTATGATTTGTAGACCCACTTTTTGTTAGGCGGACATTTTTAGGCCACGATTTGCCACAAATTTTATGGGTATCAAAATCATCAATACATAAGTATGATAGACCGAGCTTTTCGGAGGATTTCCACACTTGTAGATCAAATTTATGTTTATATATGTTAGATTCTTATAGGGCTATGACTAGGGTTTCCCTCCCTATTATATTTTTCTCTCAACTTGACATTTTATATCTACAACATATCTAGATATTGCAAACTAATAGTGTAACCTTTACTATTATATAATACAAATAGTCGGCTTAAATGCCTTTTACTTCAAAAAAAAAAACACATTTGTATATTAATTGTAGGGGGTTCTTTTGAAGAGCTCTGCAACTCTACAACTCCACTTTGTAAAATAGGTCCATGTCTTTAGATTAATAAAACTACTATTTCACCTCTTTTAACTTCTGACGTGGTCCATGAAACCCTTTTACCTTCACATTTGAATGAATTCTTGTCATTTTCCAATTTTGTATGATGTGTGAACTCTGTTTCTAGGTGTTAACAATGGATTTTATTACTCCCTTTTAATGCCCATCAAACCCTAACCTTCCTATATACCCCTTATAAATTGGTATAATAGAGAACTATGTGAGTTCCTCTTGTAGTTTAAATGATTTTTTGTGCTGAAGTGAGCAAGAAGAAACACCATTAATCTAGGTGCATCACCACCCCTTTCTTTTCTAAAAAAATTCCTCTCCTCTTCCCCTATAAGCTATTGGAATATGATTAGTTTTAGGGTTATTTTATGTTGGGTTGGACCAATTTTTGTCACATGGAATTGCACCCTATTGAACTAGGCTCAATATTTCAATGGCACAATGTGAATGATCTCAAGTGCGGGACCTTTGTTGTTGACATTAGGGCTTGAGAGAAGGTCAAATTCCTTTCTAACCTAGGTACAACAGTGTTGACCCAACCTAGCATTGAATGATCTCTAAATTAGTCCTACTACCAACAACTTGTAGAGGAAAAGATGAAGAAAGAGGAATACAAAAATAAAGGGGTGGTGGTACACCATTATTATCTAGTGTGATTCTTCTTGCTTTTATAGCACAAATAAATAATGAAATGCTAAAGGAGCTTGCACAATCTTCCGTTCTAATATTCTTTGTGAGCTCATGTGAAGGTTAGGTTTGACAAACACTAAAAGGAAAGGAATGATTCATGATTAACTCTACAACAAAAAATAAACACACCACACAAACATACAATAACAAAAAATAAACATTTAGATATAAAGACGAGGTATTAATTGCACAACATAACATAATGGAAAAGAGGAAATGATAGCCAATTTGTATTAATTTATGAAGCCTTTTTATAGTGGTAGAGATGAAAAAAATGCATAAGTCTCTCCATTAGTGAATAGGAGAAGATCTGTACAAAAAAATAGATATTTCTTTTATACTGAAGCATAACATAAATCTTAACCTTAATCGCTTGTCTGGAAATTCAAATTCGATTACAGACATAGAGGGAACATATTTGATGGTGTGAGGATGGCTAAGCATTTATGGTTTGATAGATTGAGTGTGAAATCCCCTACGAAATTCGTTACAAAAATGACCATGAACACTTAAGGTGAAAAACACTTTGTAGGACGCTAAAAGGAGCATGGTGGGATGCATTTGATCTGCAGATCATTGAAGAGCATTGAAGGAATCATGAAAGAGATGTGGGATTGAGGAAATGTAGGTGGGAGTCACTGAGGCATTAATTCTGAGCATTGTAGCTAAAACAAACACGACAATCGCATGGAAATCTGATACTACATTAGTTGTTTTCCTAGATTTAAATATCAGTCATTGATCTACATTTGGGAGTTTGAATTTGGGCCATGGATTGCTTCCAAAAGAGGCATTAAGTTTGGAACATTAATCTGGTTTGGCTGTATGATCAGATGACAGACCCATCGTCACATCTTGGAGGGTTTGGAAAAGTCAAAACTATGATAACATGCAATATTGACGCGTGTCCTCTTTAGTAGGAAACTTAAGTGATCAAATATGCACATGAAGAAAATACTTTTTGGTTGCCAAGAAGGAGGGTTTGGTCAATTGATGAGGCAAGAGATATAATTTATAATTAAGTGGATAGAATGGGGTGGGCAAGTCACTGGGTAAGTTCATATGGAAATACCTGCAATGCCGAACTATTTGAAATATATAATTGTAGTTTTGGGGAAAAGAATAGGGTAGAAGTACAAAACTGTGTCACACTTTTATAAAGGCAACAATCAACATTGGTCCAACTTTTAAACTTGAATCACTAAAAAGTGGTATAGGGGAGAGGGGCCCATAGTGGAGCACCCTAATTCCGCGTTCCTCAAAATCCTATGTGAAAATTTCAAATCACTCCCAATTTTGTACAACAGTTTATTTGGCAATTCACGTGTTTCTATATTTCGTTTTAGGGTCACATCATCAAATCTGATGCCACATCAACATGCTTTTTGTTGAGGTATCCTAAAAGGATCAATAAAAAAGTGAGACCGATAGTGGTGCACTAAGTCATGTTTTATTGGTGCATTGATGTGGCATCACATGATTTGTCACTTTGTGTATTTTATGGATAAAAAGTGTTTTTCAATATGTTAAGGTGCTCTACTATGGGCCCCACTAAGGACTACTTATATCCCCTCTATTGGACCCTGCTCCACTATGTGCCCCTCTTCCCTATATATTTTAAAATTTGAAATTATGTAAACTAATAAAATGTGTATTTTTTTAGGATATTTTATGTTTATGGTTTTTCAAAAAATAAACAAATTATTTGAATATAGTTTTTTATATAAATTAACACAATAATTTAGTTGCTAATAAAATGTTGAAAAATGAAGTTACATGAAACGTTGATCTTTATATAGTAAATTTTGTTTTTTCCGTCAAATTTGATAAATGTATATTTTTAAATAAATATTAAAATGTGTGTGTATTAAAACATAGTTGTTTCCATTTGATCAACTTTCATATTAACTATTTAACTATTTATCTAAAATATAAAATAAATTATACCATCTTGATATAGATTCTTTTATCTAGTGCATCATATTTTTTTCAAAATTTTTAATAAGTTTTAGTATTTTTCTTGACATGGTAATCAACCTAACATTTTTGTTGAAAGATCAAGTTTTTCAAATAGTTTTATTTTTTTGGTAAATTGGCCTCAAAATGGTGCTACATATGCATTTAGCCAAGAATTTTAGTTGGAAATTTTTTGGAGATATCTAACTTATCTATAATGAATCTTACTAGATCATATGCTTGACCAAAAGTATTTTTTAGTTAGAATACTTCAATTCACTTGTGTTGATAAGTTGGCCGAAAGTGTGGCACAACTTTGTATTTTTACCCAATAGTATGTGGAAATGGAAATGCAGAAGGGTCCAAATGAACTAGATGAAGTAATTCAAATGGGGGAAATTTAGATAATAAAGTCTACAAAGAGACCTAACTAGGTTGGGCAGAAACTCAACTTCCATAAGCACCTACGAGAAGATTGTTGACATTTGCACTTATCGAAAGATATCTAATTCACTTAAAAATCACTGCAAGACCAAATGCACTTGAAAATTCCTCAAACATTTAGATTGCATGATTTTAGCCTCCATTGACCTTGTGAAAAAGATATTGACATTGAAACCTTTAACTTCAACCTGCTTAGATGGAAAATCCCATAAATTCGATAGACCAAAAAATCCTTGCAAACTAACCACTTGTGAGACTTTGACCTTTAAGTGGATCCATACATGAAGATGACCTTCAACCTCCTACAAATCATACTTAGTTGCTTTTTCATATTTTATTTTGTGGGGAAACAAAGTAGAACTACAACAAAGTAGGGAAATCCAACTAAATTAGAACAAAACTAGCCAAATTGAGGGTCCAGATGATCGATGTGTTCCTGCAATTTCAACACATTCAATTTTTTACCATTTTACCTTTGTGAGGGGCTAATACCAAAATGTATTACTATGAAAAAAGACAAGTGAACCAAATCTTTTGGGAGAAAGTGATTGAACTGGATTGGGTAAAAAATCCTGCAAATGCATAACCTTTTACCCTTAGAGAATTTTGCAAAACTTCGAAAGAAAGTCAAGGGACTTATTTTTAGTTCTCTATGAATTGGTGCTAGGAATATTAGAAAATTATCACTTGTGATTGAGTTTATTAGATCAGTTATTAATAGAGGATGGCAAGGGTGGAAAAAATTCCAACATTTCTAGTGAGTTCTATGTGATTCTTGCTTGCTAAGCATAGAAGAACTAGTGGCCTTAAACTAATCATTGGGCATAAAGTAAAAAATGACAACAAAAAGTGAGGTATTATCAATCAAACATAAATGGAACACATGTGCAAAATAACTTGGAGGAAAGTGACAAATTTAAATTATGCATTCCCATAAGGAGAATACAAAGTGTGCATGACGACACTTCTTTGAAAGAAAAACTTAACATAATATGATATAAGGTTGAAACAAATCCTTAGAGATAAGAATTGAGGTATATCGGGCATTCACAATGATATGAAGAGCCTCAACATTCAACTTGGTCGAAATATATAATGCATTAGATTCCTTGCATTTGGTGATAATGTATGCACCATTACAAATGGTATCAAATTTTGAGTGTCTTCTAGATTTGGACCTATTTGTATCCCACTTTAGAGCGAAGTCTCCTTCATGGAAAGATCTAAAAATATCCTTTTTATCGAAGGTTGTCTTGACTTGGGCTTGATGTGATTCAAGTGTTTGCATGGCCTTATTTATGATTTATTCTAATTTCATTAGCTCAACAAACCTAACTATCATGACATCATTTTCTATCAGTTCTAGTTACTATATGATAATTCAGGAGATGACAACTCTAGAGATAGTTAAAACCATGATTCCGTTCCATAAATTGACATGAAAGGGGAGTCTCCGATATCTCTCTTGGGAGTAATCCTATTAGTCCAAAGGGCTATATTTAGCTTGATGTTCCATGATATTTGATTGTCTTTAATGGCTCTTTTGATAATTCTAATCGAGTTCTTGTTGGTAGACTCAACTAAGCCATTACCATGAGAGTAATAGTTTGATGATTTATTTATGTATATTCCATGCTTAATTTCCCAAGCACTGATTTAGGCACTAAAAACACCTTGAAATTATCAGAGATGATAGTGGAAGGGGCATTGAACCTACTCACAATTCCATTAAGGAATTCCAATATTGAAGCTTCAGTCACATCCTTCATTGCAACTACCTTTGTCCACTTGGTGAAATAATACATGTAGCTATCAAGATCCACTTTTGAATGGTAATGGGTGGTGGATTTATCTAACCAATTAAGTCTAAACCCCATTGTGTGAATGATTGGTCTTCTTGAATAAGGTGGAGAGGAAGGACAACTAATCTCCACTTTCTAGTAAAGAAAGCACAATTCTTACAATTATTCACCCACTTGTAAGCATAATTGAATAGGGTTGGCCAATAATATACAACCCTCACTACCTTAATAGAAATGGTCCCAATAGAGAAATGGTCACTTGAGAATTCATCATAAAATTATTTTAGCATACTACTAACTTGATTTTGTCTAATACATCTCAATAGCATCCCATTGGAATTATTTTTGAAGAGTATGTTATCCACTAGGACATATGGGATGAACTATAATATAAAGTGTCTTCTTTTAGCTTTGTCCAAACTTGGAACCTATATTCCTTCTTGCAAGAAAGTAGTTATGTTATTCATCTAGTAGTTTTGAGAGTCCATGTCTGTTGGCTTATCATCTTGTAAGATAAGGGATAAATTTGTATGAGTCTTAGATGATGAGGTCAACTATTCATAGAGCCCTTTACCTCTTACTAGTTTGGTGATATTAATATCTGTCATACTCCATGAGCTTAGTGATCCTACTAGCTCTTTTCTCATTGATGTATTGACTCAATAGAAACTATTTGATGTTGACATGGGGAACCATAAATTGGGTCCTATTGTTGGAAAACATGTGTCTAAATTTCTTCAATGTTATAATAATGAGGATGTGCTTTTCCACATAGTTGTATTTGAGCTCACAGTTCTTTATTCCTTCATTGAAGAAGGCAGTGGGTTGCTCAATATTATCATTGTTCAACTATGTCAAGATAATTGATATGCTTACTGCTCCTCTGAAGGTATAAAGGATGACATATTTGTCATAATTTTTATTTAACAAGAGTATGATCTTAAGCAATTGCTTGTTTAATGGCCTCAAAATTATCTTTTCCCTCTTTATTCCATCTAAAGACCATACTTTCATTTAGCATAGAGGTGAGAGGATTTACTAAGGTTGCAAGGTTGGGAATGAATTGAATATCACAAATTTAATTCTCCCAAGGAAGCTCTACAATCCTTATGTGTTATGAGTCTCCCCTATGATTGAGGTTATGTTGAAGTCAGGTGCTAGCCTAGCTCCGTGTTGTGCCAATTGCATGAAGTACCCGTTGGGGTCTACTAATATGATTTCGTTAATGATTCTCAAGATCCTTGGTTCTTGAGACACATTTTTGTTTTCCTCAGGCATGAGCCCTTGGTTTACCTCTTTCAAAGTGTAACTTTCAAAAGGGGGAATATTTTAATTTTGTGAGTTCGTTTGACCATTAGGATTTTCACCAAAGTTCATTTCACTAGTTGGGTTGTACATCAAATTATATGACGAGTCCATCTCTTTTCTTTTGATTTGTGATCATGTGACAACCATAAAAAGTGATGATGTTTTGACTTTGTCTTTTTCTAGATTTTGATTTTTTGGTTTTTGTAAAGTTTTGGTATGAATGCAACTAAAATGAATCTACTCTATTTTTTCGGTATTTTTTGATTTTTGGAAATTTTTGATAGGTACAAGACTAAAAGGAAAACTATGATTTTTTCACTAAATGCAAAGACCTTTGATACCTTTGACTTTGGATCATAAAAGATGATTACCTTAACACAAATTTCAATATTGGACTAACATAACCCAATGAAAAAAATCCTAAACCTCTAGAAAAATTCAATTTTCAACTAGACTAATGAGTTGAGAAACCTACTTTTGTTGGTGAGGGAATTCTTGTAGATGAGGTTTTGACGATTTCCAAGTGATGACCCTAGACTTTTGACTTCTAAACTTGTTTTCAATTTCCATATTTCAATATTTTCAAGACAATATTGTAAGGACTTGTGATATGATGCTAAAATGATATGATGTTTTAACCTAGGAAAGGTAACAATTTACTGAAAATGGAGGAAAAAGTGACTAATTCAATTTTTGGCATCTATGTAAATGAGATCAGGTTTATGTAGCCTATGGAAATAAACTATGTTTTATCTGTCAAACATATGCGATAGATAAATCGACAAATATGGTGTAGAAGATGTCGATTATAGTGTAGTATGAGACAAATACGTTGTAGAACCTATCAAATACATTGCACACATGTGTTTTTGTTTGTTTGCTAAGGCAAGATTTCAACTGATAGAGAGATGCGATGTTTTAATAGATGAAAGCATTGTAGTCAGTAATGGATGCATCACATTGTTTCTATGGTGCAGATACATAGTTGTGACACACATGCTAACAAATGCAATGCACAAGTTTTGTCAAAAAGAACCCTAGTCATGTTTAATTTTTTGATTTTAGATGTGATTCATTTTAAGAAATTATAGAAAAAAATATTTGATAAGTTATTAGTTGTATTTTTTATGGTTTGTGTTAATGATACAGCCTTAAGGCTATTTGTTTATATTGGTACAACAACAAGACTCAAAAACATTCAAAACTTAACTTAGTAGTAGAATGGGTGTGTAAATCTAAGTAGGCCCACCTCCCATTTAAGGGGTAAATACTTAGAAAGATTGGGTAGTGACATAATTGAGATAAATTTTTTCAAAACCTTCTCTATACGAAGGCATATAGTAGACATCCAGTGACATCTAGGGTTGTCCACAAATGCCACGGGAACACCTTCTTTCACTTCCTAAGAGGCTATTGCTAGCAACCCAACAAGATCTATCTCAACCTAAGAAAGTACATGGTGAGTAGCTTTAGAGTATGATCTGCATACCTTGCAGCACTTTATAAGATTATGTTTAAAAGTATTCTAAGGCCTCTACTACAAAGGTTTTTAGTGGGTAGATCTCTGTGAACATCGTTGACCTCTCAGATGTCTCATTAGAGTCTAAGAAACTATAAGCCCCTAGTGAAAGTTTGGAGCGCTACATGTACAGATCAAAATACAAATTTCACTATCATCCAATTTCTATAGCGCACTAAAAAATGTCACTTGAGGTTGATCCCTTGGATTATCTATGAGGATGTATCAAAAGGTAGGCCTCCTACTTAAAAAAAATGGAAAGTTTATATGTTATAATTTCTCATCACCTAGGATCACACGAAGTGTGTAAGGGGAGAGGATACTTTACAAAAAAAATACTTTTGATACCAAGACTAATGTGTGCATGTGCACCAATACAGTAAACACTAGTTCATTTAAATTACACCAAAGGAAATTTGCAATTTGTATGTTAATTTTATTGCACCAAGTGAAATATTGCATGTTCAATCACACTATTAATTTTAAATCCAAATTACAAAGTGAGGATTATAATGTTCTTTTTAAGAGCACTAAAACAAAATCTTTGAGACTGTATTCATTTTAAGCACTAAAACCAAAATTTTGAGATCATGTTCATTTCAGGCACTAAAAAGAAATATGTGAGATCATGTTCATTTTAAGCACTAAAAAGAAATGTTCAAGATAATTCAAGAGATCACCACAAGTTGGAAACAAAAATAACAGTAATACAAAAACCTTATCCTACTAAAAATAAGAAAATAGCAAAGTATAAATCAACATTTTACCTTTCTTTTTGTAATTTAGTCACTTGCAGTGCAAGGTTCGACAAATGCGGTGTGTAACAATCCCCATGTTCACATTTTGCTTTTGTATTTCCTTGATGGATTCTGACAACTATACATTTTGTATTTGCACTATTCATCCTATCATTATTTTGTATTGGTACCCGTGAGGTATAATTCCAAGATTGTTATTCTATTGACATGATTAATGTTTATGCTAGATTTCATGCTTATATGATTAGATGTTGTTATTGTTACTTTTGTATGATTATGGATAGGAACAGGATGATGTCGTAACACTCATATCTGAGAGGCTTACGATATCGTGACCCTCTTCCTGATGATTGATTTTGATTTGAATATATGATATATGTATATGCACATGTACTTTGACATGTGATCAAACTGATGTAGGTACTGGGTATCGACTCCGCCTAGATTCACAAGCCTGAGTGTACTCTCATTCAGCGATGGTGGTTACTGGAGATAGTCACAAGCCAAAAATTCCCTAGCCTAGCCCACTGTACCCTGTTAGTGCAGTGTTTCCATGATGTGTGTTTACCCTCTAGTTCCCTAACGGTAACGACCAGATTGCCTTATGGTCTTATGAAGTTTTCCAGTATTACTTGTTGAGGTATTTTCGTTATGAGGTTAATATCAGTTTTATGGTGATTTAATGATTCCTCTTTTAGATTTCAATGTGGTTCATTATTGGTCCTATGGTGATTTAAGGATTTAAATTATTATTTTTATGTGTAATAGAGAATGTTGTATATTTAGTGATTTTAATAATTTGATTTGGAGAGCTTTAATAGTTTATTTAATTAAATGTTTTATTTCATATATTGTTTTGATAGTTTATAAAAATGGAAATAAGTTTTGATATTGTATTGATTTAAAGTGTTATTTTAAATGTTATTTGTTTTTTTTGAGGACTTTAGTTAAAAAGAAAATGGGCAATTTGGTCATTCATATTTTTTGAACCATTTTGGGAAGAAAAGAAAACTAAAAAAAAATTTGATTGGTTTGAGAGAGAGAAACCTCATGGCTGGGAATGAAAGCTTGGTAGTAAGATCTAGTTATATTAGAGGTATTTTGTGGGCAACGGATCTTGGTGTTTCAGCATAGCATTGTTGTATTACTACTTTATTTTGGAATCTAGCCGTGCCTTGCAAACATAACATTTCTTCATTTCAAGTTTGGGCAAAATTAAAGGTATTCTTTTGTGTATTCCTTGAATTTCTGAGTTAGAAATGTATGTGCATGTATAAATGTGTTGGGAGTCTTGGCTGCTTTGGGTGTTGTCATGGCATATTGGTTTTGAGATTTCTTTTTAGTCTGGTCATTGCATTTATATTGGGGAAAAACAAAGGCTTTTCTAAACTTGCTCTTGAATCTCCTATTTTAAACTCAAATCCAACTGTGGAATTCAACTTGAAACAACATAATCTTAATTGGCTTGATGGAAGATTTATTTTAAAGTGGCTCTCGCAGTTTGCATTTTCCAATTGTTAATTTGGGAATAGAAAAAAAATAAAAAAATTTAACCCAGCCCTCAAACTCCTATCATAAACTTGAAACCAAATATGAAATTCAAAACCATAACCACCTATCACAAATAAAAACTAAAGGTGGATTCCATGTAGAAATGCCCATATCTCAACTGGTTCGAAGTCAGAATTTCATTCTTGGCACTTTGATTTTTGGGCATAATATGACCTCCTAGTGTACCATGCCGCCCCACACAATCTTGTTTTTTTTTAATTCTTGAATTTATTGATCAATATATATTTCTAGTGTTTGAAATTAGTTTGGAATTTGTTTAATTTCACTTTTTCTTTTTATCTCTAGTTTGGTTTTGGTTTCCTCTTTTCAGCCTGGTAAAATTCATTTGTAATTTGGGGCAAAACAAAGCATTTCCTTACCAACTTGAAAACCCATGTCTTAAACTTAATTTTAAAAGTGGTATTCAACTAGAAAAACCAAATTAAGAATTGGGTTGTGATCAAATTTCAAATCTAGGTACTTTTTTTATTTTGAGCATGTTTATATTGCCGAAACCTTGTCATCAACTTTGTTATTTATTAAGTGCTGTCATTATATGCTTGTGCACTATTTTAGTGCCCTGCCATACTAATAAAAGAATCCTTTAGGCAGCAACAAGAATATGAATCTCTCATTGTAGTACTGGAGTAGTTTTAATGAACTTTAATGATGAAATATGGATTATTTTAATTATCATTAAAAGTTGGAATTTATTCTTACTTGGCTAATTTGAATATTTAAATAGCAATTTTTACTTGAATTGTTTTAATTTAGGTTTTTATACTTTGTTTGGTTAAATGAGATGAGCTTAGGTCTAGGTAATTAGAGTGGTCTTATGGAGTGGCTCTCTATGGGCTGGGGGCCTGCAAGTGGCTGCCAGGGGAACTAGTAGTAGAGTTATAGTAAACAAGTGATAACTAAATAAAAATAATGGGGTTAAAAAATAATAAGATAATGAGTCCTCATGCATGGCCTTGAGTGCTTGTAAAGGATAAGGATGCACTTAAGAAGGCCTATCCATCTACAGGAGGTCGAGTTATCCATCTGTGGGGCGTTGATTTGGGCATGATTGAGTCTCCTCCTTTGTATGAGATGTGTACTTGATTCTGTGTGGCACCATCCCTTCGCGCACGCATGATGACTTTCCGTCTGATCTGCACTCTAGTACCTAGTACCTTAGTAGTCGTGAGTAGTACCCGACATGTTATTGGATGACCATATCCATGTTGTGACATTGGCTTTATGCATTGTATTCCATGTTTGCTCCATGACTGATGTGAGTGTTGGCCATTTATTACCCTTGCCTTGTTACTTCTGTTTGGGCCTTGTGGCTATCTTTGAGCATGGTGGGGTGGTCTCTTATGATTCCACATGGTTGGGAGGCATTTCCACCACCATTAGGGACTGGTGTATAGGTTATTGGAGTACCAGTTGGAGATGTTCTCTCTTGTACTTATTTTATCAGTTGATGTATCTTATTCATGGCTATGCCATTGTACTCATGTATATTCCTTTATGTATATTGTACTCTCTTGAGAGAGAATATGTAATCATATAATTTAATCATGAGAAGAAATGTGTTGTTTTATATTTGGCTTACGATTTTTTGGTGTTGGTATCAGACTCACTTGTACAATGATGATCATTATGGCTTTATGTTTAAAAGTGGAAATGGGTATTAGGAACATTTGAATTGGTGTTTAAAATGGATGTAGTTTTAGTAATGTTTCACTGGAGGGTGAATTAGTCCTCTCCTTTGGGTTATACATTCGGCCATACTTGGCCATGAATGTTGTCGATATATTGAATCAACAACTATTTTACGTGTATGTTATCACTTCATGTTCAAAAAAAGATTTTTTTTTCTCTTTTGGCTCTTACCCTTTGGGGTTACGTAGTGGGATGTTACATCTGGTATTAGAACTAGGTTCATACACTGGGAGCTATGGCGTACTTGATCCTTCTATGTAATGTTGTATTTGGCATGTGTGGTATGAGCTTGTTATATTGTTTTCCATAGTCTTGTTGTTATTCTTTCATGCCTTAGTATGATGTATAGATTGTCCTTGTGATGACCTATTTTGATGTGTTCTTTTTTTCCTTTAGGATGCCTCCTAGGGGTAGAGCCAGTGGCAGAGTCAGAGGTCAAGCCACTATTCCTCATCGTAGCACTTGACGTAATGTTGATCAGGGTAATTAGGGTGAGCATCAGGAGGAACAACATGCTAAGAACCAAGCCGAAGGGCTTAGGGGTGCTCAGGTTTTAGCTCTTTAACAATAGATTATGGACCGATTAGGACCTCTTCAGGAGGTATCTCATGAGGAGTCACACCCTTCTTGTCAGGATGGTTAGGATGCTAGAGCTGAGCATGAGCGTTCCCATAGTCTGAGTCATTTGAGAGGAAATTTTGTGAGGGATAGGGTGGATGGAGACAATATTGCTGTAGGCCACATGAGGGATCTCCTTAGAGCTCATCGCCCTATTTTTTATGGTTTTGGTATAGGTACTGAGGTAGAGACTTGGTTGATTGATCTTGATCGATGCTTTGCTATGCATCCTTATAGTAGTGATACTAGAGCTCAATGTGCCATTATGCATCTCAAAGGTTTTTCATCTACATGGTGGAGAGTAGAGGAGAAAAAGCTTCACCTAGACATTGCTTCCATTTCTTGAGGACTATTCTTAGAGAGGTTCCGTGCACAGTTTCTTTCAGACTACTATTGGCAGAGACATTCTGATGATTTCCATGAGCTTCGTTAGTTAACTATGATGGTAGATCAGTATGAGCACCACTTCTTTGAGCTTAAGCAATATGCTAGAATTTTTGATGATGAGCTGATGTTAGTGCATCATTTCATTAGGGGCTTAAATTCCCGTATCAGTGGTGGTGTTTGTGTGTTTGGGCTGAAGACCTTAGATATCATAGTGGAGAAGGTGAGGTTGATAGAGGAGAATTTGGCTAGAGGATTTGGTGGTCAAGTAGGCATTTAGATTGATAGTTCCCCTCCTTCAAGATTAGTTGTTCGGGGTGAATAGTCTCAGGGAACTAGACCGTCTAGATCTCAATTTGCACCTTCTAGATCTGGTCAGTGACAGAGGCATAGGTCTGCTCAGTCTCAACAAAGTGGGAAGAGTCCTAGTACTCTATTTTCTAGAGATCATCCACATCATCATTCTCAAAGTAGGTAATAGAGTGGTTTGGCATAGAGTTCTTAAAGTCCACAACAAAGTTCTAGGTGTGGTGGATCCCAGCAGTCGTGTGCACCATTTTTAGGCTGAGGTTTTGGAAGAGGTAGTTTTTTTTCTTATGGGAAGCATGGTCATATAGTTATTCATTGTCCTTAGAGATCAGTGGTTGGAGGTAGTCAGAGACAAGTTACTTTGGAGCCTACAGTAGGTGATGCTGGTAGATCACATAGAGTTTTTATGGTGGTTGATAACTGTCGGGCTAAGCTTCAGGGCACTATGGTTGAGTATTCATGTGTGTTATGTGGGATTACCATATCTATCTTGTTTGATTCAAGAGCTTCAGATTATTTTATTTCTCCTTCTCTCGTAGAGTGTTGTGGACTTGCGGTGGTAAGGAAAGATGTTGGTTGGTAGGTTGAGTTAGCTATTGGAGCTAAGGTGTCTATAGACTCCCTTGTTCGTGGTTGTGTGTTGGATTTGGGAACCTTCACTACCACAATGGATCTCTGTGTGTTTCCTTTGGGGTCCTACGAGATTGTTTAAGACATGGATTGGTTAGAGACCCACCTAGCCAATATAGATTGACGACGTAAGTTGGTTCAATGTGTAGACGATGTTGGAGAGTGTGTTGAGTTAGTTGGGGTCCAAAGATCCATTTCTCTTCATGTGATTTTGGCTATGCAGTTGAAGCGTGCCTTGCGACAAGGTTGTTATTTGTTCGCTATCTCAGTTAGTGATCTTGCCAAGGGTGGGATTAAGGAGGTATCTCTTGATGACCATCTTCTTCTTCAGGAGTTTGCAAATGTCTTTCTGAGTGCTATTCTCTGTATGCCACTTAAGTGTGACATAGAATTCCATAATGATCTCATCCCTGGAGCAGAGCCTATCTCTCGGGCACTGTATCGTATGACTACTTAGGAGTTGAGTGAGTTGCGGTTGCAGTTAGAGGAGTTACTAGAGAAGGGTTTCATTCATACTAGCGTATCCCCTTAGGGAGCACCTGTCATATTTCATGAAGAAGAAATACGAATCTCTTCGCCTGTGCATTGATTATTGCCAATTCAATAAAGTGACAATGAAGAATCATTATCTGTTTCCTCAGATAGATGATTTGTTTGACCAGATGAGGGGAGCCAAGGTGTTCTCCAAGATAGATTTGAATTCAAGATACCATCAAATTTGCATTCATGAGGCAGACATTCATCGGACAACATTTCGTACACGCTATGGGCATTATGAGTTCATGATTGTCCCTTTTGGGTTGACCAATGCTCCATCAGTTTTTATGTGTTTGATGAATGGGGTGTTTCACACATATCTTTACTGGTTTGGTCTCATATTCCTTGATGATATTTTGATTTGTTTGAGGAATATGGAGGAACATGAAGTCCATTTGTGACAAGTGTTGCGTTGCTTGCGAGATAATCAATTGTTCAACAATTTAGCCAAGTGTGAGTTCTTCCAGATTGAGGTGAGATATTTGGGCCATATCATCTTAGGAGAGGGTATCTCATTGGACCCTTCTAAGATTCAGGCGATTGTAAATTGGCTAATGCCAACGAATGTGGCTCAGGTTTGCAGTTTCATGGGATTGGCGGGTTGCTATCGCTGATTTGTGAGAGATTTCTCTTGAGTAGCCAATCCCATAACTTCTCTTTAGAGTAAAGGGAAGAAGTTTGTGTGGTCAGATAAGTGTGAATCGAATTTTCAAGCTCTTAAGGAGTAGTTAACTAGTGCACCTATCCTAGTAGTGCCAGATCCTATTGTAAGATATTTTGTGGTGTGTGCTGATGCTTCGTTGGAGGGTGTGGGGGAAATTCTTATGCAGGAGGGACAGGTGATTGCATACGAGTCCCATAAGCACAAGGATCATGAGCTAAACTACCCCATCCATGATTTGGAGTTCACTGCTGTCGTCCATGCACTTGTGCATTGGAGACATTTCCTCTTGGGCCATCAGTTTGAGTTGCATAGTGATCATCACAATTTGTAGTATATCTTCACTCAGCTAAATTTAAATGCTTGACAGTGTCGTTGGATGGAGTTCCTTTGTGAGTATGACTTTGAGGTTCACTATATCCAAGGTGAGGAGAATGTTGTTGTAGATTTCTTGAGTAGGAGAAGACACAAGATCTCAGTTTTGTACCTAAAAGTGGATTTGTGGAGTCGTATTTTGGAGTCACTTCTTAGTGATACTTGGTATCAGAAGGTGAGAGTGGAGATTGAATCTGGGAGGGTCCTTGAGGGCAGGTTTGCAGGTTTCTTTCTTGAGCTTGATGGAATTCTGCGGCATCTTGGTTGTATTTATGTTTTAGATTCTGGTGATCTTCATTCCTTGGTTTTGTCAAAGGCTCATCGTGCACCCTATTTAGCTCATTCAGGTGTCACAAAGATGCATGCTGATCTGCAACAGTTGTATCATTGGGCAGGTTTGTGGTGAGATATTTATGATTTTGTGGCTTGGTGTCTTGAGTGCTAGCAGGTGAAGACAAAACATCAGCACCCAGTAGGACTATTGTAGCCTCATTCCATCCTTGGATGGAAGTGGGATGCGATATCTCTTGATTTCATAAAGGGGCTACCTATGTCTTTGTGTCATCATGATGCTATTATGGTTACAATGGACAATTTGTCAAAGGTGACACACTTCTCACCCATGAGATCTTCGTACACTGCAACGTATGTGGCTCGAGTGTTTATAGAGGATATTGTGCATCTGCATGGTATTCCTCATAGGATCATTTCTGATCGTGATCCGGTGTTCACTTCAGCTTTGTGGACTTCTCTTCAACATGCTTTGGGAGTTCAACTTAATTTCAGTTCTGCATACCATCCCAAGACTGATGGACAGATGGAGCAAGTTATTTAGGTTTTAGAGGATATGCTTCAGATGTACATTATGGATCAATAGTCTTGTTGGGAGGACTACTTGTACTTGGTTGAGTTTTCTTATAATAATGGGTACCACAGTTCTCTCAGCATGTCTCCTTTTTAGGTCTTGTATGGTAGGTTGTGTCGGACTCTGTTGAGTTGGGATCACTTAGAGGATCAAGTTCTTTTGGGTCCAGAGGTGCTTCAAGATATGGAGTAGTAGGTAGTGCAGATTAGAGAGCAGTTGGCTACAACTCAGGATTAATAGAGGAAGTATGCCGATGCCCATAGGTTGGATTTCCACTTCTTGGTGGGTGACCGTGTGTTTCTGAGAGTTTATCTGCAGAAGAGCCCCATCCATTATGGGAAAGGCTTGAAGTTGGCACTTCATTTTGTTGGATCTTTTGATATCCTTGAGAGGATAGGTCCAATCGCCTATCACCTTGCATTTCCACCGGGTCTATCACCCATTCACGATGTTTTCCATGTTTTAGTTCTTAGATAATATATTCCTAATGTGACCCATGTTCTTGATTGGACTACTTTGTAGGTCAAGGTAGACAAGCAACTTTCTTTGGATCCCATACGCATCCTTCAGCATTAGAGGTTGACCCTCAAGGGTCGGGACATAGAACAGGTAAGGGTCTAGTGGTATCCTGATGGTAAGTCCTCAACATCTTGGGAAGATGCAGTGAGGATGAGATCCATATCTTTTTGTAGGCTTCTAGGAGTAAGCCAAGTCCTAAGGGGTAGGATGTAACAACCCCCGTGTTCGCATAAATTGCTTTTGTATTTCCTTGATGGATTCTGAAAACTATATATTTTGTATTTGCACCATTCGTCCTATCATTATTTTGTATTGGTACTCGTGAGGTGTAATTCTGAGACTATTATGCTATTGACATGATTATTGTTTATGCTGTATTTCATGCTTACATGATTAGATGTTGTTATTGGTACTTTTGTATGATTATGAACAGGAAAGGGATGATGCCATAACACTTGTATCCGAGAGGCTTACGATATCATGACCCTCTTCCTAGTGATTGATGTTGCTTCGACTATATGATATATGTATATGCACATGTACTTTGACGTGTGATCGAAGTGATGCATGTACTGGGTATTGACTCCACCTAGATTCATAGGGCTGAGCATACTCTCATTCCCCAATGGTGGTTACTGGAGATAGCCACAGGCCAAATGTTCCCTAGCCTAGCCCACTATATCCTGTTAGTGCAATGTTATCATGATGTGTGTTTACCCTCCGGTTACCTAGCGGTAATGTCTGGATTGCCTTATGGTCTTATCAAGTTTTCCAATATTGCTTGTTGAGGTATTTTCATTATGAGGTTAATATCAGTTTTATGGTGATTTAACGATTCCTCTTTTAGATTTCAATATGGTTTATTATTGGTCCTAGGGTGATTTAAGGATTTAAATTATCATTTTTATGTGTAATAGAGAATGTTGTATATTTAGTGATTTTAATTAATTGATTTGGAGAGCTTTAATAGTTTATTTAATTAAATGTTGTATTTCATATATTGTTTAAAGAGTTTATAAAAATTGAAATAAGTTTAGATATTGTATTGATTAAAGTGTTATTTTAAATGTGATTTGTTTTTTTTGAGGAGTTTAGTTAAAAAGAAAATGGGTAGTTTGGTCATTCATATTTTTTGAACCATTTTGGGAAGGAAAACACACTAAAAACAAAAAAATATCTGATTGGTTTGAGAGAGAGAAACCTCATGGTTGGGAATGAAAGCTTGGTAGTAAGATCTGGTTATATTAGAGGGATTTTGTGGCCAGTGGATCTTGGTGTTTCAACGTAGCATTGTTCTCTTGCTGCTTTATTTTGGAATCTAGCTGTGCCTTGCAAACAGAGCATTTCTTCATTTCAAGTTTGGGTAGAATTAAAGGTATTTTTCTATGTATTCCTTGAATTTATGAGTTAGAAATGTATGTGTGTGTTTAAATGTGTTGGGAGTCTTGGCTGCTCTCGGTGTTGTCATGGCATATTGGTTTTGAGATTTCTTTTCAATCTGGTCATTGCATTTATATTAGGGAAAAACATAGAATTTTCTAAATCTGTTCAAATCTCCTTTTTTAAACTCAAATCCAACTATGGAATTCAACTTGAAACAACATAATCTAAACTGGGTTGATGGCATATTTAGTTTAAAGTGGCTCTCAAAGTTTGCATTTTCAAATTGTTAATTTGGGGGAAAAAAAAACATTTTTTTAACCCAGCCCTCAAAATTCTATCATAAACTTGAAACAAAATATGAAACTCAACTGGAAACACTGAAATATCAACTAGGTTTCAAAAATGAATTCTGGACACTTTCATTTTTGGTCAAAATTTGTGCTAGCCTGGTAAAACATATTTTTTTAATCTAGCACCTTAACCACCTATCAAAAACACAAAATAAATGTGGATTCCATGTATAAGCACCCATATCTCAACTGGGTCGAATTTATAATTCAATTTTGGGCTCTTTGATTTTTGGGAAAAATATGCCCTCCAGTGTACCTTGTCACCCCATACAATCTATTTTTTTTTTTTAATTCTCAGATTTCTTAAGCAATCTATATTGATAGTGTTTGAAATTAGTTTGGAATTTGTTTAATTGTACTTTTTTTAATCTCCAATTTGGTTTTGGTATCTTCTTTTCAGCTTGGTAAAATTTATTTGTAATTTGGGGCAAAACATAGCATTTCCTTACTAGCTTGAAAACCCATGTCTTAAACTTAATTTTAAAAGTGGTATTCAACTAGAAATGCAAAATTACGAATTGAGTTTTGATCAAATTTTAAATCTAGGCACTTTTTATTTTGAGTGCATGTTTATGTTGCTAGAACCCTGTCATCAACATTGTTATTTATTAATTGTTGTCATTATATGCTTGTGTGCTGTTTTAGTGCCCTGTCATACTGCTACAGGAAGCCTGTAGGAAACAACAGGAAGATGAATCTATTATTGCAGCAGTGGAGTAGTTTTAATGAACTTTAATGATGAAATATGGATTGTTTTAATTATCATTAAAAGATGGAATTTGTTCTTGCTTGGCTGATTTGAATATTTAAATAGTGGTTTTTAATTGAATTGTTTTAATTTGCTTTTGTATACTTCGTTTGGTTAAATGGGAGGAGCTTAGGTCTAGGTAATTAGAGTGGTCTTATGGAGTGTCTCTCTATAGGCTCGAGGCCCGTAAGTGGCTGCCATAGGAACTAGTAGCAGAATTATAGTAAACAAGTGATAACTAAATAAAAACAATGGGGTAAAACACTAATATGATAATGAGTCCTTGTGCATGGCCTTGAGGGATTTTAAAGGCTAAGGATGCACTTGAGAAGGCCTATTTGTTTGTGGGGGGTCGAGTTATCCGTCTATGAGGTGTTGATTCAGGCATGATTGAGTCTCCTCATTTATATGAGAGGTGTACTTGATTCCGTGTGGCACCATCCCTTCGAGCACACATGATGACACTCCATCCAATCTGCACTCTAGTACCTAGTACCTTAGTAGTCATGAGTAGTACCCGACATGTTATTGGATGAGCATCTCCATGTTGTGACATTGGATTTATGCATTGTATTTTGTGTTTGATCCATGACTAATGTGAGTGTTGGCCATATATTACCCTTTCCTTGTTACTTCTATTTGGGCCTTGTGACTACCTCTGAGCACGGTGGGGTGGTCTATTATGAGTCCACATGGTTAGGAGGTGTTGCCACCGCCATTGGGGAACAATGTACAGGTTATTAGAGCATCAATTGGAGATGGTCTCTCGTACTTATTTTATTCATTGATGTATCTTATTCATGGCTATGCCATTGTACTCATGTATATTCCTTTAAATGTATATTATACTCTCTCTTGAGAGAAGATGTAATCATATAATTTAATGAGAATAAATGTGTTGTTTTATATTTGGCTTACATTTTTCTGGTGTTGGTATTAGACTCACTTGTACTATGATGATCATTATGACTTTATGTTTAAAAGTGGAAATGGGTATTAGGAACATTTGAATTGGTTTTTAAAATGAAAGTAGTTTTAGCAATGTTTCACTAGAGGGTGAATTAGTCCTCTCCTTTGGGTTGTACATTCAACCATACTTGGCCATGAATGTTGTCGATATATCAAATCGATAACTTTTTTATGTGTATGTTATCACTTCATGTTCAAAAAAACTTATCTTTCCCTCTTTTGGCTCTTACGCTTCGGGGTTACATAGTAGGATGTTACATGGTGCATAGAGGAGTGACTGTGGTCCACAAAGATTCAACTACAGTGCATGAAGGCTTAGATACATTGCATAGAGAGTCGAATGCGGTGTAGGGTACAACATTTGCAGTGGATTGGTTCAACCTGCAAAAATATAGAAAATAATAGTGACAAATATGATGCGAAAAAACTTCGTATGTGTCACACAGGTAAGTAGATGTATTGAAGAGACTGTTGATTGTAGTGCAGGACCTAATGAATGCGTTGTTGTTTTTCACAATTGCATCACACTTCCTATAGCTTCAAAAAAACTTTTTTCATACATAAATTGTTACTTATGTGATTTTCATGTCGATTTCACCAAAATGTAAATTATAAAATCAACATTCAATCATAGAGATAATAGAAATCAAATTAAACAATCACAATCTATAATCCTATACTCAAAATGATCCAATTTAATCAATGAAAAACATACAACATGGGTAAAACCAAATTCAAACAAATGATATCTTCACCTTTACCATGTTGTTAAGAATTATTTCCATTGTCCTTTGTATGCTTTTGCTCTCAGAAATTGGTATGCTATTCTTTTGTCTTAAGCTTCAAGTGTGTGTGAGATGATCACAATGATGCAAACGCCAAAGTTTCGTTGTTAACCATCAATGTGCTATGAAAGCTTATTTTTATAGAAATTCTTGATTCGAATGAACGATCTATATTCGAATATGAAAGATGAAGACCAACAGTTGAGGACCTTTGTTGAGAGGAAATAGATTTGAGAGTCAATTGACTTGATTGATTTAATCAAGGGTATTGATTGGTCAATTAGTGGAATTTGATTGATTAATTAGTGGGATTGATTTATTAGTCAATGGATTTGACTGATTAATCAATGTATAAGAGGATAATTAATTAAATTATTAATTAATTATTTGGAGGAACGTGCAAGTGAATATTTATTAATGGATAATGTTGGAGATGAAATAGGGGAATTAAATAATTAATTTAATTATTTAATCTATAAGTGGGAAAGTGATTTAATTAAATAATTAATAACAATTGTTTAATTTAAGAAGGGTGTTAAATGTTAATTAAACAATTAATGATAACTATTTAATTAAAATAGAAGGACAAGTGTAATTAGCAATGTAATTAAATAAATAAGTAATCAGGAAGATTAATGATAATTATGACATAATTAAATAATAAGATTTATTTAGTTAATTGGAAAGGGTGAATTAGAATGAATTAATTAACACAAAGTCACTTAATTAATAGCAGAATATGATATTTGATAATAATTAAAAAAAAGGTATTATTTAATAATTAAGGGAAAAGGGTGAAAATTAGTAAAAGGGTGTTGCTCGCAAACTAGGACAATTTTGGGTATCTACACCTATGTCATAGGTTCTAGGTGCTTGACATTTAATGTAATCCAAAATTTGTTTATGTGGCAAGTGTTCAAATGAAGTCTAAATTTTGAAGTATTCATTTGGTAGTCTTGGTTTTTTTCATTAATGTGCTCAACTGTCAATTTAGAATTCAAATTTAGAAGCTTGAGAGGTTTGCTTAAGGGATTAAAATATCACCCCTCACTTATAGATTGCATCTTGCAATCCAAACCTTAAATCCCAAGACAATGTGACTCAAACACCAAACTCTTGGGATGTGTGATTTTTGTTTTGAACCCCAATCTTATGTAAATGTGAGCTCAAACTCCAATCCTAAGCTACACACTTTGTTTCTAGCAATCTAAGTTTTTTGTAGTTTCATCCCTAAATTCTAAACCAAGGGAGATTGTTCCATTTCTTCTCGCCTTTGGAGATATCTGAGGAGTTGTTCATTGCTTGTTTCTAGTCACAGTGTTGATGCTATGGCATAGTTAGTCTTCCACTTGTATCACTATGCTTAGTGCATTGATAAGCATGTTAGGTGTGTATTATGTTATGCCATCACACCTTATAGATTTAGAGGTACAATGTGGCATGTTTGGTGTCACATTTGTATTAGAAAAATATTGTTCATCTAATTTTTGTCTACTGATGTGTTAGGTGAAAACTTAGGGCATTACAACTTGACTCAAGATTACAGAAATCTACAACTTCAATGCAAGCAAAATAGACTCAGATGATACTTCCTAGAAATATATTATTTTCCCTATCTTTGATATACATTAAATAGACATGATTTATAAATATCAATAATGAATTCTTATATAAGACAAACTCATGCTCTCATGATTAAATTATTCCACTTAATGTTTTTAATTTTTTTTATAACATTACTCAAAATCCAGCCTATATTCTTATCGAAAACTTTTCCTTCTAAGATAGAAATTACCACCGTCCTCGGCACGACAGTTTGCGTGTTCTGCTTCACTCATTTCTTTTCAACTCTGTCTATTCCATGGAAATGTAGAAATTTCTTGCCATAAAAAAACATCGACTCAGTCTCTCTCGCAATCTATCAATTCAAGTTTTTTACTTCAACAAATTTCTGAATAGTATATTTCTCAATTTCCACCTTCCTCGGCACGGCAGTTTGACATGATCATCTCTGTCTATTCCAAGGAAACGTAATACAAACGTAAAACTAAATTTCCACCTTCCTCGGCACGGTGGTTTGATGTGTTTTTTCTGCTTCACTCATTTCTTATCATCTGCCATTATTGAATCTGTGAAGATGTGGACATCACTCCAACTTCAATCGACTTCTTAATGGAAAAGATAGAAATGGTTGGAGAAAGACATAGTATTGAATTACCTATTGATAGGACAAGAGTGATAACGTAAACCATGAAATCAATTTGTGAAATAATGTTCATACGTTTAGTTGATAAAGTGAAACTGATATATTTACAATCTTTTTGGTTATAATAAATTGTTTTGTATCCAATGAAATTATATTGTATCAAATGAAATTAATTTTTTTTTGGTTGTGTTTACACTTATCTTAGATTTTTTTTTTCTCATGTATTTACTTTTAGGTTAGGGTGCTCTTTCTAATTAGTAACCCTTATTGTCTAGATGACTAGGTTTGCTTCTTCGAATGAAATCAAAATTGAACTTGGTTGCTATTATTTTCCCCTTCCTTTTAATCCTCAAAAGATAAAGTAGACTTTAGTTGGGATCTTTAATTTTCTTTTTGTGCCTTCATTTATGATTGATTGAGTTGTAAATCTAGGTTCTTTTAGTAAAATATTCACAAGTTTGAGAAAGCAATTTTGAAGTATTACATCCCTAGGTTTATTGTTAAGAAAGCTTATTTACTTCATTTTTCTTTTCTTTTCATGTTAACATCCATGGATTCAAAATTAGGAATTGCACCCTTTACTATGATTACTCAAGATTATTCTCATTGTATACTAATTCAAAATGTAAATACGACAATTGAAGTTTTCAAAAATTGGTGAAGGATAGTTAAAAAAATAATATTTAGAAGCTAAAAGGAGATTTATAGGTATACAACTATATAGTCAAAGGAAGAAAGTGCACTGCACAAACATCCACACACTATACAAATAACCATGTACAATGTGCTTGCAGACTTCACAAGGTGGGAATATAGCATAAAACTAACATAGGGAAACACATTGCAACATATAGGGTTCAAAATACAAAAAGAAACAAAATGCTAACACTAGGAGTAGGAAAATGGCTAAGGCTAGGCTAAAATGATCATTGAACATGTTACAAGAGGTCGATACCAAAAAAACCCAAAATATAATAGAATATTTATAAGCTATACAAATTTTGATATTAAAATGTGTCTCTGCTTTATTTGATTGATGCCACTAAGTGATAAGATTCGATAATACATAGAAAAGAAAAATATTGAAAATAGTATCTTATACAATGAAATAAAATATCTTAGAAAAGCATAAAACCTACAAAATAAAAATCCTAAAAATCACAAACATATATAGAAAAGAAAAATAGAGATACCTTGTACAATGAGAAGAATGTGAGAAATAGAGCATTTGACTTAGATAGAATAAACTACTATATATGAAGATATGCAACGCATTATCTAGCTTACTCTACCACTAGGAATCATGAGAATAGAATACATGATTTAAGGTCTAGTATGGGTTATTTCTATGAATCATAAGAATCAATGAAACACTAGTACTAGCTTGCTTTTTTGTTAGGCGATTTAGATGTCTGATAAAATGTATGAGCACTTGGACTAGCATTATTTGTTGCTTGATGATCCAAGATATATAGTGTTATAGAGATCAAAATTTCACTCAATAAATGAAAATTGCTTTTGTTACACCCCAATTGTGTAATTACTATTTACTATTACTATGTAGGGTAAATATGAATGCAATGTGAATTCTGGAGACGAATAAATTGTGCTTGCACTTTGCTATTAATGCATTATGTGTGAATGATATCTCATTTAATGTTATGCAAATATGTGAAATTGATGGTTATTGAATTGATATTCTACCTTTGGAGATGTATTATGTATACTGCATATGTTGTGAACAACTAACTGTCATGGGCATGTGTTAGTGGTTGCAGGTATATGTTTAATTCCTCCAGGTGGAGGGGCAGTATCACTCAGGAGAAGATCTTGGTAGGGTAACCAGTAACATAACCTATTTGAGCTTACACACAACACAATAGAATAATTGAGTCGATTCATTATGTGGGAAGTTGGTAGGTCATCCTTAGTTGATATGTTTGCATTATTGGGTGATGTTTATCTGTTTGAGCTTATAAGTTTTTTCTTGTATTACTACGCTTTTATTGATGAGTAGGATGTACATGGAATATGTATATGTACACACATACGTGTCGATGGTAGATCATACACATGAAGGAACACACACATGAGTATGTACATAGGTATACGTATCTATGCACACTTATGGGTGAGTTGCTTATATGTATGGAACTATCAATTGGATCTAAAATGTATATGTATATGTATAAATATATCAAACGTAGGTGCTTATCAATGTAATAGTAATTGTGTATGGAATCAAATGCATATATATATATGTATGTATAGTATTTACATATATCTATATGTACATTTATATGTGTCAATACACGTGTATGATGGAAAATGGACATGCCCATACAAATGTGTCAATATATGTATACATGTACATAGAGGCATATGTATGTATGTATACAATTGGTATATTTTTATTATTATGTGGTTACTATCTTGCTTATCCTTATTTGTACATTGAATGTATACATACATAGTTGGTACATGATATAAATATGAATACATATTAACATATATTTAATACATACATATACATATATATATATATGTATATATGTTGATATACATATATATGCATATGTGATTATATATATTAATATATATTTAAATAATATCTATTGCTTGGAAATAGACTATCATTAACAATGATAGAGGCCAATTATTTAACTTAATCAAAGGCCGAGTATATATTTCTTATGATTGTACTTTAAGAGGCCGAATATTACTCATGTTGCCCATGCATAAAGGAACAAGTATTCTACAAAAGGTGCTGCCACAATAGTGGTTTACACTTTCTAGGAGATCCTAATTTTTTATGAAATCACATATTTTTAGAAAATATAGTGATTTAATCCTTGAAAGTTTCCATTTAAAGGATTCTAACTAAAGAGGGTTTGATCAAGCCCCCTTGGATAGAACCCCGCTAGTTTTAAACCATACCTATAATGGAGCCTCCTTTACACCTATCAAAATGCTGATAAAAAACCACTTTTGATTTACCTTTTGGGGGATCAAATGAATTCATTTAAAATTTATTTTTTTGTAAGTTTGTAGTCCTTATTATAAGCTTCGAAAAAAGTATAATTTTAATTAAGTTAAATTTGATTATTATATTTATTTTTAATTTCTTGTGAATGTAGGTTTTTCACTAAAAATCAAGCTCTCTGTTCTACACATGTGGAAAAATAGCAAATTATCAATTTTTTTTTGAAAAATATGAGTGCACCAGATATTGAAGTCCTTGATCCAACAAAAAAAGAAAAAATGAATTTTGATACATACAAAAAAAGATATACATTATACGGTCATGCTATGTCTGAATTGTAATTGGTTTGACTTCAAAACTTGATTAAAGAAAAAATATTCAACAAAAAACTATCTAACCAAGTGGAAGCACTAGATATAGGAGATAAAAATCTAAATTAAAAAGAATTAGAATTTTATCCTTAATGAAGAAAAATTTATGTGTTATACGGTGAGCGTCACTTTTTTAAAATGTTGTTTTATGAAAAAAACTAGTTTTCAAGGGAGATGGAGAAAGAAGTGCAATTTGATTCCAAAAATTTTGAAAAAAATATATTTAGAATCTACAAAACTCTAGTTTGTATCATCTTCAAATTCCTCACGGTTTAGCCGCTATAGGTGCTTGGAAGTGAAGATTTAGTTAAAAAAAATTATTTCAGTGTCTAGTTTGGCCAAAAATTGTAAACGGTACTATTGTGGGATCACCCCAAAATAACTTACAACCATGAAATCGATATGTGAAGGAGACTTAGTCATCGCCTTATGTGGAAACATTGTGGACTTGGTAAACTCTTTGACGCCTTGTCATTTGGTAAATATCTACAATAGAAAAATGTATGAAAGGTTATGTACATCAAGTCAATGACTTGGTCAAGCTGATAAATGAAGCGAGTCAACTCATGTAAGACTAAGTTGATATGAATTATGTGTTGCATATTAGTTATTGATTGATTCAACAAGTGATGAATCGTACCAAACCTGTAGGAGGTCTTTGTTGCTTTGGCACCACCTTATGAATCCTACTTGTTGTAGATGTTCATTGTGAAGGAAATTTGAATTACACCTTTATCATCATGTGCTGATTTAAAATAGTCTTTCACTGCTGCCATCAAAAGAGGTCGACCTATAACACTGTTTTGCTAAGTATGTTCTTCTTAGTGTGCAACCTTTTAGCTAAGTTGAGTGAGTAACTATGCATGGTGATTGTTGTCAACACTCATGCCTAATATGTAGGGTGATAAGCCTCTTTGCTGCTGTATAAATAGTAGAGAAAACTCACTTATTTGGGATGCATCCCATATGCATTATGCTCAATATTTTATACATTTTCCTCTGCAATATTCTATTCTATTTGAGAGTGAGATCTATAAGAGTTGGTGAGAGTATTAGCATATTGAATTATGAATTACATTATCAACTTGAGAGAAGGGGGATTATTGTGGCATAGCTGAAGGAATCAAGCCTAAGCTAGTTGTTGCTATGGGAAAATTGTTTTGCAATCAATCAATTGGATAAGCGAAAACAAGCATGAGGATATTTCTTCTTTATTGCTTAAGATTTTGAAAGATTGTTTTCCATGATTTCTTATAATTTTCTATTATGAGTACTTGAATTTAGGGAAAATAGTATTACTTGAAAAGGAATTAGAAGCTATTATACTATTTTATAATGTGTTTGTATGTACTCCATAATA
>VDFB02047230.1:129407644-129577565 GCA_007258455.2 Sequoia sempervirens | reverse complement strand
GGTTCATAGTGGAGCACCCTAACTTCACGTTTCTCAAAATCTTATGTAGAAATTTCAAATCACTCTCAATTTTGTATAATAGTTTATTTGGCAACTCACATGTTTCTATATTTTGTTTTAGGGCTACATGGTCAAATATGATGCCACATCAACATGCTTTTTGTTGAGGTATCCAAAAAGGCCAAAATAAAGTGAGACCAATAGTGGTGCATTAAGTCATGTTTTATTGGTGCGTTGATGTGGCATCACATGATTTGTCAGTTTATGTACTTTATGGATAAAAAGTGTTTTGTAATTGGATATTAAGGTGCTCCACTATGGGGCCCACTAAGGACTACTTCTATCCCCACTAGTAGACCCCAATCCACTATAGGCCCCTCTCCCCTAAACATAATGGTATTATTAATTTTGGAAAGATGAAAATTATAAAACATTATGGGTATTGTGTTGATTATGGTTGTACAATTACACCAAAATTTACATCCTTAGAATAAGAAATCTTTAATCTATTTTCAAAGATAGGAGGTAGAATATGATTTTGAGGTGGATGAGAGGTTATTATGTAATTCAATTCACAAAATGGTATATTTAAAAAATAATTAGACTCAAGATTATAGTAAAAATTTATTAATTTTCTATTGGTTTATTTAATGAATGGTGTGAGATTTAATTTAATTTAATTATAATTGGTAAATTTTTTATTGATAAAAAAGAAATTAAAAAGATCAAATGAAAGTTTTTACCATTACAAAAAAATCAAATATAAATCACAAAGAAAAATTAATGATAAATTACAAAGACAATCTAAGATGGATCACAAAGAAAAATCAAAATCCAAATCAAAGAGATTTGATCAAAAAAATCAAAAAAATAAATCAAAGAAAAATCAAAATCAAAGAGATTTGATTAAAATAAAATAAAATGAAAGGGATTTTATCAAAAGAGAAATCAAAGATAAATCACAAATATTTTAAAATATTTATCATAGATAAATTAAAAAATCAAATAAATAAATCAAAAAATAAAAATAAATATTAAAAGATCAAATAAATAAATGAAAGACAAAAATGAATTAAAAGATCAAATAAACAAATTTTGAAGAGATTTGATTCAAAGATATGAAAATATTTATCAATAAATTCAAGATTAAAAAATAAATTAAAAAATTCAATAAATAAATCAAAGAGATTTGATCAAAAGAAAAATCAAATATAAATTACTAAGCATTCAAAATATTTATCATAAATAAACTCTAAAAGATCAAATAAATAAAAAATCAAAATCAAAATCAAAGAAATTTAATAGAAAAATCAAATTCCAATTTGATAAAAAAATCAAAAAGAAAAATCAAAGAAATTTAATAGAAAAATCAAAATCCAATTTGATAAAAAAATCACAAAGAAAAATTAACATCAAAATCAAAATCAGAAATTCAATTAAAAAAAATCAAAATGAAAGGAATTTTATTAGAAAGAGAAATCAAAGATAAATCACAAATATTTTAAAATATTTATCATAGATAAATTAAAAAATCAAATAAATAAATAAAAATAAAAATAAATAAATCAGAGATTTTAATAAACTAAAAAAATAAAATAAATAAACTTGATCTCAAAGAGAAATAAAAGATAAATTAGATATTTATTCACAAAGATGAATCAATAAAAAAAAAAAAATCAGATATTTGATCACAAAAATTTGATTAAAAGATTTAATAAATAAATCCAAAAAAGGAAAATCAGATATTTGATCACAAAAATTTGATTAAAAGATCAAATAAATAAATAAAAAGATATAAGATAAATCAAAGATTTGATCACAAAGATAAATCGATGAAAAAGAAAAACAAAGATTTAGAATATAAATCAATAAGAAATATTAAATAAAAAAACCTCACAAAGATTTGAATACATGGGTTAAATTAGGGTTTTGGATAGGGTTTAATTATGCTCAATTAGGATAAGATTTTGGACTAGGGTTAGGGTTAGGGTTCAATTATAGTTGCACTTCAATAAAGGTTTAGATTTAAGGTTATGGTCCAAATAGGGTTACAATTTAATTATGGCTATGATTCAATTAGGGTTAGAGTTCAACTAGGATTAAATTTAAATTACAATTATAGTTAAGTTTCAATTAGTGTAAGGTTAGTGTTAGGGTTAGGATCCAATTATGGTTAGGATTAAAATAGTGTTTAGAGTTAAGGTTAGAGTTCAATTGGAGTTTGGGTTAAATTAGGGTTAGATTTTAATTTTGATTATGATTAGAACTTCTAATTATGGATAGTATTCAATTAGGGTTAGTATTAGGGTTCAATTATGGATCTGTTTGGTAATCAAATTTATGGTTAGGGTTCAATCAGGGTTAAGAGTTAATTAGGGTTAATGTACATTAGCATTCAATTAGGGTTCGGGTGAGGTTTGTATGATAAAGCTTGGGGTTAGGGTTATAGTTAGGGTTCAAATAGGGTTACAATCAAAGTTAGGTTTAGTATTCAATTAAAGGGTTAGGATCCAATTAGAGTTAAGGTTATAGTTATCATTTAATTAGTGTAAGGGATTATGTTAGGGTTAGGATTAAATTAGTGTTTAAAGTTAGGGCTAGAGTTCAATTAGGCTTAGAATTAGGATTCAATTAAGGTTACAATTTAATTAGGATTATGGTTAGAGTCTAATTAGGGTTAGGACTAGGGTTAGGGTATAATTAGGGATAGAGTCCAATTAGGTTTATGGCTAGGGTATAATTATGGTTAGAATTCAATTAGGATTAGGTTACATTAGTGTTCAAATAGGTTAACCATCAATTCAAGTTAAGATTAAGATTAGAGTTCAATTAGGGTTAGAGTTAGGATTAGGTTTATGGTACAATTAGGCTTACAATTCAATCTAAGTTCAATTAGGGTTAGGATACAAACAAAGTTAGGATTTAATTAGGGTTCCTATAAATTAGGGTTCAATTAGGGGTAGGCATCAATTAGGGCTAAGCTAAGGGTTCAATTAGTATTATGATTTTATGATAAAGCTTGGGGTGAGGGTTATAATTGGGGTTCAAATAGGGTTGTAATTAGAGTTATGTTCAGTATTCAACAAAAGGGTTAGGATTGGGGATCAATTAGGGTTAGGAATCAATTAGAGTTAAGGTTATAGTTAGGATTCAATCAACATAAGGATTAGTGCTAGGGTTAGGATTAAAATTGTGTTCAAAGTCAAGGTTAGAATGCAATTAGGATCAGGGTTAGGGTTAAGGTTAAATTAGAAAAATCTATGTAAAATACGCCGAGAGATATCCTTCCTAAGACACCTATTGCATTTATATGGTGCAAATTTAATTTAAAATGGGCACCTCGAGAAGGATTTATCTCGACGTATTTTACATAGATTTTTCTAAATATAGGTATGCTAGTCTATTTTCAAAGATAGGAGGTAGAATATGATTTTGAGGTGGATGAGAGGTTATTGTGTACTTCAATTCACAAAATGGTATATTTAAAAAATAATTAGACTCATGAGAAAGGTGAATTGTAAAAACTATTTTTTTTATCAAATACAAGTTATTAAAGCAAAATTTGATGCTCTTTTTGATCTTGTTCTCAATAAAATTCGGTTTCTAAAGAGTTTGAAAAATAAATTAGGTTTGGAAGTATACCATTCTAGTCATTGTTCTTTGAGATGGGTGAAACAAGGAGATGAGATAGAAACAACAAAGTGTTGCAAGGAAAAGTTAGCTATTAACAAACATTTCATTGATAAAGTCATTGAGGATGTTGTATTTGGCAACCCTTATATTTTTATGAATGATTCAATCTTCTCAAGAGTGAAAGCACTACATCATCCACTCCCATAAGTAAGGTGAGAAAAAAGAATTACTTATCTTTTGAGTTCCTAAGCTTCTAGGGACCGAAAGCCTCTTGATTGGGCAATATGATCTAAAGATTAATCAATCAATTCAATTGATATGTCACTAGTTCATTTGTCAATGAACACCTAACAAGTCTTAGACACAAGATGAGAGTTGAATACAAAACAGAGTGTTGCAAGAGTAATTGGAGCTGAAGAATTAATTCAAAAGATTTAGGTGATCCAAACACCCAAGGACTTTAATTCCATTTTTAATTGGTTGCCTACAACAAATTCAACTACATTTAAATAATCAAAATAAACAAACAATCAATCAAAATAAAAAGGGGTTGCATTTTAAAAGAAGAGCCCTTGCATTGCTTCATCTTTTTAGGATCAAAAGCATTTGGGATTCTTGTTGAGCACTCATGTAACTCGCAAGTTTATATGACTTCTTGAAAACATGTTTTGGGAGTTTCTTTTAGTTGATTGTAACAATAATTGTTCTAATTTGCTATGTAAGTGATATTTGATGTGTTGAAGTGCAATTAAGAGGTATAGACAATAGTGACAATGTTGTATGGGTGTTTGGCATCAAAAACATTACATAAAACGTAAATGAAATACTCTTGTTACATCAACAAGTATTCTACAATGGTAACAAAGTACAAAGTCAAAGTCTAGAAACAAAAAATTTAAAAATAAAAATAGCTCCATAAAATAATAGTTTTCAAATATTTTAAATAAATGCATTTAAGTTATATTGACAAAAAGATGAAACCATACTCTTAGGAAGTTTCCCGGACCATATTAGACCATGATCTATTATCAGAATTTTAAAAAGAAGAGGATGTCTTTAAACTTTTGGCTCTTTACCCTGCCAAAATTGACTCTTTTCACAATATTATTATTTTACCTTTTTACTAATAAAAAGTATTGTTTATGACATCCAATCGGAGAAAGCCAACGAAGGCCTCTCACTACAACTGGACTCCCATGGAAGCCATTGCGTATCCACCAGAATCCCATTCAAAATTTAATGATTACCTTTTAGATGTGACGAAATTCTTTTTTTTTCGCATTTGCACATCATGCAAGTGAGTATGAGGAGGATTACTTCTTACAAATAATACAAGGATGAAACATGCATTTTAAACTTTTGAATTTTACTAATACTATATTCTGTATCATTCTACTGGTGTAAATATAGAAAAGCGATGATAGATAACAAATTAGACTGCATATTATTTGCAACATGAAGCATACAATCTCACTTCTTGCTTTTGCTTGACAAAAAATGTCAATTTTTGCTTGACATCAACACTTATCAACATAAGAATGTCCCTGCTCAGAATTACAGGCAACAAGTACAAGAGTAACGCTACTCCTCAGCATATGAGAGAACAAATCTTCTCTATATATGGCTATGGAACTGCCGGAAGAAAGTAATGAAGTGCCCCTTTCCCCAACCGATGTGGTTAAACCTTGAAAAAACTCTCTTTGAAATCCCACATTTCAAAAGAGGCCTTAGAGATTTTATTGATGCTTCTATTTTAGGAAGTAAATACACATAATCTGATAATAATACACCTCAAAATGTTCGAAAAATATAAGCTCTGTGTACAGTGGATACTGAAAGAACACCTTAGACTAGTCATGTAGCTATGGAGCCACTTTCCACGGTTTCCTCAGACATTGTGGGCTTTGCAGCAAAAAGTTCCCTGCCACAGCAACACCAGTCCTTACCAACCTCATATAACAGAGACTACATTATACTGTCCCACGTTAGACAAAAATATTCAATACAGAAGCAATAAATGCAAGTTCGAAATTGAACCAAACGCACAATTCTAGAAAATGACAATACTACTGTTTTTAAGGATAGTGTTTAAACAAAATCGTTAAAAAAGCCACGGTAAACGGATCTTGAAAACATGTAGTTGTCGTGTCAACCCAAGTGGATTCAGAAGAATGCCATCAACTTGAGAAATTCAGGCTGAGATGACAACAAATACTGGAATATAAGTTGACATCACTTTAGAGATACTGTATGTCCCAGGGTGGGTACGAAAAATGCCAGCAAGATGGTACAATTTCTGGTCCATGTAGCCACAAACCATGGAATAGAATTTCAAGTCTTTGGGGATATCAAGCAACCCTGTGTGGATGTAAATGAATGAGATTGAAATGGTAGTGTTTCAAGTCCAAATGACAATGAACTTTGGAATAGAAGTTGCAATCTGTTTGGGGAGACTGGCCCCAGTTGAATGGAAAAGAATGCCATCAAAGTAATAGCATTTCAGATCCAAACACGACAAACATTGGAATAGAATTGAAGTCTGTTTGAGGATACTATGTCATTGCAGGTGGATGCAAAAGAATGCCATCCAAACGGCTGAACTTCAGGTTGAAACAACCACAAACATTGGGAGGGAAGACAATCTATCAAAGACAGTTCTAGATGATCCATTATGGATGGATAAAGACAGGAATCAAGAATCGTGTTGTCAACTCCAGATCTTCTCTTTTGCCTCAGCGGACCTACATTCGTTTGTAATTTTATTAGACACCTTCAACTTGTGGTTCCATAAGTTGAATTCATTGTACATGTCTTGAGTATGTATATGAATATCTTTTCCAAATCTTTTCAAGTCAAAACGTAGGGTTTGTTCATTCCGATTGAATTCATTGTACATGTCTTGAGTATGTATACGAATATCTTTTCCAAATCTTTTCAAGTCAAAACGTAGGGTTTGTTCATTCCGATCTACATTGCTTCATACAACTGGTTAAAGAAACTCGAATGAGAGAGATAACACGATACTGAAAATCGCTGCATATCTGAACCACTATACAAGCCATTTGGTGTATGGAAAAACCTTACAAGAATTATGCCTGATTCTTTCACTTCGTTGCACCGGTTGAATGTGACGAAGGTGCAAATGGCCTAATGGGTACTTTTTATTTGAAATATACCATGGTTACTATCTTGATGTCTATTAATGAAATCAATTCACACAATTCTGTCAACTAAATTGTGATATTTTTAGGCTTTTTTGATAAAATGGGACTCAGGAAATAGATACTAACGTGTTCATCAAATTTTCAAAGGGTCTGACTAAGTGGAAGGACTATAAAAGTCTGGCCCCTTTGTAACTAGATAAAACAGGAATACTGTAAATAAATAATAAGGTGATTCTGAAAATTTCAAAAGATCTGACAAGGTGGAAGGACTATAATCAAAGAAACTACGTCAAACAATCAGGCATGGTTTTAGTAAGGTTTACACCAAATGGCTTCTACATTAATTCAGATATGCAGCAATTTTCTGTCAAAATTGTGTTGTCTCTTTCATTTGAGTTCCTTTAACCAGTTGTAAGAAACAATATAGATCAGAACGAGCAAACACTGTGTTTTGATTTGAAAAGATCTAAAGATGATGAAATATCCGTGATTCTGAAAATTTCAAAAGATCTGACAAGGTGGAAGGACTATAATCAAAGAAACTACGTCAAACAATCAGGCATTGTTTTAGTAAGGTTTACACCAAATGGCTTCTACATTAATTCAGATATGCAGCAATTTTCTGTCAAAATTGTGTTGTCTCTTTCATTTGAGTTCCTTTAACCAGTTGTAAGAAACAATATAGATCAGAACGAGCAAACACTGTGTTTTGATTTGAAAAGATCTAAAGATGATGAAATATCCGTATACACATCCAAGGCATGTACAATGAATTCATACCTTAACAATTAAAGTCAATCATATCGTCAATATGAGATAATTCATAATACTAACTCATAGATTACTATTACCTCTCCAGGAATCCTATAAAGCACCCTACAAGACACAATGTGGAGCCCATAAAATATCAATTTTCACCATACGCATATGCTAACATCTTGTAGGATACTCTAGCAGACAACAATGACCTCCCTGTAAATCTGGTGAAAAATACTCAGCCACTGCCTATCTATGCACAACTTTTTAGCAATGGAAAACTTTTTAATTAAACTTATAGACCTTCTAAGCAATTGCCATTTTTATATAAATGCTTTATCCAGCAATTAAGAAAAGGAGCAAAACAGATGCTGGAGACCATACCTCCCACCCGCTCCTTCGCTAGACAATGCCTTCTCCAACCTTTCTTCAAAAGGCGTGGAATGCCAGCTCACCTTCTGATCCTGCACATTTAGCAGATGTCATTTATAGCTAAATCATACAAACAAGATTCCATGTATAAAATTATTTGTCATATTAAAGCATGGTAATCTCTTTTTCTTTAGATGGATACAAATTTACCTCCTTATACTTGTTCGTGGAGTTTGGTATACCCTTTCCGTCCCACCACTTGGTATGCTGTTCATTGGTATCCTTCCAGTGAGCAGCAACCAAACCCAGAATAGGTCTGTCATAATCTCCACTACTTTTACTTGATGGAGACTTTGCTGGTGATATGGATTGCGAGTTCTTCACTGGCATGGCTCCTAATATAGGCTTGTCATCAATATCTTTACACGAGGACGGATTTTTATCATGTTCGACGGGTGGCGTTTTTAGCCAATGGGCAAGACTAGAATCCACTTGCATTTCTGGTGATGGTGTTCCCCCAGGAAGCTGATGAAACTCTCCCGCTAGTTTAGGTGTTTTAAGGATCTCCGGGCTGGTGTTAATTAGTTTTCTCTTTTGAAGGGACTCGTCAGTTATATCGGCACCATCCAGCTTGAATTTCATCTCTTCCTCTCTAGGGAAATTTTCTTTTGACACGGAATCTGCTCTAGAAATTGAATGGCTGTTAGGAATTTTGGGGATTCCACTGTCTATGCCAGTCTCCTTTGCACCTGGGATTTGAAAACAAACAGACTGGTTCTCTGTCATATCTGATCTCTCCAACCAAGAAATACTCTTTTGCTCATAATCCTTCAAATTTCCTTTTTTCAGTTCCTTCCACTGGGATATATTTTCCACGGGATTTAAAACTGGATGTACATATTGGGCACGCATTCTAGCATTCTTGTTCACCCCTCCATTCCCCATCGTCCTTGTCCATGGAGTCTGCATGTCGTCTGTAAGAATTAGAGGAGTAGGGTTTGGTGAATAATGAGACTTGAATAGCGGAGGGGTCTTAGGGTCAAATCCATCTGGGGAATCACATTGTTTGAGGGTTGGATTGTTCTTGGTTACCGAATCATGGAATGTAGTAGACCCTGCATCGGAGGATTCATTATCCTCTTCAATAGTTGAGCAATGATCATATCTAGAAGACTTATAAAAACTAGGATCCAGCAATTTTGATAATGTAGGACTTGTTTTCACAGGATACTCTTCATCCTCACCAGCAGAAACGGAACTTTTATGTTTTTCGCATCCAGAGTGCTCTGTCTGTTGCTTGATGTTTGTTTCGTCATCTTTATTTTGATTTTCATCTGTAAACCTGCATAAGTAGAAAACATTATTGAAAATCTAAACACTAGTCACAGTACCCCCAAACAAATATGACAGTGATCAAGTAGGTCATGACCTTGCTGAGATCTGTTGAGGAGAATTTTCAGGTAGGCAATTCCAATTAAATTCACAAGTGGGAGCAGAAGGAAACCATGAATGCCAATCAGAGTTCCCATTGTTCATTTCTTTAGAAGGTGATCTTTCCCTTGCTTCGCAAATCTCAGATGGAGTTCTCAGAAGTGTTCCACAAGATTTAAGATAGTTCACCTGTTGTTAATTAGTAAATACAGGTTAGTTAATGTACACTGCAAACTGTTGTTAATAGCCATCCAAATCCTTGTGTTTTGCAGGGATAAGACAAAGCTAAGTACAAGTATTCAACATGTAGCCCAAAGGACATACAGAATGCGTTATTTTGTGGTAAACCAATTTGTGGCAGTAGAAATTTTCAATCGAGCTAATTAACATACCTCCTCATTGAACTTTCTGTTTTCATCTTCTTCAGACAGATCCATCAACTTGGCCAAAGCACCAGGACGCTTAGCTGGTGTGCTGAACTCAGGACTCGGCCCATTTGAAGAAATTTTAGGTTCCTGAGCAGTAGAAACTTCAGATGATTTAACCAATTGCTGATTCCACTTCGTACTACTATTCTTTCTGCTTAGATTCTCTGCTTTCCTTGGTTCTGAGCAGTCTGGCAGTGCAAAGTCTGGCCAAATTACATACAAAGAATATGAATAACATTTGCATATAAACATTCAAAAAGAAATTGCCTACCTTCAAGGAAGGTTGATCCTCCGGCATCTTGGGAAGAAACATTGAAATGCCTGGATTGAGAGCTGCTCGAATTTGTGACTTCCTGGTAAGAGGCAAACGAAGATTTACTTAGATTTATGAACATCCATACATTATAGCTGTACATATACTGTTTAAACTAAGATCAAAACTAAGCTTTTAACTCACCAGAAACATTTAGTAAAATTAAGATTAATGATTTAACAGGGTTGTTGAGCGACATGTTTGTACTGTTCTCAACTAGCTTAGGGATAAGCTATTACTGTGCTGAACTAGCATAGGGATTCATTTAAGGGACTCTGAGACACGGAGAACCCCTTGTAAACTTTTCATACTGAACGATGGGAATCCACATTCAATGAACCACTCAATAAGGGCCACAAATCCACTATACTACAAGTAGTATTCCTCTATGATGGCTTGGATTTTCAGCAACGGCATTCTGAAGCAAATAAATAGATAATCCATCATTCTGGGCAACTTAAAAACACGCTCAGAATTGCCAAAAATCAGTCATAAAACCTCCAAGGTGTCCAAAAAAATCTATTCCCCTACTCTGAGTTTCGAAAGACAATTCTATGACCCATTCAAACCAGAAAATTATGTAACATGATTTTTTTATTCAACTGCATAGTTTAGAATCAATTCAAATCAATCCATATTTCTATGAATAGTGATTCATGTGAACTTGAAAATAATATAAATCATACATTTGACAGTTATAATTCATGGCATTTAGGTGACGTTTTCAGTATTGAAGCACAGGGAACTTCCAAGGAAATCAGCCCTTCGCTACCCTAGATAAGCCTAAACCTTAAAAAAATAGCTATGCATCAAATAATCTGCAGTAGCACACATAACTCTAAACCCATTAAAGGCGCAGAAGAGACCCCCAAGACACATGCCCGGGCCAGGAATGTCAAGATCCTTAACTCTAAATTGTTCGACTCTGTCACACTCTGAGTCGGAATTCCGAAAAGAAAACTAATAAAGGATACTCTGCAAATATATTTGAAAGCACACACAAATCCCAACTCAACGGTTTAACCTTGTACAAAAGATAATGACGCACATAAAGCACAAAATAAAAACAATCCTTACAAATAAATCTGCAGCAATACACAAATCTTTCTAAAAATGCCAAAATCTACAATTCAAAAATCTTCAAACATGCAGAAAAATATATCTACACCCAGAAAACACAAAATAAAGCCTGTGCCCCCAATAAGTCGGGAGTACGACATAGTGGTAAAATCCACATTCCAAACGTTGAACAGAAAGTTTCAATGATTTGCAGCCAAAATATATGTTCAATCATCTATAGCATAAATTTATAAATATTTTCAAAAAATCTCTTTCTAAGCTTACAATAAACACAACTCTCTAAATATTTATTTAATTTCTTGAAAGCTGAAAATCATCCACAAAATCAGACATACTCTACCTTCGCAGGCTGTGAGGTCGCTTGAACTCCTCCCCGGCGGTCCTTATCTTTAAAACGAAAACATCCAAGGAAGCACCCCATTTTCTGCTTTCTACACCAAATCGTTTTGAAAGAATGAACAGAAGATCGCAGTGTTTTTAAACCCCTTCCTTCTTCCGCACCAAACTAACACAAATCAGAATGAATCCGATCCGCCGGCTTTCGATCCACAACACCATGCCGCAACAGTGGCAAGAAAAATAACTAAAACAACAAAAATAACCAGAAAAAAAAAAGGAAAAACCCAACAATAACAGAATCCGAAGAAGCAGATTAAAATGAAAAACAAAGAAATCCAAATTAAAGCCAGCCGCGTAAAAACTGAGATATGAGCTCCAACTACAAAATATTTCGAAATTCGCGTTACTTGCAGCAAACGCAGGCTTCGCGAATTTTCGAATTTTTCGTTACATGACGGCAATCCAACAACACAAAAGCATGCTCCACGAGGCTTCAAAAAGGGTCGCGGAAATTCGAATTTTCTGTTTCTCGACGAAAATGGAGGCTGCCATATTTTCAGATTTATATCCGTTACATGACGGTAAATTTTCTAAAAAAGAAAATGGTTGTCGTTGATATATGCCATGAAATAAGGGCGGATCTGTAAGCATTATTAACTTCGGTGTACTATATTTTAGGTTACGGAGCGCCCGGGACCCTCCTTCCCCCTCAACGGGGAGAAGGAAAAGGCGGACTTATGAATTCAAAATTGTGGTGGGAATATAGGTAACCGTTAAAACGCTTGCATGTTTTGTTTTTTCCTATTCGGCGCTAAGTTTCTATATATATTTTTATTTATTTATTTGTGGCGAGGAAATAAACAAATTGCAGATTATTAATATAAATTTAAATTTTTTGTCTTTTTGTGTAGCAAATAATTATTATATTTTTTATAATCTATAGCGTGTTTTTGATTTTTTTTAAATAGAAGTTTTTAGCATTAACATTTCAAATCATATTTTATGAAATTAAAAAAATCACGTAAATAAATTTAGAAGCACTCTCAACAAAATGATAAAAGTGGTCATCAACTATCTAAAAAATAAAAATTATGATGTTTATAATGGTCAATATTTTAAAGAGGAAAATCAATCAATTAATTTAGGTACAAGACTTGAGTCAAGATAAACATTGAAACATGTATTATAAATGTTAAAATTGACAAAGATGTATAGAGATGCTTGGCTTTGTGTCTGACAATTAATTTTCTATCGCTCTACTTTCCAATTCATTTTTTTGTTATCAAATGTAAGACAACAGTGCTCTAGCAGACTAAAAATTGGTATGTACTCTAATCAAGTTCAAGAGCACATGTTTAGTCTTAATCTAGAAAAGTATAGCCTTGAACTAGGAACTTACGATATTTGAAAACTTGTTTAGCTTTGTATGCTTAGGACAAGGTGTTATTGACCTTGAACTAAGAACTTATAATATCTAAAGACTTAAAGATATCAAGTTTCCACAATCCATAATTCTATTCAATTTTTATTTTTGGCTTTGATTGTGTTAGTGTTTTTTTTCCATCTAAAGACTTGTTCACATCTATGATCCTGGGACTAGGTATAGATGGCAATAGTGTATGTTTTTGTAATTAGATGTGGCAATGATAGATAAAATTTAAATGTTGTTATTTTGATTAATTTTATAAATATAGATTACATAGGATTGGGTTTTAGCTAGTTTGTAAGGAGTGCAATGGAATCTTGATCCATTGTGATGTTTGCATGAATTCAAAGTAAGAGAATTGTATAGCCTAATGTCCAGAATTCAACATGATAAAAACACACATGATGTGACTATTTTTAAACATAGAGCACCAACCAATAGGAATGTAAAATGTGCACACATGTGTCATCACTATGTATGATGGCACATGATACTAAACATACATGAAAAGATGAATTCATATCAGGCAAGGGATGAATGGCAGTGAAAATATGAAGAACTATTGGCAGCACGTATCCTCGTGGGGAATACCCTACGCAACAATGGGATGGCATAGATAAGATACAACATTAATGCACTTACCACCACATAAGAGTGGCATCCCTAAGATGACCATTCCTCTACAATCTTAAGTGAGACAAATAAATATAAAACCTAATCCTAACATTAAAAAATATGAATGCATCAAATAATCACATTAAGCACATAATGGTTGCACCCTTCTAACAAGCATATAGTCAATAACATCGTAGGCAATATGCAATATACAACTTATTTTGACACAAAAAATAATGGAGCAAAATTCAATATATTATAACCTATGATAAACATGAGGTTCACCTGATTCCCTAAGTGACACAAGGTCATCCAAGACCAATTATGGTTAGGTTTCAATGTTGAAATTCCCTTAAAAGCTATAGTTAGTTGTCCAAAAACTTATGCTTAAGAGGAGCATTTCTAAAAAGTATTAAAGACATTAATTTGTGTATTATGTAAGTTGTAATATTTGTATAGAAATTAGCGTAGTACATTGATGTTAGATTAATAAAACATTACCTCTTCTTTAATAATACAAAATATACCATATTCAATAATTATGTTATTATACATATTGTATAATGTATACAAGATATATATTATCATTTGGTATATGTAATTTATTGTGTATGGATATATGTATATGTGTATGTATGAATGTATATTCAAATATATGTATACATATGTGTATGTATCTATCTATGTATGTATGTCTATATGTATATATTTTTATTTATATAATACATACATATATACATGTACAATATATACATACATATATGATGTAATATTATATTATATTACATTCCAATGTTTAATATTTATTGTATTATAATTATGTAACATACTCATGGATATTATAAATACATGTATCTATAATGGCTTAAATTTGCACCTAGGTAAATTTTCCATTCATTTGCCCTCATTTTAGCCTTACAAATCCAATAATGTAAATACCCGCCACTTTTATCTCACTTTGCTCATGTGTCCCTGTCATTTTGTGTTTGTGGAAGAATTTTTGTCAGGGATGTACCACGTGTCGCATGTCGCGCATCGCACTGTCATCCTAACAAGATTCTATTGGGAATAGGATGTCATTTAATTGTAATCCTAAACATTATTTCATGTATCTCCCAAGTCCTTGGAAAGTGTTCCCCAAACACTAGGACTAGAAAGAGATTAAATTCGAATGAAATGAACATGTAAATTGACATTTGTAATTAATTCTAAATGAAAGGAACATGTGGGGACGCCCATGAAGAGCTCCTACAAAATAGGAGCACATGGGGCACCCACATGGAAGGTGGAACCCACCTTGAGTTAAGTTAACTGTTTGGAGAAAAAGATAACACTTTTGTAATGCATGTAAAGATCCTAGAAGTTAGGGATTGATGTTTACATGCATGGAGTTCAGTTCAATTCAGTTCAGTTCAATTAAGTTATGGTTCAATTATCTTTAGTTACATGTAGTTAGTTTCAGTTGAATGCTAGTTGACTTTAGTTGACCTGGAATGAATGATTGATGACTTGAATTGCATGACAGATAATAGGTGATACATTCTATTAAGTGGGGATGATCAATCATGCATCCTATTTTGCATGAATCGATGGAGAGATATGTTTCAGTTAATAGAGATTGACTTGGACCCACCTTGGGTGCCCAAGTTGGAATCTTAGAGTTAACACTTTTGCATGATAAGGTATTTTATAAGGCTGAGTTAAGTGGGCCCATTCTTGGGTGCCAACTTTGAGGATAAGCTTAAAAGATATCTTTGGAATCAATGATGAGTTATGACTTCAGTTTGGGATGCCCAAATGGATGAAGGGCTTGTTTTTACATTGTTCTTCACAGTATAACTCTACTTGCAAAGAATAGGCGTGGGTTTTGTGAGATAAGCATTGTGCTTTGTAATTGTAAACTCAAAGCTCATTATTGTCTATTTATTGCAGCAAGTTGAAGAGAGTTTATCAGATTTTACTGCAGGTTGTGAAGAAGAATTGTTGAAGGCAAAAGAAGCATCTCAAGCAAGGATTGATAAAGAATTATTTTAATCTTATTTTGAGATTAAATAATACAAGCACTATTGATTCTTGATGGAGTTTTTTCCCAAAAGGGTTTCTCCACGGTATATGTTGTGTAACTTCTATCTTTTGGTCTTATTCTTCTACAATCTTCTATCTAATTCTACAAATGGTAAAATTAATCTAAATAGATAATCATCCACAAATAAATTGTAACAAAGAGCACTTATTTAGATCCATAGTATAATAGTTTTATAATTTTTAAAGCTACATAATTACCTCCATTTTCAACTGATTCCTAAATTTGGAATCTACAAAAGCATTACAATTCCTAGTTGGTCATGAATGTAACATTACCTACCAACTCTTAAATGACAAAAAATGATGCTTTGCCTCTATTTTATCCATTCAAACTTAATTCTATCACACTCTTACATTCTCTAACTCATTCTTTCACTCTCAAACTCAATATCTCTCATTCTTGCAACACTTTGTGATCATTCTTGAAATATTCTTGCTTCTCCATCACTCTTTCTTGCAACTACTAGCTTTCTACTTGGTCTCTATAGCATCTTTTTGCTTCAATACCATCGTCAATGAAGGGTCACGAAGCTCTACATCCTTGGCATGGTGGTGTCATCTTTCTACTTCCTCTATCGGCCTTGAGTGCTCATAGCAAGGAAGGTGATATTGTGTCTTTTCATTTACTCGCATTATCATCTTGTGGAGTAACATTCAAGTTGGTATTGCTCTCTACTATATTGTGTCATTTATATTCTCTTCTATATCGCTTTTTATCCATATCATTGCATACTAGTTGTCCATGGAGGTGGGAATATCGAAATAGGGGTATGATTGTGGCAGGCCTCAAAACACAACCCAATATTTTTCCTATTTATGTGTGTGTAGGTGAAATTTCATCCATTTGGATCTAGTTGGAGAGTTGTACCATGAGTAAGTCACCATTCTTCTCCCTTATTTGACAATTTATCATTAGAATAGTCCCTTTAAAGTATTCTTCTTGTTTTACTTTGCATTCATTTACTTTTCTGTCAAACTATGAAACTAGTAAAATCAAGTTGTTAGTAGGCTCAGTATGTTTCTAGCTATTGTACAACCCTTTGTCCATACAGGATTTCAATGTGTCCCTAAGAATCTAGCATGACGTGTCGAAGTCCAGATCCTGTTCTATCATCCATAAACAAAGAGTTGTTTGGTCTACAGTTCGAGACCTTTACAATCATCTCACTCGATTCCATAAAACACCTATCACTAGTAGAAGGGAAATAAAGCTCTATTTTCCCATCCTTTTTAGCCTGTCTTTCCTTTCTTAATTCATTAGTCAACCTGAGGCAGTTTAGGGAAAATCATTCCCTTTGACTCTCCCATGACCTGGAGCCTTGGGGGTGACGAATCCCTCTACTCTACATTTTTGGTGAACATGACGTGAATGTCCTTTGTTTCATTTATTTGTGTCGGGAATCTTTCTCTTGTGTCTTAAGTGTGTCATAGATTTGTGTTTCATAAGGCGTTTAGCTTTGCAACCCAATCTATGACCTTTGGATATGTAGCTAGAAATGTTCCTTGACATACAGGCACAAAATCTTGGTAGGTCATTATCTACAAACTTAGTTACACAATCTTCTACATCTTCTAAGCTAGTTCCATCTGAGTACACGAACATGGTTCCATCCATGTGTATCTCGCCTATTGAGAATGCAAGTGCAATACCTAATATAACTTTCACCTCTCATGATGAGTCACTAAATAAGGAGCCTTCCTCATTATACATTCCTACTCAAATTAATGGCAACATCATGATTGGCATCTTAGTTGATTAGACGAGTTGGGTAAATGTGATAACGAAGGAAACTCTATTTATAAACAATTTACATAAGGAGAGATATGAAGAGTCACAAACCACTCTTTGTACCCACAGTGGACTCTATATTGCCCCTATGGGTACAATTTCTTTATCAGTCTTGGTAGGACCCAAAGCTGTTGATGTGCCATTTGTTGTGATCCCAGAGTTTGACTTGTTTAGAGTTAAGCTAGGCATTTTGGGGCTAGCCTCTACGAACAGTGTTGCCTCTGTAGTCCCCAAATGCTTAAAGTTCCCCCATGAAGGCATCATGCACGAGGTGCATGACACTGGCTATAAATCATTGGTGTCGTATGGAGGCTTCTCACTAGATTAGTTTTGGCTTGCCCCAATTAGAACTCTCCCTACTAGGGGAGATTTGTTATATAAGGCTTATGTTAAATATAAGACTGGGGACTCAACACCGAAGGTTAGTTATCTAGTCTCTCCTTATGTTGTTCCCCTAAAGGCCTCTATGATAACACAACAACAAGTTTCCTCTTTGGCCACATCAAAAGGGAAGAGGAAGCTTGCTTTCCCTCAAGAGCCTTCTCCTTTTGTATCTTCGGCTCCATCTGCTTATGCTTCTCACCTTATAGTGGCATCTTCAATTTTTGATCCTATGGCTCACATGGGAAATGTGATGGTGCTCGCGTGGAAAAAATCAAAGTGTCAAGTCTTTGAGCTTCCTATTATGCTTCTCGACCTTCGTGTCTTCTTATTGTTCTTCCACTTGTCCCTCGAGCAGAGAATGGGAAGAGGCCCACCATCGAGGTGCCTATTTTTGCTTCTCCCTTTATGTTTGTTACTACTCCTGTCCATCCTCCTCTTGATCCTACTTAGGAGACCCTCCTTCCACTGGAAACGGTTGTGAAGAATACTCCTGCAGTTGAGCAGTAGCCTCTAGTCTCTTCTTAGGTCGTGTCCTCCAATGCCTACAGCCGACGTAACCAACTTGCACTTAAGCGTAAGTGCAAGTGAAAGGCTTTGGCCATGAAGCACGCCACCTTGTAGAAGATAGAGGGGGAGCTAGTTGTGTTTTCCTCTGCATCCTCTTCTAGTGTTACGCTTTCTTTTATGTTCCTGCTTCAGGTCCCATCACTCTTGTCTTGCTTCTACCTCCTTCGATGGGTCTTAATGATGCTCACCTAAAAAAGGTGCAAGTCTTCATCACTCCCTCCATGGAGCCCCCTCTCTTGATATCCCTCCCAGACATCCCTCATTTCTCGCAAACCATTGGCATGCCTCATACAAAGGTGGTGTCTTTTGTGATTGCCTCTAGTTTATCCTCTGCCTTTGCTTCTTATACGAAGATTCAACATCCTCTGATGAAGCACAAGTTGAAGCACAAGTTGGAGGATGACCTCACCATGGGTGGAGGTCAGAAGAAGGGTTTTCCTTCTTCGAAAGCTAGTTTTGTCTTGGCCTACAACATCCTTATGATAGAGGTGGCCCTTACATCCCTAGAGTTTGTAACTGCCCTTTTTGATGAGGCCGACAATGACTCATGGGTGCCTCACCCTTCTCCCATCCAGTTGCAACAAGGCACTCCTAGAAAGTGCATGTTCAATTTAATGGATGATATCTTGGCTTTATCATCATTTTTTGCAAAATTGATGACTTTCACTTCACAAGAGCTCGAAAAAGAAGACCGTCAAGGGCTTCCTTCCTTGGCCCTTATTGCAAGCGAGTCAGAGGGTATTGTCCTTACTATCTTGTCCTTGCAGTCTTGTCCCCCCTCCCCTTAAATAATGATCTAGATTGGGAGAAGGATGACCTATTGGTCCATGGGGACTAGGGTGGTGCCTCTTCTTTATCTATAGATTAGATTTTTTTGTCTGTTTGTGTTCCACCGTGCTTGTCTTTTTATGTTTGTGATCCTGCTTGGAGGACCCTTGCTACCCTTGTAGGTACTTGGATACAAGCATAAAAAAAAAAATTGCACTTCTTTTGTTTGTATCATCATTCTTTTATGTGTTGTAATATTATTTTTCAATATTGGAGACAATGCAAAGCATTGGGGGCATTTAGGCCTTCTTCCATGTTGACCCATTTTTTATTTTCACTTTGTCTTCATGTGCTCTTGTTTATGTTATGAGAACTTTGGGGATTGATGACTGTTCATACACATACCATATTATATCTATCTATTTGTATATATGGACAGTACTGACCCAAAATTCTCAGATCCTTGTCTCTTGATTTCTCTGTCTCTGCTTGTCTACTTCTTGATGTTGTGGTTCTTATGTGTTGTCCCTCGCATGTGTGACAACATACCATGAATACATCTCACCATGTATCTTGTGCCACAACATCTCTGCCTCTCCTTTCTCTCCTTAGGATATCATGTGCTCCTCTGTGTAGTGCACACCATCCTAAGGGGGGCTACCATGCTTTTCTAATTTTCAATAGGGAGAATTCTTTCAAACGGATTCCTTGGTGTCAAATTTATTTTAAATGAATTCCTTGATGAAATAATTCCTTAATTAAAAATATTTTATTTTCCAATATGTTGTATTCTCTTAGGACTCCTTGATGAAATTTTCTTTTGAAAAGGATTTCGTAGCGAAAGAGTGAAAATTTTCCTTTTGAAAAAGGAGCACTTTGTTCTAAAATGAAAGAGTCTAAAAAAATTCCCTTGAAAAAGGAGCATTCTTTCCAATGAATTCCTTGAAAAAATATCTTTCAAAAGGATTCCTTGATGACAAAATCACTTGCAAAAAATGTGGTGTCTTTCAATTAGAGTGTTCCTTTGAATGGGCCCTTTGGTGTCTAAAAGGGTTCATTGCTGAAGGAAACCCCTTTGAAAGCTTCTCAAAATAATTTATTGGTATCTTGCAATGTGTGTCTTTTATCTGATATTTGATGTTGTGTTTCTTGGTGTTAGACATCTTATACCTTGGAGTCTAGCTTGGGGACAACCTGACTAGACTCATCTTTTATGTGACTATTGTGCAACATAGTTTGTAGCAACCACAATGTTGTCTATCTAATCAGTGTGTGTCTTGTGTCTATTTGATGAGGATGTGTCTTATCATGCCAGCTTGTGTCTCCCTATTTCTTGTGGATGTGTCTCTTATAAATTATATTTTTTTCCTAACATGTTTTGTTTGCAACCTAAAATGTTTGTGGTGAGATTGCAACTTTGTAGGATCAATGACTCATGTCATCTTCACATCTTGGTGGAGATCTATCTTTCACATCCAGGTATTTCGAAATGAAGATATGTTTCCTCAATGATATTGGTATATTCTCTTCAACCTCTTTCTACTTTAGCTCACATACATATTAACATGTATGCTCACTAAAGTGGGGGCAAAATGTAATGGTGTAAATTTGCGCCTAGGAAAATTTCCCATTTATTTACCCTCATTTTAGCCTTACAATTTTGATAATGTAAATACTCATCACTTGTATCCTACTTTGTCCATGTGTCCCTATCATTTTGTGTTGGTAGAGAAATCTTTGTCAAGGATGTGTGCACGCTGCACAGACGTCCATGTACTGCGTTGTCGTCCAAACAAGATTCTTGTGTCTAGAATCTGCATAAGCATTACAATTCCTAGTTAGTCACGAATGTAATGTTCCATTCTGACTCTTGACCAATGAAAAATGACTCTTTGCCTCCATTTTATCCATTCAAACTTCATTCTATCACACTCTATATTCTCTAACTCATTCTTTCACTCTTAAGCTTAATCTCTCTCATTCTTGCAACACTTCTTGATCATTCTTGCTTCTCTATCACTCTTTCTTGCAACTACTAGCTTTCTACTTGGTCTCTATAGAATATTTTTGCTTCAACACCATCATCATTGCATGTTCATGAAGCTTTACCTCCTTGGTGTGGTGGCAGCATCTTTCTACTTCCTCTATCAGCCTTAAGCACTCATAGCAAGGAAAGTGATATTGTGTCTTTTCATTTACTTGCATTATCATTTTATAGAGTAGCATTTAGGTTGTCATTTCTCTCCACTATATTGTGTCATTTCTATTCTCTTCTCTATCACTTTTTCTCCATATCATTGCATACTAGTTGTATGTGGAGGTGGGAACATCGAAATGGGGTATGACTGAGGTAGACCTCAAAAAACAACCCAACATTTTTCTTGTTTATGTGTGTGTAGGTGCAAGTTCATCCATTTTTAGCTAGCTGGAGAGTTGGACAGTGAACAAGTCACCATTATTCTCCCTTCTTTGTCAATTTATCATTACAATAGTCCCTTTAAAGTATTATTCTTGTTGTACTTCGCATTCCTTTACTTTTCTGTCAAACTATGAAACTAGTAAAATCAAGTTGTTAGTAGGCTTAGTGAGTTTCTAGCTATTGTCTAACCCTTTGTCTGTACATGATGCCAACACATCCCTGAGACTCTAGCACAACACACTAAAGTCCAAATCTCACGTTGTCATCCATAGACAAAGAGTGGTCTGGTCTATAGTTCAAGACCTTTGCAATCAACTTACTCATTTCCATAAAACACCTATCACTAGCAGAAGGGAAATGGAGCTTTGTTTTCCCTTCCTTTTCAACTAGTATTTCTTAATTCATCAGTCAACCTAAGGTAGTTTAGGGTAGTTCCTTCATTTTGGCTCTTCCATGACCTAGAGCCTTGGGGGTGACAAACCCCCTACTCTACAGTATCTAGAAGAAAAGAGAGATACCTATATTGGATCCATTATTTAGGATGAATAGGTTCCTCAAAATCAATATGTTTTGATAACAAATTCAATATAAGCACCTCCAAATTGATATCTTTCAACATTTGGGTGAGTGTAGGATCATGATGGACCAAACAATACCTCTAAGTGGTAATGAAAATACAAATATACATAAGCAACTTCACATGAATTTTGAATGGATTATCCACACAATTTGAAATAAATGTAGGAATAGACTTTGTAGAAAATTTAATGTAGTTTATAGGCTTCTTTTTTTTTTAAACTTTATTTTGTGAAAGTTGGATATTTCTATAAATCACTACTAAAATTTTCAAAAAAAAAAGTAGGTGTCATTATGGCCAACCTAAGTATAAGCAAAAATAAATAAATAAATATAAGGAAACATGTACATATGTGATGCATATTTTTTTGAACTTTTTTAATAAGTGAATAATTAGTTATGATTTTTTTACTATGACTTTTTAAAATTATTAAAAAATATTTTTTTGGGCAACCTAACTTGATCAAAAAAATATGAAATTTCAAATTATTACTTTTTAACCTATAGCTAATGAAGCACAGAGTATGACACATCTTTAGGTAAGATGGTTTGAAAGTTATGGATTTTTTCAATCAAGACTTCAAACAAATTGTATTTTAAAAATCATTAATAATTGTCTATTAATTTTATAATCAAGCATATCTTATATTTTTAGAATGCTAACAATTTCATAAATAAACTATTTTTTGTTTATGTTAGGATAGGTGGCATTAAACTTGCATTCCTAAGTCATATTCATGTGTCTACACGTTCCTTGGAAAGTGTTCTAGGGGACATGAGAGTTAAAATATTTAATATTTATTTCCTATGAAAAATTGTAATTGCATTCCATAGAGGTAGATACATGTCGGTGAAGAATGCAAAGCATAATGAAGGCATATTATTCTTAGGCATCCATATTGGAGTGGGGAGCACTTTGATTTGCATGGTGTTGCATGTAATTGCATGTAAGTGCATGTTAGGGCACCATATCTTTCATGTTGTCTCATGTCCTATTTTTTAGCCGTCTAAGTTGTCGAGGAGTTATGGGGCACTCAATATTGACCAAATTTGATTGGCTATGGGCTAGGTGCCCATGTGTAGGCCATGTGATGGTTTCTTGTAATTTACTATGTTTATAGGTTATGCACTAAGGGATCGTATGGTTTTTGCATGTGGTTTTACCACTTATTTTGAGATACCACAGTGGTATTCTCACCTCCAACTCTTCTATAAATTGGTTCCTTGAGATAGTAGTTTCATAATTTATTTTTTAGGTTGAAAAAGTAACAAAGTGCTAATAAATTCATTCAGAGATGTATTGTTGTATACTCTTTGAAGGATTAATACATGCATTAGATCTTTTGGGTGTAGATTTGTTTCTCACAAGGGTTTCTCCATGTAAATCTTGTGTCACCTATGTTTCTCAACTTGTGATATTGTTGATTTTATATTTATATTAAATGTGCAATGAATTATCATATTGGGTAACTTTGATTCATATTTGCAGACATATTTAAAAGTTAATATTGCAACATTTATACCTTGATTTCCAATAATTTCATCAAATTCAAATAAAAAATATCATCAGCATGAAGGGTGAATTCATGAAAAGAGGATGAAACCTCTAAACACAGGTGTGGGAGTTGAAAATTCAAGCTTGACATTTCCAAGCATAAACCAAATGAATTCCCAAGGAAAAAAAGGAAGGAACAACCTTTTCCATAAATAACAGATATATGTTTTCTAATAATGGATATCTATTACCTAGAAGTGTTAAATAATGGATATGTGTTACCTAGAAATGTATTTTGTGCTCCAAAATAGACATTCATTTCTACAAAATGGACATTTGTTTTTACATTTTGGTAAAGCCCAAAAAAATTCAAAGAGAATTGGGAACTACAAAACGGATATCCAAATAAAGCCCAAGAGAATTTGGAACTACAAAACGGATATATATCCATTTGTTAACGAATGTCTATTTTGGTTTGGTATTACCAAACCAAAATGAAATTTTTATCTGACTCATACAAAAAGTCAAATATCCATTTTGGGATTTTAGCTAAAGACATGTTTTTTTGTTTATTGCCACTGTTTGGCCCATTACAATGTGCACTCTCCCATATTTTAAATATAGGTATTTAAGATATCTATGTTACTTGATATTTACATATCAAAAAATTATACTTGAAATCTATTTTTTATATAATTATTAAATTTTAATATATATTTAAATAATTAGTTTTACACATGGAAAGTAAATATGTAAATAGATAGATTTTAAAATCTCAAAATGTTTATATCTTAAAAAAATATTTATTTTGCATGATGATGTTTATTTTGCTATACACTTATTATTTGTTGTACCCCAGATTAAAAAAAATCTACACTCAGACATTTTGAAGAAATGGTAAAAGTCTTGTCAAAAACTGTCAAAAAGGTCAAAAAATGGGATTTTACATGTCATGCATGTTGGTAAAAAATTCAAAATTTTCAAAATCTAACAATCTAGGTCTGCTCAGAGTGACCTTGTCTACAAAACCCATATCTCGGTTTTTTGGCCCTAAATTTTAGGAAATTTTCTAAAAATAGACTTTTTTTCTGGGTTTTTCTAGGTTTCTTCACAAATGGATGCTGGCAAAATTTTCTAAAAATATTTTATAAAAATAAAATCTCAATTTCTAGGGTTCAAACTGATTTTGATTGGTTGAAAATACTTCCTCATTAGGCCGGTTTAGTCAAAATCGTCAAGAGATCATTTTTCTATGGTGGGTCTATTTTGCTTTTTCAGAAGCTAAAACAGGAGCTCTGAGGTCATCATTGGAGGTTGCTCAATTGCCAGGTGTCGGATTCAAGGTCTCAAGCACTGCACAAATCAGATAATGGCGAAAGATGTTCGTGAAACAGAGAATGAAGGAGGAAAGCTAGAAAATTTTGAAAATGATGAAATTTTGTCTAACACTGGAGATGTTAGGCGCCCCTGTCGAGTCAAGGCGCCTAGCTGACTTTGCCTTAGAATATTTTTCAATCTTCGACATGAGGTGAATGCATGCAACGTTGAGCATGGAGCGAGGAATGAGGAATGAAGGAAAGTTGAAAATGTGATTAAAAAACTAACTCTGGGAGAGTTGGGCACCCCAAGTAGCTAGGGGCGCCCAACCTTTAAGACCACCAAAAGTAGTATTTAGGGTTTTTCATTCTGGGGATTCTTCTCAGGTTTCTTCAAAATTCACAATGAATTCATCAACAAGATCACTGGATTTTTCAAACTATCAAAATCTCATAATGAACATAGGAATGCATCAGAAGGACAAAACTATAGATTATAAAAATCATGAAAAATCTCTAAGTCTGGCTCTTAAAGGCGCCCCTGCTAGCCAGGGGCACCCATCATTTCAAGGCCTCGAAAGATGAAATTAGGGTTTCAACTTCCAAGACATTTTTGCTCAAAATCCTTTTGGCTTTGCAATGAATCTATCAGCAGGTCCATCAGATCAACCAGTCAGTTGGAATCTACAATCAAACAGAGAAGTTTCATCAAAGTAGAAAATTGGAAATTGTGAAAATCATCAAAAATATTCTCTTTGGGATTCTTGGGTGCCCCAGGTAGCCAGGGGCGCCTAAGGTTTTGAAATGCCTAATCCAATTGTTAGGGTTTACAAATATGATCATTGTCTTCAAAATTTCTTAGGCTATCTGGTGAACGTCTTAGCCAGATCATCAGATTCATCAATTACCGACAATTTTAGATCGAATGGAGGACAAAGCATAGGGTACAAATTAAAAATTTGAAAACACAAAAATAATCTACTCTGGAGGATTTGGGCGCCCCAGCTAGCTAGGGGTGCCCAAGCTTTTGACCCCCTAGAATCAGTTATCAAGAGATACAACTTCTAGAAGATCTTTCTCAGAACTCATCAAGCTATCCAACGAATTCAGTATCCAGTTCATTGGACCTCCTAAACTGTCGAAAATGCAAATTCAATAGAGAATTCATCTGAAGGTTAGAAAACATTAACAAATTGAAGATCACGAAAAATGGCTATCTCTGTTGAGTAAAGGCACCCCAGGTAGCCAAGGGTGCCCAAGATTTTGAGGGTTCAGATTTAGTTTTTTGAGGTTGCAGTCTCCAAAACAATCTTCTCTGATTTGATCAGGCTCCGCAACCAGATCATCAGTCAGTTCACTAGATTCATCTGGCATCCAGAAAATGAAGATCAAATTGAGGTCAAAAGCAAGCAAAGTTAAAAATCTTGAAAAAAATATTCTAACACTGAGGAGGAAGTGCGCTCCTGGTCAAGAAGAGCACCCAAAGTCCAATGCCTTAGAATTTTTTTCAAGTTTTATCATCCATCATTCAAAAAGTATCCACATTTGACATTTCTGCTTTGGATTAGCTTCAAAGTTTTAAAGCTTGTAGAATAAAGCATTTTTTTCATCCTCAAACTCTATCTAAGAGGGATTTGGCATTCATTCTTCACATTTTGCAGGTTGGCGTCCAAAGGAAGAAAGATATCATCATCTGCTTTTCAAGATTTAGAGGCTTAAACGGGGTGCGTTTTCAATTTTCTTCATGGATTCGAGATTGGAAAGCATAAAGGCATGAATTTTCATGCTTTAAATTTTGAGGGCATCACTTTTCAGAACAAGGAGGACATCTTTTTTCAATTTTAATCGATCTGGGTATGCTTGGTTTTTGATCCTCTTCAACTTTGGAAAATTTTATATTCTCAAGAATTTGCTTTTTTTTCGCGCTTTTTAGGAAAACCTCCACTTTTTCAAAATCTAATCATATGGGTCTCTCTGAAATGTGATTCTCAACAAAACCCAGGTCCCAACTTTTTTTTGAAAAACTAATTTTTTAAGAGAAATCAACATTCTATTTTCAACAATTTGTGCAAAAAGTTTTTGAACATATTCGAGTTTACAGTCAAAAATCAAGATTTTCAGCATGCAACACTCTTCACTTGAGATCAAGAACAAATCAACTTTTTAGCAGATAGAGTTTCCCAAATTATCAATGAATGAGTCACCTCTTTGGGGTAGTGATATTTTCTAAAAATAGAACTCAAAAGCAGCAGTTAACTCGACACTTTTTCTGAGTTTTCCTGCTATTCTTGTCTCATTCTTATCTATTCTTTATGAAAGAGAAAATCAATTGTAATAGTTGGAGCTTTCCTTTCTTTTTTCTTTCAGCAGGTTGTTAGTTAGTTGTCTTGTTTTAGTTTTAGAAATAAAGCTTACAAGCTGGCAGGTCTTGTTGTAAAAGCAAGGAGATTTTAGGTTTCCCTACTCCTTACTTGTGTATAATAAGGGAAGCCTTGCCCATTTTTATTTAACCGTTATTGTGATAGAAAATTGTTGAGCCTATTTTTCTTGCAAGTTGTTATTCAGTGTTTGTTCACTTAGTGTAAGAGCAAGCTTGCATGCCTACCTTTTGCTGCAAGTTATTGTTCAGTTTATGTGTTTTGTGTCAAGTGTATCCTGGTTTGATTGCTAAACTATAAGCCTATTACTGCTACAACCCTATTTTCCCAGAAGTGTAATCATTATTTGAAATTTGAGAAAGGAAATATTATGCCTGCTTTGGTGATTTGATCTATTGTCTCAATTTTTTTTATATGTTATGCTTATATAATTTTTATTTCAGCTTGCATTGACAAATACAATGAGTCTTCAAGTGTGCATTAAGAGAAAGTTTTTTAAGTATCTGTGTCAAGATCATTCCTTGTTTACTTTTAACTCTCAAGCTTTGAGTTTACTTGAGTTGTTAAAAGTGTCATTAGAGTAGGCTTAGTCGTAGTTGAAGTTGAAAAAGAGAAAATCTCAGCTATGGCACTAGAGTTTTATAACCTTGTGCTCTTAGATGAGAACAAAAAGATTGATAGATAGTTTAGTTTACTTTATTTAAGCATAATTTGTGAAGAGGGAGATTCCCCTCCTAATTTGAAGAGCAGTTTATCTGTGCATAGTTGTTTATTTCTAATCCGCATTCTAGAGGTGCAAATTGAAACACCAATAGTTTTCTAGTGCCCACCATGGGGCATGAGGCATAAAACTTCAAGAGATCTTACACTTTATGACATAGGAATGACCATTTGGCATCCTATTGCATGATCCAGCCAGAAGTAATGGGTGATTACAATAATAATTCTTGCAAGAGACATCCACCCCCATTACCTTGGGGTAACAACATTGGGCCTTTGGCTTTGCAGGAACATCATGAGTTACCTAAAGGGTCAAGGAAGCACTTTCCCCGATTTCACGGTGATGGGACTCAACACCCTGATGAACATATTTCTATGTTCACAACAGCTTGCACCGTCTTGCACGTGGGACATGAAGGAATTGTTGTGCGTCTCTTTGTTGAGATTCTTGTGGGGAATGTTGTTGACTGGTTCAACCACCTAGAGCTAGGCATTATTACAAGCTGGGCAACTACGAGCAATTTTTTTTTGGCGAGATTCAAGCCTATTAAAGATAGTCATTTGTTGTTTTCCTAACTCACAAATTCAAAGATGGAGCACAATGAGCCCATGAGGGAGTTTGTAACAAGATTTAATCATCTTGTTACATGAATTTCTTCTACACTTAATCCATCACCATAAATTCTGATGAGTTGTTTCATAAATGCTCTTCCATCAAAGATAGCCTTCTTCATGAAGATGACAAAAGAAATAGAATTGATGGATGGGCAAGAACACGCTATCGAGTTGGAGGATAATATGATCGCCTCCAACATGATGAAGAAGGATTCAATCAGACCTCTAATTCATAGTTTTGTAGAGCCACAGCTACAAAAGGTAGCCAATGAAATGCTTGCACTACCACCACTACAATACCAACCTCATCATCCATACCAGTCGAGGAGAAATATTTTTTAGCCTAACAACAATTATAGGCCATGGTTGCTAGTACCTCCACCAAAACAAATAATTGAAGCTGCACAAAATGTGGTATTTTGTTCTTTCCATGAGACCGATGCACATACCGGTTCTACATGTCCTAAGAATTTAAGAATGAACTAAATCATGGAATATATTGAGGTTGCACCCAGTTCCAATTTTGTCCCTACACCAAGTTTGAATGTTATCTTACCACAGACAGACAACTTCGATGGCGACTCTGTTGTGAGATACTTTGAACCCATTATTGAAGAAAAAGAAGACCTCTGCCACTACTCTCGCAGTAAATCACATAAGACATTCAATGCCTGTGTTTACATGTGCTCTGCACTTGAAAGTGTAAAAGGAAGAAGAAGAGAGGCAAAGAGCAGAAGAACAAATTAAGGAAGTGGTTGCAACTTCCACTTTTAAAAATTCACATGAGAATGTTAAAGCATTTTCTCAGGACCCATCTTTAGCAAATTTTGACATTGTAAACTCCATGATGAAGACCAAGGTTAAGATTTCACAATTGGAGTATCTTTGTGATCATCGATAGGTCTAGAAAATGGCTTAGTTTCTATTTATTTTATACTTGTTTTAAGATACTTTTAAACATATTCTCCAGACAATGTTTCTACACTATGCTATCCTTTTACATCCATTATGTAGACTTAAACCTTAATTATGATGATGAAATTGTGATTATAATATAATAGTATTATATGGTTTATATGAATGAATGAATGAATGAAATGTTGATGGAATGCTATGAGTTAATTGTGATAGTTATCCTCGTGTACATATTTTGTGGAATTAACTTGTTTGCATCTCAAAAGAAACCATAGTGCATTCTATTTTCAGCAGTTTGTGCAAAACATTTTGAACATATTCAAGTTTACAGTCAAAAATCAAGATTTTCAACATGCAACACTCTCCACTTGAAATAAATAACAAATAAAATTTTTAGTGGATAGAGTTTCCCAAATTATCAATGAATGAGTCAACTCTTTGGGGTAGCGATATTTTCTAAGAATAGAATTCAAAAGCAATAGTTAACTTGATGCTTTTTCTGAGTTTTCTTGCTATTCTTGTCTCATGCTTATTTATTCTTTGTGAAAGAGAAAATCAATTATAATAGTTGGAGTTTTTCCCTACTTTTTGCTTTCAGCAGGTTGTTAGTTAGTTGTCTTGTTTTAGTTTTAGAAATAAAGCTTGCAAGTTGGCAAGTCTTGTTGTAAAAGCAAGGAGATTTTAGGTTTCCCTACTCCTTGCTTGTGTATAAATAAGGGCAGCTTTGCCCATTTTTCTTTAACCATTATTGTGATAGAAAATTATTGAGCCTATTTTTCTTGCAAGTTGTTATCAGTGTCTATTCACTTAGTATAAGAGCAAGCTTGCATGCCTACCTTTTTCTGCGAGTTATTGTTCTATTTATGTGTTTTGTGTCAAGTGTATTTTGGTTTGATCACTAAACTGTAAGCTTGTTATTGCTACAATCTTGTTGTCCTAGAAGTGTAGTCGTTATTTGAAATTTGAGAAAGGAAATCTTATGCTTGCTTTGTTGCTTTAATCTACTGTCTCAAGTTTTCTTTTATATGTTATGCTTATATAATCTTTATTTCAGCTTGCATCGAAAATTACAATGAGTTTTTCATGTTTGCATTGAGAGAAATTTTGTTTAAGTATATGTGTCAAGATCATTCCTTGTTTACTTTTAACTCTCAATCTTTGAGTTTACTTGAGTTGTTAAAAGCATCATTAGAGTAGGCTTAGTCGTAGTTGAAGTTGAAAAAGAGAAAATCTTAGCTCCGGTGCTAGATTTTTATAACCTTGTTCTCTTAGCTGAGAACAAAAAGATTAGAAAATAGTTTAGTTTACTTTCTTTAAGCATAATTAGCGAAGAGGGAGCTTCTCCTCCTAATTTGAAGAGCAGTTTATTTGTGCATAGCTGTCTGTTTCTAATTTGCATTCTAGAGGTGCGAATTGAAATTCCAACAATTTTTTGGCGCCCACCGTGGGGCACAAGGCATAAAACTTCACTTGAGATCTTATGCTTTATGACATGGGAATGACCATTTGGCATTCTATTGTGTGATCCAACCATAAGCAATGGGTGATAACAATATAATGCTGGCAAGAGATGTCCACCCTCATTACCTTGGGGTAACAACATTGGACCTTTGGCTTTGCGAGAACATCATGAGTTAACTAAAGGGTCAAGGAAGCACTTTCCTTAGTTTCATGGCGATGAGACTCAACACCCTGATGAACATATTTCTACGTTCATAATGGCTTGCATCGTCTTGCACATGGGACATAAAGACATTGTTGTGTGTATCTTTGTCGAGACTCCTGTGGGGAATGCTGCCAATTGGTTCAACCACCTAGAGCCAGGCATTATTACAAGCTAGGTAAGTATGAGCAATTTTTTTTGGCAAGATTCAAGCTTGTCAAAGATAGTCATCTATTGTTTTCCCAACTCACAAATTCAAATATGGAGCACAACGAGCCCATGAGGGAGTTTGTAGCAAGATTTAATCATCTTGTTACATGACTTTCTTCTATAATTAATTCATCACTGGAGATTTTGATGAGTTGTTTCATAAATTCTCTTCTATCAGAGATAGAATTCTTCCTGAAGACAAAAAAAGAAACAAAATTGATGTGTGCGCAAGAACACGCCATTGAGTTAGAGGATAATATGATCAAATCTAACAAGATGAAGAAGGATTCAATCAAACCTCTAGTTCAAAGTTCTGTAGATCCACAACTACAAAAGGTAGCCAATGAAATTCTTGCACTACCACCACCACAATACCAACCTCAGCATCCATACCAACTGAGAAGAAATAATTTTTAGCCTAACAACAATTATAGGCCACAATTTCTAGTACCTTCACCAAGACAAACAATTGAAGCTGCACAAAATACAATATTTTGTTCTTTCCATGAGACCGATGCACATACCGATTCTACGTGTCCTAAGAATTTAAGAATGAACCAGATCATGGGATATACTAAGGCTACACCCAGTTCCAATTTTTTCTCTACACCAATTTCAAATGTTGTCTTACCACAAAAGGACAACTTCGATGACGACTCTTTTGTGAGATACTTCGAACCCGTTATTGGAGAAAAAGAAGACCTTCGCCACTACTCTCTTGTAGTAAATCACGGAAGACATTCAATGCTCGTGTTTACACATGCTCTGACTTGAAAGCACAAAAGGAAGAAGAAGTGAGGCGGAGAGCAGAAGAAAAAATTAAGGAAGTGGTTGCAACTTCCACTTTTAAAAATTCACATGAGAATGTTAAAGCGGTTTCTCAGTACCCATCTTTAGCAAATTTTGACATTGTAAACTCCATGATGAAGACCAAGTTTAAGATTTCACAGTTGGAGTATCTTCGTGATCATTGATAGGTCTAGAAAATGGCTTAGTTTATGTTGTTTTTATACCAGTTTTAAGATACTTTTAAACATATTCTCCAGACAATGTTTCTACACTATGCTATCCTTTTACATCCATTATGCAAACTTAAACCTTAATTACGATGATGAAATTATGATTATAATATAATAGTATTATATGGTTTATATGAATGAATGCGTGAAATGTTGATGGAATGCTATGAGTTAATTGTGATAGTTATCCTCGTGTACATGTTTTGCGAAATTAACTTGTTTGCAGCTCAAAAGAAACCATAGTGCAGCAGTTGTGGAGTGAACCTATAGCAGAAGGGATGACTGGACATCAAAGCAAGGGAAGCTCCAGGTTAAGATAAACATGGTAATCGTTGATCAGAGGCACTTAATGAAGATTGGACTGCATTATTATGACTAGTTTAATAAAACTCTAAAGAAGAGGTCTCCTTTATCCATGGAATTTTGACAAGTGGATTGTCTGTTTACATACATTTTTGTTTTGATAGAGTTAGTTTTGATAGTATTTCTCTTTCCTTTTTAGTTATAGGTTAAATAATTCAAATCTTAATTCCACGCTCTATTATCTGGGAGTGGAGTTAATGGTTTCAATTAGTTGTTGCTTTCAATAGAGACTCCCTCGATTTGTATATAATTGTTGGTTGAATCCATGGGATAGTTAGTTGATTTTATCAATTTTATGTTACTAGTCATTTTCTTTTTCAAGACATGAAAAATATTCTAAATTATTGAGTCCAATCTATGGAAAGATCTTTTGTAATCTTTTACAATATACAATGAATGGAGTTGATCTTATGGGATGCGTAGAATCTATTAGTTAGATTGAGTTCAGTTAAAGTGGGAACAATTACTTGAGTAGGCCACTCAAGGTATTGTTCTTCACTTCATCTTTGAGTTATTTATTTATGTTAATAGTTGTTATTAGTTTATCATTATTCATGAATCATATGCAAATTAATTGGAATTTCATTTCTTGCTTATTATGAATGAATGCTTGTGAATATGCATGTAATGGTTATTAGTAACACTCTGGAGGATAGTTCAACTAAGTCACTAGTTTTTATTAAGCTTTTAGTTAATATAGTATTAATTCATTAGTAGTAGTTCGGTTACAGTCTTTGTTGTAGGAACTTGTAGCAACTAGTTCTAGTTTATGTTCTTACTATTTTGCAGTTCTATGAATTTCGAACAATTAGAATAACTTAAGTAGGATAATTTAGGTAGTTTCAAGTCCATGAAGGCATATATAATGTTGCACCATCATAAGCTTACAAGCCTTGGGTTGAAAATTTAATATAGTCTCAAGTGATGTAGAGTGGACTATTTAGCTAGTTCAACCTTTGAATTGGGTAGATTCTACCAATCACTTTTTAGAACAAGGAGGTCATCTTTTTTCAATTTTCATTGATCTGGGTCCGCTTTCCAGAACAAGAAAGTCATCTTTTTTCAATTTCCAGGGCATCACTTTTCAGAACAAGGAGGTCATCTTTTTTCGTTTTTCATCGATCTGGGTCCACTTGGTTTTTGATCTTCTTCAACTTTGGAAAATTTTATATTTTCAAGAATTTGCTTTTTTTGCACTTTTTTAGAAAAACCTCATCTTTTTCAAAATCTAATCATCTGGGTCTCTTCGAAACATGATTCTCAACAAAACCTAGGTCCCAACTTTTTTGTGGAAAACTATTATTTCAAGAGAAATCAACATTCTATTTTCAGCAATTTGTACAAAAAGTTTTTGAACATATTCAAGTTTACAATAAAAAATCAAGATTTTCAACATGCAACATGCTCCACTTGAGATCAAGAACAAATCAGCTTTTTGTCAAATAGAGTTTCCCAAATTATCAATTAATGAGTCACCTCTTTAGGGCAACAATATTTTCCAAGAATAGAACTTAAAAGCAACAGTTAACTCGACGCTTTTTCCAAGTTTTCTTGTTATTCTTATCTCATGCTTATCTATTTTTTGTGAAAGAGAAAATCAATTGTAATAGTTAGAGCTTTCCTTGCTTTTTGCTTTCAACAGGTTGTTAGTTAGTTGTCTTGTTTTAGTTTTAGAAATAAAGCTTGCAAGTTGGCAAGTCTTGTTGTAAAAGCAAGGATATTTTAGGTTTCCCTACTCCTTGCTTGTGTATAAATAATGGTAGCCTTGCCCATTTTTCTTTAACCGTTATTGTGATAGTAAATTGTTGAGCCTATTTTGCCTACAAGTTGTTATTCAATGTCTATTCACTTAGTGTAAGAGCAAGCTTGCATTCCTGCCTTTTGTTGCAAGTTATTGTTTAGTTTATGTTTTTTTTGTCAAGTGTATTATGGTTTGATCGCTAAACTATAAGCCTGTTATTGCTACAATCTTGTTGTCCCAAAAGTGTAAACGTTATTTGAAATTTGAGAAAGGAAATATTATGCTTGCTTTGTTGATTTGATCTATCTCAAGTTTTGTTTTTATATGTTATGCTTATATAATCTTTATTTCAACTTGCATCAAAAAGTACAATGAGTCTTCATGTGTGTGTTGAGAGAAAGTTTGTTTAAGTATCTGTGTTAAGATCATTCTTTGTTTACTTTAAACTCTCAAGCTCTGAGTTTACTTGAGTTGTTAAAAGCATCATTAGAGTAGGCTTAGTCATAGTTGAAGTTGAAAAAGATAAAATCTCAACTACGACATTAGAGCTTTATAACCTTGTGCTCTTAGCCAAGAACAAAAATATTGGCAAATAGTTTAGTTTACTTTCTTTAAGCATAATCAGTGAAAAGGGAGCTTCTCCTCCTAATTTGAAGAGCAATTGCATAGTTGTCCATTTCTAATTTGCATTCTAGAGGTATGAATTGAAATGCCAACATTATTTTATTTCCATATTTACTTTTGTTTGATTTTTTAAAGGTTGTATAAATAATTTGTGTTGATATTAATCAATTTTAATAATTTGTGTGAATACAATCACAGATTACGAAAGCTTATTTTGAGTGTCGTGATCCTAGAAATTCTCTTGTCTAGTTGATTCCATTTGAAGGTCCAACCTAAGGTTTAAAATCAAAAAAATTGAAAAAAAATTCAAATAATCAAGGAGAGAGGCCATCTTAAAGTAGTAATCAAATACTACACAAAAGGGAGATGGCGTGCGATGTAATTGGTCGCGGGTGAGCTAAGGTTTTTGTGCCCTAGCTCAGCCTTCGGCAGTTCGTGGAGGTCTATTCTGAGCACTTGTGCACGGCCGGGGGGGGGAGGGTCTTTTCTTGCTTGCAGGGGGTGGCCAAGGGTGGCTTGTGTTGGTGTCTAGTTCTTAGCTTTCTTTACGTGATTTTATTCCTAGTCTCGTTATCTTTGCGCAGTGTTGTGGGGGGTGTTGACCTGTGTTGTGTGGTGTGGAGTTGTCGATTGTAGCGTGCCTTGAAAGGGAAGTTTGTGCCTTCCATTAAGGAAGGTTATTTATGCTTTGGTGTGGATTTTCTCCTTCTGTGTGCCTTGTGTGGTTTTTTGTTGCTCTGGTTTTCATCTATCCATTGCCCGGTGGTTCTATTTCCAGACGGGGGTGTGTTTTTTCTCATGGAGATGCATGCATCGGCTAGCAAGCCAAATCATGAGTCTTCTCTTCCTTAAGGGCATCAAAGTTTTTTGAATGCAAGTAATTATGGCAAGGGTTTGATGAGGAATGGTGGTTTTTGGCTTCAAAAAGTAAATGGGTTTTTGGAGAGATTGAAGGATCGATCGATGTTCATGATACAACCTGAATCTATAGCAGAGGATGTGGAGTACTACAATAAGCATGTTTTGATTTGCAAATTCACAAGGATGCAGGCTTCGCTTCCCTTTCTCAATTCTTGGATTTGTAGAACTTGGAATCTAGAAGGTGACTTTGATATCCTATTGGCTTCCAACAACTTCTTCATGGTGGTTTTTTCTTGTATTGCTAATAGAAATTGAGCTTTTGAGGGTGGACATATTTTTATAATCAAGTGGGTTTATTCATTAGACCATGGAACATGGGATTCAACTCTGCTGAGGAGCTCCCTTCCCGTATTCTAGTTTGGGTATGCCTCCCTCGTTTTCCTTTGGAGTGCTAGTGAAGTGATATTTTACAAATGTTTGCTTTGTTACTTGGTAAGCCTATTGGGCCCTCTCAACAAAATTTGAATAAAAAGGTTCTTTCTTGTGCACGTGTTTGCGTTGAAATTAACTTGAATAACCCATTGTCGGATTTCGTGGCTATGAGCATTAGGGAAACTTCTTGGATTCAACAATTGGATTATGAAGCATTACCTTTTCAATGTCAGTTATGCCATGAGTATGGCCACTTGTAGCGAATGTGTCCCAAAGCCTCTAATACTACTAACTCAACTCATGCTTCTCATTAGTCTGACTCGAAGATGGATAAGGGTAAGTCCCCTATGCAGGAGGGAGGTATATAAGGATGGCTTTGTGCCTATTAAACCTCACAATAGGAATACAGTCCAAAAGAGGACTATCAAGGACAGGCAAGAAGAGACATCTCTCAATAGGTTCAAAGCTTTAGATGGTTTGATTCAAGAAGGGCCCCCCTTTTACATGCAAATTGTAGATAGTTCTATTGCTAGAAGTGCTTGGTGGATCAGCCAAATGTTATTTCTAGTGTGACCCTAGTAGGGGGTCAAATGGACTAGATGGATGCTGAAATCCCTACCTCAGTCTCTGGGTATGGGGGAACTGGTATACTATCATATGCAAATATGGTATATGTTCCTCCTGGTCTTGGGACCATCATTGAAAAGGCGTTTGAGGCTCGTCTGGTAAAGGAAAGAACTCTTCTCCTACTTTTGGCCTTTAGCAAAAACCCCTCAAAAAGGGGTCTCCAAAGAAGCCTCTTAAAGTAGGAAGGAAGAAGGATCAGGAAAAGGTCAAGTTGATTGGGGAGACATTGGTTGAGTCTGGCTCAGTGAGAACTATCGATTCTAACTTCTCCCAACCACAAAGATGATTGTGCTATCTTGGAATGTAAGGGGTATGAATAACATCCCTAGATAAAAGGTTATTCGTGAGTTGATTCGTGTTCACTCTCCTGATTTGGTTTTCCTCTAGGAGACTAAGTTGTTTGTTGATAATATGTTGAATTTAGTTCTTAAGATTTGGGGTAGAGGTCTTTGTCAATGTGTTGGGGTGTTGGGAAGCTCGAGGGGTCTTGCCTACTTATGGGACCTGCACAGAGTCATTCCCCTATGGTGGCTTTCTGACAGATGCTCTATTTCCCTTGTTGCTTCTAGCTTGGAGTCAAGTGAAAGAATTCTTCTTTCTAATGTTTATGCTCCTATGGATCTTCCTGACAAGATTAATTTGTGGTCTCAAATTAGATTCTTGTGTTCCTCAAAGCCTTTTCTCCCTTGGATTATTGCAGGTGATTTTAATGTGATCTTGTCTCTAGATGAGAAAAGGGGTGGGACTTTTTGTGTGGATCCCTCAAACCTCATGTGGAACAATGTGGCCTCTATGAATCTGATGGATATCAAACCTTTGAATGGGGTGTTTACTTGGAATAATAGGAATGGGGAGGCTGTCATTTCTGAAAGGTTAGACAGGTTCCTGGTGTCCAGTTTTTCGGTTGGTGACAAATGGATGACTAGTTCTGAGATTTTGGACTAGCAAGGATCATATCATTGGCCAATCAAACTCTCTGCCTGTTTGGCCAAGTTTTCTAAAAGGAAGTCTTTTAAATTCCAACTTATGTGGCTTCAAGATAAGTCTCTCCATGACCTAATCCCTGGGTGGTGGAGAGATGGAAAGTCAACTTTTGGTACTACTATGTACTCCTTTGCAAAGAGGCTTCAATATGTCAAATATAAGCTAAAATGTTGGAACAAACACCATTTTGGTAATTTTTTCTAGGCTAAAAGGGTTGCTCAAGAGCACTTGGAATTCATCACTTAGAAAATCTGAGATCAGAGGCTTACTGAGGAGTTGAGTTGGCTAGAGACTGTAGCTATAAAGGATATGGAGGAATGGGAGTTACGTGAGGAAATGTTTTGGAAGAAAAAGTCTTGCATTGATTGGTTGCAGGAGGGAGACAGGAATACTTCCTTTTTCCATAATTTGGTTAAAGACAGAAGGCAGGGAAACATTATTACCTCTCTAAAATCCCCAGATGGAGACCCTATTCTCTCCTCTGCTAAAATTTCTAAAGAGTTTGTTCAGTTCTTTTCTACTCTTTTCCATGATGATTCTACTCCTACCAGTGGGGATGAAGATGCAATCTTGGCTTGCATTCCTCCCTTGGTGACTGAGGAAATAAATGGGTCTCTTCTCAAGCCGATCTCTCTGCTAGAATTGGAAAATATAGTGTTTTAGATGAGGAAAGGTAAAGCTCCTAGTCCTAATGGGTTCCCTGTGGAGTTCTTTCAGGAGTTTTGGGAGATTATCAAGCTTGACCTTCTTGAAATTGTTTAGGAATCTCAAAAGAATAAGCAAATTTTCAAAGATTTTAATGCCACCTTCTTGACCCTCATCCCTAAGCGTGAGGGAACCAATTATTTAGATATCTTTAGGCCTATTTCCCTTTGTAATGTGGTGTACAAAATCATCACCAAGTTGATTGTTGAGCGCTTGAAGCCATGATTAGACAAGTTGATCTCTGAGGAATTTAGGGTGGGTTTGTGGCTAGTAGGTAGATTCTGGATGGTGTGGTCATTGTTGTAGAGACAATGCATTTTATGGCCTCCTCCAAGGAGAAGGCTATGTTCATTAAGCTTGATATGACCAAGGCTTGTGATTGTGTCAAATGGGATTTTCTAACCAAGATTTTGAGAGCTTTTGAATTTGGAAATGATTAGATTGATTGGGTTTTGATTTGTGTCACAACTACTTCCTTCTCTGTGCTTGTCAATGGTGAGCCTTCTAGGATTTTTAGGGCATCCAGGGGCCTTCAATAGGGAGATCCTTTATCTCCATACTTATTCATTTTGATGGTGGAAGGACTTGGGAAATTCTTGAAATCTCGGGTGGAGCTTGGCTTCATTTAGGGTTGGCAGTGGGGTAATAACCTTCCCCCTAGTCCCATCTCCTTTTTATGGATGACATAGTGCTAATGGGCTTTGCCAGAGTTGATGAAGTAGTCAATATAAGGAGGGCCTTGGATTTTTATTTGGCGACTTTAGGTTAAAGCATTAATGAATGCAAGTATTTTATCTATTTCTTTTACACTCCTAATTGTATTCAGTAGAGGATTGTGGGTATTCTCAGGTTCCAGGTTGGATTGCTCCCGCTTGTCTACCTTGGAATTCCTTTGGCTATTTGATCCTTACCTCAAGTGATCTGGTAGGATGTTATTGAGAAGTTTCAAAAAAATTCAGTCATTGGACGTTTAGATGGCTCTCTACTGCGCGAAGAGTGACTCTTTTGAAGTTTTTGGTGTAGGTTCTCCCTTTGTATAGGTGCTTTGTTTTATTGGCTCCTGCCAGCTTGTGAAGGACTTTGAGGCCCTCTATCGATAGTTTCTTTGGTTTGGAAATATTCTTTCATGAAAGTGGAATCTAGTCAAGTGGGATGTGGTTTGTCATTTGAAGTAGGAAGGTGGTCTTGGGCTGTGTTGAGTTTATTTGACTGGGAAATATTTGGAAGCTAAGCTATATTAGAGATGGTGTTCTCAACATCAACAAACTTGGACAAAGATCCTCACCTTCAAAATATCTTGGGGTTGTGGTTGGAGAGGATGTTCCTAGGTACACTCTCAAGGGTAGAGGATCTATGGTTTGTAGCACCCTCAAGAGGGGAGCTAGGTTGATTAAGCAAGGCCTATTCTAGATTTGCAATAGGGGTTCAAAGGCTCTATTTTGGTTTGATTCCCAAGATGGACATCCTCCTATTATGTCTACTCATCCTCATTTGTAGGACGTATGTAGGAATTTTTTGGATGTTGGTTGGAATCATGTGGTAGATTTCAAATCTCCTCAGGTTCTAGACCAGGATTTGGTGTATAGGTGGAAGGACTCGCATGAGTGGCCACTTGGAGGTACAGAGGATGATTGTAAGGAGCTTGCCTACATCTTAGCTAGTAGGGTCTGTAGCACCCTATTGGAGAGGGATGTTCTACTTTGGGAGGAGACCAGAAAGGAAAATTCACCATGGCCTTTGGGGATAGGGTTCTTGATGAATAGTTGTTTGGCTGCACATGGGTTCCCTAGTGGAAGTAGATCTGGAATAAATTCTCTTGGCCCAAGTGTAACTTTTTTCCTAGTTTGTGATTTATAATAGATGCTTGACCTAGGAGAATCTTTGAAATCAGGACTTTCAGGGCCCCTTGGTGTTTTTTTTATGCTCTAACAGTGAGAAGACTTCCCATCTTTTCTTCTAATGGCCTTTTTCTAGGGTGCTTTGGCACTTCTAGTGGAATCTCTGGAATCAGTCATGTTGGCATGATTTGTCTCTAGAGGACTTTTGTAGTAGGATGGGGAGCTCTATAGCTAAGAATCCTTTCCTTTATATTGCTTGGTTAATTGGTCCTAGCTTCATCATTTGGAAGATTTGGTTGGAGTGTAATCGCATGATTTTTTGGATGAGAAGCTTCAAGTGATGCAAGTTTGGACGAGGATATTGGGAGTTTTGCATGAGACTTTAATGGCTAGGTGTGACCTCTCAACCCCTGTGGACCCTGGAGATATGAGAATTGTTCAAAGTTTGGGGTTTTCTGGTTGTGCCAAGGATGGGACGAGACATGGGCTTGGTCAAAGTGCTAGAGAGAAGGTTCAAAGAGATGGTCACTGGATGCCTCCACCTTTGGAGGTATTGAAGATAAATACAGATGGTTCCTCTCGGGGTAATCCTGGCCATGTTGGGGTTGGGGGCATTAGTAGGTACTGCTCTGGAGTGGTTGTGTTTTTCTTCTTGGAGTATTGTGGCATGCATTCTAACAACTTCATGGAGGCCTTGGCCATTCTCTTAGCTTTGAAAAGGAATTATTCCCTTGGCTGGAGAAGGATAATTTGTAAGGTAGATTCTCAGATTGTGGTTGATTTGATGGAAAAGTGACATCTGGAGGATGTTAACTAGCAGCTAGCTTGTGTGGTTAGATAGATCATCTCCCCAGGGGAGTCCTTGGAATCTATCACCTTTAGCCATATCCCTAGGGAGTGGAATAAGGTGGTTGATGGTTTGGCTAAATGGGCTTCTAAGCAGAAGGGAAACTAGAAAGTGAATGATTGGAGCATTCTTTCAGATGATTATTCTAGGGATCTCAAGGACTTGGTTTTGGAGGATATGAGATGTGTTTTGGGTGTTGCTTGATGGTTTTGTTTTTGGCCCCTGGTGGGCAGTTTGTAACTCTTGGCTTTGTACTATTTTCCTGATTCAATAAAAAAATTACCCTCTTTTTATTAAAAAAATACAATCATAGATTACACTTCTTCCCTTACTATCATTGTAAATTACACGTGTCAACATAGTTTATATTCATAATACGTATCTCATATAATCATAATTATAAATATATATATGAAATAAATCTTAATTAAAAAACTTTGATATCATTTTATATAAAATACATTACTTAAAATCCTTTCATGCTTATCAATTTTTAAACTCAAACCAATCGTAAAATTATATCAAATAATATTGAAAAGAGAATATAACTATGAGGCTAACCAAATTATATAGATAATTTATAAATATAAAACTTATTAAACTGTAAGCTTAAAATATTTCTAGCATATTATTGAAATTTTAAAATATATTTTACTTTGTTTTTATAGTTTGGGGATGGAGGAATTGGTATTTCCATGTATAAAATGGTAGTAATGACCATGGAAATGGGGAAACCATGAATGGAGTTCAAATAAACAACTATTATAAGGTTTAGATTTATTTTAAAGAGTTTGAAGGGTATATCTATCAATAGCATGGAGGCAATAACACCCATGACAACCAAGGGAAGGAGGTAACATTTTTTATAGCAATTCCATGCCTATTATGGATCATGGCCAGCATGATATGGTCACACACCATACTATGATGCACCAACCTCTCATGGTCACACCCAAAAAAATCACGTTCTTTTCTTTTATTTTAGCTATATTTTTATTTATTTGCTTGTATTGTGGCATAGGGTATGGGCATCTATAAAAGCATAAGGATAAAGGAATTTCATCAAATGTTGTAGTTGTAACTACCCTAGTAAACATGTACGTAAAATACAAAAGTATAAACAAGACATAATTTTTTTGACAAAATGTAACAAGAAATATGGTCTCATGGATTGCCATGATTACAATATTGAAAGAAAACTTGTAACAATATAAACTATTTCCACATAACCCAAGAGAGAGGAATATGTAAACAAGTATTCAAAACCTACAATTCAAAAAATAGGTAAGCATACAGTCAATATGACACAAGACATACCCTAGTAAAACCATCAAAGAGAAAAATCTAGCCTCTAAAAGCACTCATACACTCAATGTATTATCTCGTGAATAATAAAATGAGTATAAACATCAAGTTCCCTAATTGCACTCCATTTGAGAAAATAAATGGGCATGTAATATAACCACACATCCTAATCCATGTTATCTCTCTTCAAATATGCAACTTATAAGGCATACTCAATACAATCTTAGCTAACAAGCCAAAGATTACAAAAACCGATCTCAACAACTACTCATGTGTTTACTTTTATAGAAACAATCTTGCACAAAACCACCAAATGGTATTACATAAACCATGTGCCTAAAAATCATGAGCTTACAAAATATGTCCCCCTCATTTATTTTTTGTACTAAGTTTTGTTGATATTAAATATTTTCTCAATGTGTAACCCACATTAAATATTATCCCAATGTTACACACTCCATAAAATTATCCTTAATAATTTCTAACCCATGTGATGTATGTATTACATTTTACATCATAAGTATTGTGCAAGGTGAACAACACACCTTTTCTCAACATTCTCCCACATGTTGTATACATTGCATAAGGGGTCAAAATTAAACTCAATCATCAAGGGAACAATCCCTATAGCCAAAATATACCATCAAACATTCAAGTGCTCCATCAAGATACCTACAACTATGAGCAAGGTGACCACCATATCAAACAAAAATCCTCTCATAAACCATCATGAAAATGCACAAAATATAAGATCAAATCCATATAGATGATACACTAAACTTTCACATAGAAGCATGAAGCTTGCATCAAAACAATATCCAAACATAAAAAATATATCCAATGATAATAAATAGGCTTGATTAGTTTCCAAGAATTAATCAACGTGGTTGTCAAATAAACTATAACTAGTTATTGACACATTCGACTAACCATACATCAAATCAATGTATATTCATCATAACAAGTAGACCTTATGTCATCAACATATCTAACCCAACACAAATATTGATCACAAAGTCCTCATATATACATTATCCTACATAAAGAAGTCCTTTAAGGTAAAAACACATAAACATGTGATAAAAGAACATTAAAACCTTCAAAACTACATTATAATGACAACATCTAATAAAAGACACATACAACATGAAACTCCCACTATATGGGTAATGTCAAATCTAAAATCAATCAAGGCATTTAAAATTCCACCAATGGGACTCACATTGAAGGTGAGGAAAATGTCATCAATATCATCTAATCCTAAGGAACATCCAAAATAATATACAAAACTTGAAAACTAAACCACTAAAACACAAGTCTCTCATTTTCAGCCTTTATAGCTCCCCCAAGCTTTCAACACTAAAAAAAGAGATAAAAGAGCCTCCATTTTATTACCCAAAAGTAAACAATAAAGTGAAATAATAAAAAATTACCACAAACATAATGATCACAATAGCTTCACATAAACCTCAACTCTAATGTCATGTGAACATGACCCTCCAAGAAGAAACACAAAACCATCAAGAAATAACATGTGCATCAAAACCGTGTAGCATGCCCTTAAACCAACAACTTCATGTTATCAATTTGTGACAAGTAAGATCCCCTTCACAAAATATCAAATAAAAAAATCTTTATCAACATCCAACTATTCAACCCAAATATCAAACATATAATATAATTCAATAAACCAACCAAGATGTAAGACTCTCAAATTAAAGGAAGAACAAACTAAATATCCATTCCCAAAACCAAGGGAATAATCCTTAAACCCTCTACAACTAGCATCCATAGCTCAAGACTCATTACCAAGAGAAGATAAATATAAATAAACCATATCATGCAGTCCTCAAATAATCATTCCAAATCTAACATCCATAACTCAAGATTCATTCCTATGAGAAAATAAAGCATGAAATAAAATACATCTAAAAAAAAGGTTGGCAATACTTGTAAAGTGATTCATCACTAAGAGGACTAGGAGTGGGGAATGAGATTGCTCCTCTAGGATACACCGAGCCACAATGAATCTCTCCAACAACAATCTCCTCAATAATTCCATGTCAAACTCACATCCACTCTATGTATAGTATACTTGGTCTTTCTACTAAAATCTCATCAAAGAGTAATTTTCTCAACACAAAATCTCTAAGAATAAGATATCTATAACCTCACCTAGATCTAATCTAGGTGTACATTAAATCATCTCATGCCAAATGAAATCCAATGAAACACTATAATGACCAAAATCTCACAAGAAAAGTGATAAAACTCTCGTAAATTAGATTATAATAAATCATAGCAAAATCTCAAACTCTAAAATTAGAAAATATCCATGAATCGTGATTGATATCTCCTCAAAATATCACATTCTATAATAAATATATTTTCTCCCAAGAACACATGCATCATGCCAAAACTATAATGTATAATTAAGAGTACATTATGGGATAATAAAATCCATTCTATAAACAAGGATGATTTTTCAATATAAAAAATCATAACCAACACTTCAACCAAAGATTTCAAGTGTCCTATATGGTAACAAAATTTCAACATTTGTAAACCATATCAAGATAACTATCACTTTTCAATAAAACTCAATATGTCAATAACTCTCACTGCACACAATAAAAGGATTGCTCCTCCATGACACTAACAACCACTACAAAAAATCATCCATCGCCAAATGATGAATCCACATGACTGTTAGCCGGTATTGGCATGGTGTGATGGTTTATAGGTGGCATTGTTGTTCTCGCCACCAAGGTTCAAACCCCATTGGGGTGGTATTGTTGAATGGTTGTATTCCGGTTCATAGCTCCGGTCAAAAGCGTTTACCCCTTGAACAAAAAAAAAATCCACATGACTGTTAAACCTCCCATTGAATCATGTTACTGAGCTACACATGATGTCATGATAAGTAGATATCCTAAATTAAGATCACCCACGGTCCACATGCACTTGCCTACAACACCTACAAATCTAGAGGATAAAGTAAAACCAAGAACATAAACTACTATCTATAATTAGGAATCAATAGAAGACCACCAAAAATACCCAAAATTACATTGTATAAACAACCATGTCATGCCAAATCTCCAAGCATACAAGGAACCTTCGTCACACTAGGATCAACACCCTTTTGTACTTGAATAAACAACCATGGTTTGACAAAGCTCCAAGTGTACAATGAACCTCTATCACACCATGATCACCACCCAAAGTACCTACATCAATAACCATGTTGTTCCAAAGCTACAAGTGTAAAAAGAAACCTTCATGACACCATGATCACCATCCATTATACTTTCACAAGCAACCATGTCATACCAAGGCCCTAGGGTACAAGGAAACTCCATTACACTATGATACCCACCCAACCAAGTCTCATACATCTTGCAGCTAATGACTAGATCCTCTATATATAACCATAAGAAATACACATATCCATGTACATATATGTTCCTTTTGAAATTGAAATTTTAGATTTTTTACAAAATTAAAATTTAAAAAATATTTCCCTTTTTTACAACAATGGAGAACAATTTCCAAATTTTATTAAATTAACTTTCAAATCACCTGAAGATATGAAAAATGTAGAGTTTTTTCCTCATCAAGAGACATATGTCTTCTTCAAGGAGCTTTCACAATAGCATCACTTTGACAACCATTGAGAAATTTACAAATTTACAAAAAAAAAAATACAAATAAGGAACTCAAATCCTTTCAATTGACAGTTTCCATTATTCACTAGAATTAGCTCTTTTTTTATGAAGAACCATCTTTACCAAGGGGAGTTCTCACCTCCCAACCATTATATTTACACAAACCAAAACTATCCCCAAGTTAGAAGAACCATACAAGAATAAGACATGACAATTAACATACCAAAATCAAGGGGGTTGCAAACACACACACACATAGTAAGGATTAGAAAAATGAGCCAACTCATTATTTAAAAAATAGGGGATCCGATAGATAGAATATATCATGTAGGTCTTAACCTATGGAAGAATATTCTAAATTTTCCCATTTATTCATACAAATTATACACATATATATTTCCACACTTCACCAACTTTCTACTTGTAGAGTCTAAACTAATGTATTGTAAACTTGGTAGCCTACACAATTCAGAGGTATGTCTAGCTGAATAGTTCACTCAACATTGTAAAGACTACATTAAAGTGTCAACCCAAGGCTTGTAAACTTGTGATGGTGTTGCACTGTATGTGCCTTCAAAGACTTGAGATTGCTTAAGTTATCATATTCAAGGTGTTCTACTTGCTGGAAATTTACAAAATTGCATAACAATGAAAGAAACATATTGGAGCTAATGGCTATGGGTTCCTACAACTTAACCTGTAACTAAACTACTACTAATAAAGAATTGTTGAACTAACTCATAACTACTCAAATTGGAAATTAAACTTACTCTAACCTCTATAGTACTATAGATTAACCAAATACATGCATGCTCATGAACATTCATTACTGATAATCAAAATATGAGGATCTATCCTAACTTGCATGCAATTTATGAAACAATGATGAACAAAAGTAACTATTAAACAGACATAAAATAGCTATAAATGGAGTGAAGAACAATTACCTTGAGTGTCCTACTCAAGTGGTTGTCTTCACTCAACTAGAACAAAATATAAATATCAGGCTCTACGTATCCATGTAAAATTGAACTTCATTCATTATGCATCGTAAAAGATTACACAAATTCTTCTTCATAGATTCTATTCAATCAAATCATTTTGAATAATCAACATCTCTATAAATAATAACTAAACTTGAAAAGAAACTGATAGAGAAATACTAAAATCAAATCACTTATCTAAGGACTCAACCATCGGCTATATACAAGCATGGGGGAGTTTATTCAGAACATGAATCCTAATTGCAATCATTAACTACCACTCCTAGATATCAGAGTATATAGTTAAAGACTAAATTGTTCAAACTATAACTAAAAACAAGGAAGAGTTCTAATAGGACCGAAACTTTGCAAAATAGAATTGCATGTAAAGCACACAACCAATTATTTAGAATCCTATCATAATGATGGATGACCAACTCCATCAGGTGTCTTCATATAGTAGTTAGTGTATTCAACTTGATCTGGCACTTCCCTTGTTTTGTTATTCCAGTCTTCCTTTTGTTGTGGGTTACAGCTTCCAGTTGCTATGGGCTACAGTTCTTTTTTGAGCTGCAAGAAGTTAAATCCACAAAACATGTACACAAAGCTAACTACCATAATTAAAAATAGAATTCCATCCACATTTCATAGATACTCACATATAAACTATGCAATTTTACTATATTATAACCATATTTCTATTACTATGATTTAGGTTCAAGATTGTATAATAAACATGAAATAATAGCATAGCATAGGAGTATTATTTGGAATGTTTATCTAATAGTTTATGAAAGTATGCATAAAAGCAATAGAAAATAGGCTAATAACTGAACCCATCATTCCCTCAACTATACTTTTTCTTGTCCTTAAGCAAAACAATAGGGGTACAAATTATATCATAGGGTGATCTCCTTGAGGTCCATGACAGTGTCAACCCCCTTGATCTGTTTTAAGTAGAAACTTCAGTAAGTTGCGGGTTGTCTCATTTTGATGATCCCAACTTTCTCACACTCCTCACCTTTTTCCCCCATCCAGTGTGAAACTAGATAGAGTAGCATAGGTGGGTGAAATATTAGTGGTACCCAATGAATTCCTATATCAGTACCAATTTTCATGTATCTATGTGCCCTCTCAAGCATGGTGGTGAAATTGTGTACATGGAATGAGGATACTTTCTCTATAACTCCAGGGTCAAATTGTTTCATCTACTTTGTATATAACTGTAACATTGCTAACCCAAACCCATAGCTAATGTTTGCATTCTTTTGTAATCTATTGTCCTTGGTTTCATAACTTTTCTTCCTACACCTTTATGATCTAGGAATTTCAACCATTCATCTATAACTGCATCAAGGTCTTTAGATTATTTCTCTATTGGGAGAGCAACTAGTTTCTCCCTCTCCTCATATTCTTCCATTATTTCTCCCCTGAATTGTTCATTCCTGTAATAAGATGCTAGTTCCCTTACCCGGAGATCCCCTACAAACATCAAAGGATTCCACTTTGTTTCATCTGACACCACATATTTGTGCAAATAGTATTCACACAATTGATCTTGCACCTCAGGTGTAGAATCAACAAAAACATTAAGAAACTTAAATTTTGTGCTCATCCCAACTGAATGAATATTGATTAGCCTACTAAATTGAAAACTCATATTTTTTCTTGTAGAAATAGTGCATATGTCCTTGCTAGAGGTCTGCATCTTATGATTTGTGTAGCTTTTTCTACCACTTCTTCCAATCTAACTATTGATTTTCTTAGCTCCATCTCTTTCCTTTCCAACACCTTAGCATGTTCTTCAATCAAGATTTTTTTTTTGTTCCACATTTCCTTTTCTTGTACAAACTCATATGTCACCCTCCATAGTTGATAACCAAGTGACAAGGTTTTATGGTGAATTGGAGTTCTTATGGGAGGAGGTTTCTGATTTGGTACTGCCAGTTCTCCATCCCCTGTCTTAGTAATGGCCAATTCTGCCAATAAATCAAGTTTAGCACCATTGCCATATGTTTGCAAATTTTCTTCCAATTCTTGTATCTTTGTTTTCATTTCCTTGTCTTTATTTTCATATCTTTGCACTAACTCTTCCAATGTTTTATTCTATCCAAATATTCTTGGAGATCCTTCCTAACATTTCTATCTTCTATATACATTTCCTCTATTTTCATAAACTTCTCATTACCTTCCCCTTCATAGTCTTCATAGGTAGGACTATCTAGGGTTTTCTTTTGTGTTTTCTTAGCAACAAACACATCTTCTAATTCTAAATCAAGAGTGGTAGACACATATCTCTTCCTCTTTACAAGTGTATTTAAATTTCTAGGGACATTTCCTTTCCCTTCAGAGTCTATCTCTACTATCATTACATCTTCCCCCTATTGTTCTTTGCCCTTTTCCTCCTCTTCAGGTTTTTTCTCATTCCCCCTCATGACACCTTGTTTCTTTAATTTGTATGAACACCTAGGTGTAGGTGTCTCCTTCTCAACATCCTTGTTTTTCTTTTGAACATCCTTCTTTTTCTTTTATGTTGTAGAAGGTGTGGATGTACTGCCTCTTCTACTCGGGTTTTGGTTGTTTTGAAGAAGGATTTTCTGTCACATCCTGTTTAATTAGCTTATCTTAATTAGTTAATTGTGACATTAATTGTTACTAAAAGGTGATTATGAAAGATAATTTGATTACATTAATTATTACTTGAAGGGTAATTACGAAAAATAATTATAATGATGATGGTTAATTATGCATTCCATTTCATAAGTGTATCATGAATTATTTATCTTTTCATGTTGGAGAGAGAGTATCATCAAGGAAAAGGTTCTAGTTAGTGGAGGTAACTCATCATGATGGAATCGACACACACACTCACCTAGACTCATGTAGTTAGGTTGCACGTGTACATTTTTTTTGAAATTATAAGTTTTCTCATATTGCAAATAACTGCCAATTATTTTATGAATAGATATGGTTAGAGTCTCTCATTAGGAAAAAATATTTAAGATATCTTGTGTATTTTAACCTTTGAGAAGTTATTCGGTGTCTTGAAAGGAAAACATCATTAATACCATGGATAATGTTTCTAGTCGAAGACCAAGGGTGATGGTTGAATTACATGAGAATAAAACCTCAACTATATAAATATAGGCTAAATAAAATAATTTGGTGAGTCCATGTCAATGTTGGGTCATGAACAAAACTTAGCACGAGAATGTGTTTCTTATGGATACTATTCATATTCCGACATTCCACCAAAATGGACTCCAAATTAATTGGATATTGGAATTTTTGCTTATATTTAATATGACAAGGATGTGCACTTAAAATTTAAGTAAATAACATTGTATTATAATATTTATACTAAAGAGAATACATTATTATATTTTAATATTGCATGATAATACTTTTAGTTTATTTTTTAAGAGGGAGAGAAAGAACAAAATTATTTAAAAGGAAAAATATTAAATGAAATAAAAAGAAAAACCTAAAATTTGTTAACTCCCTTTTGCACATGTGCTTTTCCATTGCTTTCTCGTATTGCAACATGAGAATCGTGGCAACATGTTGGCAAAGGTTTTTGAAATTTGGCTTTGCACCTGCCAATTGTTTCTTTTTAGGGGAGCTTAAAATTTTCTAAGGACATGTTGTAAGGGCATGAAATCCTATTACATTGCATGGGATGCAGAACTAGATGGAACATAAACATATTTGCAGCAAAAATTGTGTTTGGCCTTTTGCTCATCGTCTCATAACTGAAACTGGAATTTCCCCAGCACAAACTAGTAGTTGCAAGTGTTTGGAATCTACCTGTATGTTTGTTGTTTCCTAACTAGTATTTATGTATGTCCCTTTAGATCACAGTAGTATATCTCTTTATTTTTGCTATTTTCTTTTTTTTTGCTACAACATTTATATATGCCTTTTCTTTCACAAAAAAAAGAGTTTGAATTTTCTTTATAAACTAGAAATCCAGAACATATTGCAATGTTTTAGGTTTTCAAGGCTTCATAGAGCATTATATACCCATCAAAATTTAAAACCATCGACATTTAAACAACCATTCAAATTTCAAACAATATGGACAAATTTAATATGTTTCTATTGAGAATATTTTGTTAAAGTGAGACAACTTAGATAAGAAGTTGCAGTGATTATTCTATGCCAAATGTCATAATGAGGAACAACTGAAGAATTTAAAGGAAGAATTCACATAGATTTAAGAATGCATTTAAAACTTAAATTTCTTAGGGGTTTCCATAAGTTTCAATATTCGTGCAAGAAAATGCACTCCTTGCATTGAGCATCTTGTTCTTTAATTATGACAATCCCCTGTTAATTAGGTGTGGTAGCTTCAGGGTCTTGAAATATAAATGAACAAGAGAATAATTCTTGCAATACCTTCTTTTATGAGGGATTCATTTTCATTGTTGTTATAGCTTTGGGTATATGTTACAGGAGTTGGTATTAAGCAAAGGTGGAAAGGTTAAATAAGTCTATTAAGAGAATTAAACTAGGATGCCTCATTTTTTATAGTGGTGTTTATGTTAAACTTATAAATAGAAAGCCACATTTTACATCTCCCTAAATATCTTATATATAGATGGTGGGAAGGTTATTCCTATTAACATCAAAACCAAAACACAAAGGAATGATTGGATGTGCAAGTATATCTAGATTATGTGGCATCCATCATCAATGTGCCTGTAAGAGTAGAGAATTTTATTTCTCAAAGTTCCAATGTAAATATGTGCCTAAGATTGAAAAATACACCTTCACAACTCTAAATAATTAAACTCTATTGAGTTAATGAGACCATCCCATGAAGATAACTCATCAATATTATATAGGACTGTTGTGTGTCAACTGCTGATTTTGGGTAAGTTAGTGAGCTGCATTGTAGAGAAAACTACTCGCATGTGTTTAAGTTTCTTGAAAAATGCTTTATGGGTTCTTTTCCTTGTTCCTTTCCCTTTCCAAAAAATATTGAATTTTTTTAATTTGGCCAAGAGACTTAAAAGTTATGACCATTTGAATGTTGTTCTTTTGCTGCAATCTGCAAGTTGGAATTTGTTAGTTGATTAATAGATTGCAATCACATGAGTTTAAATGATAATTATAATTCTTGGCTATTTGTGAGTGAAAAATAAATTAAAACATTACAATCCTTCCATGTGTTGCTTTCCATGTTTATTGAGTGATAACCTACAACCAATTAAGTCATGAGGAGAAAGTAAGATCCTCTATATCACTTTATGTTGAATGGAGTTACAAAAGTGTGTTTGGGTGGTGGACTAACTTCTTTTATGAACTAATATTCTATTGACTATTCCTCTCTAAGGGAATAATGAATAAATATTATCACTTTGAAAATACATTATCTAAGTTGAATATCAAAAGAACTAAATGTCAGTTATGAGTTTTGGAATTTGGAGTTCCATTTTATGATGTGAATATGGATCATCATTGATTCATACCATTGGATTGAGTTACATTTTGGTTTTCCAAAATTTGTGTACATAATGAACATGCGAAATACTAAGTAGCCATCTTGGCGTACTATTTAATAAATATCATTACTTTGGTATTACATTATTTACTAATGCCAGTATAGGCTTTATCTTTGGTTACTATCTTATCCACCTTATAGAATTTCAAGGCATCATTGAGAGATGAATGATACATTCTAGGTTGTATACATTGATTTTCATGCATATTTGTGTTACCTTGGTGGATTTACATTATCCTCCATGATATGGTTTAGACAAGTGTATTGGATATGTGATGCATGTGCATATAGGTATGCTAAGTGACAATGAATCACATAGAGAAATGGATTCCATCATGCATGTTAGCTACATATTTTTAGATCCTTTGTGATGGGTCGAGCTTCTCTAGTGGAGTAGCACGGGGAAGCGAATGCTTCGTGGTAGGGTGGATATCACTTTGATGATTCTCTCTCTCTTTCACTTCAAGTTATGAAAACAAAAATGGTAGAGGTTTTGTAATGCAAATGATGATATACTAATTATCATGCGTCTTATTTATTGAGATGAGTAAATGACTCTTACTTAATTTCTTATAATTTTTGTTTACAATATTATAGCATGAATATTTGTGAAGGAGCATAGCTACTATAATTGGATTTTTATTGTGTATTTCATCAATCTAGTTCCAAGGCACATGTACCTGCATCAATATTATATAATGATTCAATTTTACGGTCATATCAAGTATTACAAATGGATTATGTTAATGGTAATGAATATGAAATCATTTCATATGTAAAATGAAAATTTAAGTCAATGCTTCACTTCCCCTAGATTAGATCTACATTATCTTTATATTATTCATTAGTTTCCACACTTTATTAGTGATTAATTAGGATGTTATTCCATTGCTGGTGACCTAGACTCTAGCACATCATGCTCCTCATGCTCACCTTGGCTACGGGTAGGTGAAGTCATAGGTGATACATGAGAACTTTCTCTTACAGGTTCAACTTGTGGCTCTAAAGTCTCAGGTACTATAGGTGCCTTTAGTAAACTATTAATATCTTCACATTTCTTAAAATCTTCCCAATTTACTTAAGGGTACTGAATTCTTAAGCTTCTTTTCACTAATAGGGAAATCAAACAGTGGTGTGATAAGGCAATGTCACTTTTTTTCCTCTGATAATCTGGTGCCATTCTTTTCAGCATATTATAAAAGAAATTTGGCACATTTACCAAGCTATTGCGTCGAAGGTGACAAAGAAATTTAAAATGTATTGTATACAAAATATTTTTCCTACTGTCACAGGTAAGATATCTAATGGCATAGGAAGCACAATTAGCCCAAAACCATGGAAGAGAGATAGCCTCTTTTTTCCTTGTGATGACGATTCCAAATTCTCTCCTCGCTCACAAAATTCTTCTTTGGCTACAACTGCATCAGCGCATGCTGGAAACTCTGCTCTAGTTCTAGGTAACCCAAAAACTTGTGCTATGGTGACTTTAAATGCATTCACTGATAACCCTTTCACCATTGCTTCATCGTGCTCCAATGTGGCTGCAAACCTTCTTGCTATATCATTGTCAAATTTTTTGTTAGTTTTAGGAAATAATCAAGCCAACCCACTCTTGTGAAAATAGGTAATACCATTACATCTTCTAGTATTTGCTTGTGAGTCGATGGATCTCTCCTGATAACATCACCTCCCATTATGACTCTCTTTACTCTGATCAATGTGTTAACCTTAAAAATTCAACTCAATTCCACTTCACCACCTTGAAAACCCTTCTCCTATTTGGTTGTTTCCTCATGCACTTTCACTACCATACTATAACTGCAACTCCCCTTCTTAGTATCAATTTAATTGATCTCTAAAATAAGTTATGGGTTCGACTTAGCTCAAGTTCTCAAGATTAGGGAATTGGAAATTGAAAGTATCAATAAAAAGTAGGTGCATAATTTTAGGAGGGTTCTGCATGTCATATCTATCTATTACATTTGGTTTAGGTGGCAGAATTTGAAAAAACTAGCCGAGTTGTACCCTCCCCCCAACTTAAATTTTGAAGTGACCTCACTTGAACTCATGATTGGTAAGGGTATGATTAGAAAGTATGAAATTTAATGGTATAAATATTTTACATGTTTAATTTAATATGAAATACATAATGAAATCATTAAGAAATCTATGGTAATTATAATAGTGTACCTTGCATACCTACCGAAAGGGACTAACTAATCACCGTGCATGTAAAAAAAATAGCATGTATCTAAAATATGATTTGAGTGACCATAAATAACTATAGGTGAATGGATTATGAGGTGGAAAATGTAAGGTAATGAAACAAATTAGATAGATAATAGTTGGGGATGTGACAGTTCAAACATTTAAAATTTGAATTGGTAGCAGGAAATAAAAGAAGCATGTTGGGGGTGCTTATTATGAAAATATGGATATTGCATGTGAAAATTTTGAGGAAAAATCATGTGAACTACAGTTAATGTGGTGCTAATTGATTTGAAATTTCTTTTTGCTAGACGATGCTATAGGTACCTTCAGCATCAAGTCTCATTTGAATGTTGACAACTATTATGCTATAGGTCCCTACAGCATCAGGACCCTTTCCAAATGTGTAACAGTTAAATATAAAATAGGTCCCTCTGGAGAAATTATGAACATCATTATAACCATGGTGTGTGTGCTTGTGAGGTAAAATAAGATATTAATCCTGAGTGGTCTTAGGGATTAAGTTGTGTAGCTCAATCACTAGGTCACCAGAAGTACTTGGTATATTTTCATGTGTTGTTGAGATTTATGTTTCTAAACCTATATTTGGATTGTTGAGAGCACCATACTACTGAATAAGAGAAAGTATAAAGTCTTCTTTTTGCACGGGTTTCTTATACAACTTCAATCTGTGGCCATTAACTAGGAGAGAGAATCTGACTACATCTATGGTGTGCAACTTAACTTCTCCACTAAGATAGACTTGACTGATTTCATAAGGTCCCAACCACCTGGATTGGAGTTTCCCTTTGAAATCCTTGTACCTTGAATCTTATAATAATGCCCAGTCCCCTACATTAAACTCCTTTATTTTGATATATTGGTCATGCCACTTCATCCTTTGTTGTTGTACCATCTCAATGTGATGGATTACCTCCATCCTGATTTCATCCAATCCATTTAAATAGTGCAACCTCTCCTTTTGAGCTGTTGTTAAATCTATTTCCACCTCTACTACTGTTCTTAATGTCTTATATTCAAATTCAATTGGAAGGACTATTGTTTTTCCATAGACTAGCACATAGGGTGTAAAACCAGTTGTCTTCAAGGTTGTTCTATATGCCCATACTACTTCTGGTAACCTATCAACCTAATATTTCCTATATAATTACACTATCTTGGTGAGAATACTTTCAATTTCTCTATTAGTAACCTCCACCTGACCATTGACCTGAGGGTGATAAGGTGTTGACTTTGTGTTCCTAATTTAGTATTCTTCAACTAGTTTGGTGATGAGGTCTAAAGTAAACTGTGGACCCTAATCAATGACTATTTCTCTAGGTACTCCATACCTAGTAAAAATATCCTCGTACAAGAATTTAGCCATATTTCCATCTCTGGAAAATTGTATTGCCTTTACTTCTACCCACTTTGTCAGATTGTCAGTGCAAACTAGAATATATTCTTTGTTGTTGGAAGTAGGTGAGATTGGTCCAATAAAGTCTAGGCCCCATTTATCAAAGGGAGTGAGTGTTAACTGAGGATACAATGGAATTTCATCACTCCTTTTTAGCTTATCCATTCTTTGGAACCTATCACAACCCCTTGTATACTTGACAGAATCTTTGTGTAGAGTTGGCCAATAGTAACCAGTTGTGAGGATTTTGAATGTTGTTCTTTTTGCTACAAAATGACTCCCACATGGTTCATCATATCAAGCCTTCATGATATCATAGATTTAATCCTCTCTTATACATCTTCACATGATGTTGTTAGGGCCAATATAGAATAGATAACCTGATATCAAGAGTATGGAAAACACTTATGTACTAACTGTCTCTTCTCCCTTAGAGAAAAGTGTGGTGGAATTTGCCCTGTCACTAAATAATTTCCAATGTCAGCATAAAAAGGTACATGTACATTAAGAGAAAATAAGTTTTCGTATGGAAATGAGTCATCCACTACCCCTTTAGTTGATTGTGTTGGAAATCTTGACAAAAAATATACCACTACAATAGCCTTACCAAGTTTGTCCACTATTGTAATATCAAACTCTTGTAGAAGGAGCAACTATCTAACTAATCTACCCCCTACTACAGGATTTTTCATCAAATATCTAATAGTTGTATGGTTTGTATGGAAAAAATATAAATAACTAGTAATGTAATGCCTGAACTTATTGATGGCATACACTACTACTAGCATCTCTTTTTCCATAACAATATAATTCAACTCTGCTCCCTGAAGATTCTTGCTAATGTGGTAAATTGCATACTCTTTGTTACCCTCTTTCTAACCCAAAACTGCTCCAATAGCAAAATCTAAAGCATTTATATGTATATGAAAGGGTAAGGTCCAATTTTGCACCCTCAAAATAGGTGCTTGAGTCAAGGCTTTGTTCAGCTCTTCTAAAGAGTGTTGACACTCTGATGTCCACTCAAGTTCAATATCTTGACTCAAAAAAATAAACAATGGTGCAACAATCTTACTGAAGTATTTAATAAACCTCTTGTAGTAGCCTACATGGCCAAGGAAACTTATGATATCTCTTTGCTTCTGTGGAACAAGTAAGGTAGAAATAATTTCTATTTTATGTGGATCAACCTGAATCCCTACACTGAATATGAAATACCCTAAAACAATTCCTTGAGTCGTCACCATAAAACACTTTTCATTATTGAGTGACAAGTTGTGTTCTTTACATCTCTTTAATACCTTTTCCAAATTGTTTGGAGCTTCCTCATAAGTTTCCCCATACGTGGTGAAGTCATCCATATATATCTCCATACAGTCATGAGCATAATCAGAAAAGATGTTAAGCACTACCCTCTAGAAAGTAGCTGGAGCATTGCATAAACCAAAGGGAAGAACAAAGTAGGCATAAGTACCCCAAGGACAGGTGAATGTTTTCTTGTCCTAATATTTTGGAGCAATATTTATCTTATTGTAACGATTGAAACCATCTAGGAATGAGAAGTGGTCCTTCTGAGTGGTTGTGTCCAGTTCCCTATAATCTACACAGACTCTCCATTTTCCACCTTTCTTGTGAACAATGACCAAAGGTGAGACCCATTCACTATCAAATATAGGATAAATAAAGCCTACATCAAGGAGTTTTTGAAGTTCAACTTTGACTATTTATCTCAAGGTAGTGTTCATTCATTGTTGAGGTTGTTTAATGGGTCTATAACCATCATTGATATAGATCATATGCATACATAAGTCAGGATCTATGCCTTTCATATCATGGTAGTCCCATGCATATGTTGTTGTGTGTGCCTGTAACATAGTAGTTAGAGAATTCAACTAATCCTCAGTCAATTCATTGTTTATGTTCAACATTTTTCCTGGCATGCCTTCTAATTCTTTAGATGATTCTTGCACATATGAGAGGTCAAGGCTTGGAATGATTGGTACACACTGTTGTGGAAGTAGGGAATGAAAGATCTAAGATATTTCTTCTGGGGAATTGGTTAGTATAATACTTTGCAAGGGGTCTTGTAAGCATGTGAGATAATCTTGTTGCTATGGGCTCCTATCATAGTCATTCTATATTATATGAGAAATGAGCTCATCTTCATCCTAATCATCCAATAGAGGGTTGTGTTCTATAGTCATCAATGTTTATAGGGAATACTTATCTTCCTCATCCAAATAGTTTTCTCAAGATTAGCTTAAGGTTGGGTTGGAGGATAGAGGACCAATTTCTTGGTCACAGTCCCATTCGATATTATCATATTTCCAAAATTACAGCCTATGAATGCATCAGTTGTAGTTAACCGTGGTTTGTCTAGGATGAGTGGGTATCCTACCAGATTAACCTTTGGTCGTAAAACTATGAAATCAGTAGGATATTCCCAAGAATCTAATGCAATAACCAAATCTTCAATGATTCCTTTAGGCTTGACTATTGACCTATCAACCAAATGTAGAATAGTTTGTGTAAGTCTAAGGTTGGCCAACTAAATTAATTATATTTTTTCTTTAGTCATAACATTTATTTCTTCCCCTAAGTCTATCAAGGTGTTCTTGATGAGGGTCCCATTAATCTTGATGTCTACTACTAGACTACCAGGTTTTCTGTATTTAGGAATAGTTATGTTCCCTAACATGATATTTGCAAGGTTTCCTAGGACATGTATTGTCTGAGGATCCCTCCCTTTCCTCCCTAGTTTCTTAAGACATAAGTCCCTAAATGCTTTAGTATAGATTGGAATGTCCTTAATAGCTTGGATGAGAGGGATCTTTATGTGTGGTTACATGATTGGATAGATTAAGGATGCATTGGAGGAGCTTGATGTTTTAAAATTATTCATGGAGACCATGTAAGTGTATTGTAATGTTTCATCATTGAATAATACATTGGGTTTGGATGCTTTATGAGATTGGGTATTTACCTCCTAATGGTTTTCTTAGGGTATATATTGTTTAATATTATTCTATATATTTGATCTCTGAATTATGGTTATTATGTAAGCTTGTATGCATGCTCTTCACTCATTGGGTGGTTTGGTCAACTTAGTAATTTCCTAACAAAAAATAATATGGATGGTTGGGAAGGATAATTAGTGAGTTTGAGGATGATGATTAGTTTTTCAAGTATGTAAATGAGAAGAGGATCTAACCCTAGGCTACCTTTGATTTCAATTTGTAACCTTTGATCATGTGCTTGAATTTGAATCCTTTGATCATGATTTTGTACCAAATATAATTTCAATTTTGAAACCTACCTCCATTAGAAGATATAGAGAACTCCCCATTTCCCCAAAATATATCATAATAATAGATTAGAATGCAAGGAACAAGTGTAATAATTAAATCCCACTTGCATACCAATGACTATTCTAATGTCTATGAAACAAGATAAAATGGAGGATTATAAGGATGTGCCATGTCACACATCCTTATATAATAGGATGAGGATACATAGCTTCATCCATCTTCTTACATCTCATTAATTCAAGGCATGGGCTTGCACATGCACCAACATGAATGTGCATCTCTTTCAAGGAAGAAGAGCTTGGCCAAGAAAATCATTAATATATATCAAGGGCATGATCTTTCCAAAGGATATGATGGTCCTTTACTTACCCAATTCTCTAATTTTAAATGACCATATTACATAAAATGCATAAAATATTAAAAATATATATGTTTAACACATCTAAAATCAGGTAAAATTATAAATTTGAGTTTAGAAAACTTGGGTAATTAAAATGATATAAAACATATTCCAAGGATAGTCAAAATTATAAGTGTAATTTAAAATTAGAGCATAGATACATGTTTTAATATGAATCTTGGACAAGGTTCTTAACTATTATGACTCCATGTTATTCACCTTGCAAATTATAAGGGCAATCTTAATTTTTCAAAAATTGTATCCAATGTTTGAAATTGATAACTTGTGTTAAGAATTAACATATAATGTGTTTTCTCTATAAAACACAAATGAGAAAATAAGACACCCATGCGAGGGTGGGGAAATAATTTAATTATATTTATTCCCTAGTTACTTAGAAATATTATTTCAATTAAGCATTAAATAGGGGAGTTACATGAGAAAGGTTAAATTTGAGAGATAGTGAAGCATACACCTTATCCAGTGGTTGAGATATAATTAATGTCTCATGGGGGGGTGCTTATGAGCTTTCATTCCCCATTATGGTTACTTTGGTTAAAGATACTTGTTTGTGGAGTTACTTGTTATTTTGAAGGCCACTCTTAAGTAGTGGGTAATGAGAATTTTTACCATGGTACTTGTAGACGTTCAAATTATACTGATTGATCTCACACACTTGATCCTGATTTACTAACATCAGTTCTACCTAAATCACTTCTTTACTAACCAATTAATTAAATAATCCTTATTTAATTAATTCATCATAATTCCTCTATTAATTAAATAAATTAACTTTATTTGATTAAATCATTATCTTCTTTTAATTAAATAAATCATTTTATTTGATTAATCTTAATTTTCCTCTTTTAATTAAATAAATCACTTTATTTGATTAAATCATAATCTTCCTTTAATTAAATAAATTAACCTTTATTTGATTAAATCTAACATCATCCCTTTTAATTAAATAAATCAAACTTTATTTAAATAAATCTAATGCTCATTATTCCTCTCATTTGATTTAAATAAATCTAAAAATCTAAGTCAAATGTCATGTCAACTAATTTCCATCTAAGTTAATTAAATCCCAATTAACTCTAACTCTAATCCATCAAATCCTCTAGATTTTGCAACTTGCACAAGTAAATCAATTTAATTGATTTATTAATTCTTCTATTTCATTCAAAAAGGGCATCTCTTTGGAATATTCCTCCAATTTGAAATGTCCCTCCTAAAAGGACTTGTCCTCCAACATGGCATTTAAGTCTCTTACAAGTCCTTTTTCTTAAGCCAAGTGGCGTTAACTCTTCTTCCATCTCTTCCTCCACAAGCCATCTTTCAAATTTCAAATTCCACCTAATTGCATTTATTTGCACATTGATCAAAATGTGCTCCACCTCTCTTCAATAGCATGTTGACAAGTAGAACTTTGTTATTGGATCATCTTTAATACCACATCCTTCATGTTTTGCATTCCTCCATCCTTCTTTCCTATAAATGGAGAGATCTTCTATTGATTTTGGATCCACAACTTGAGGCAAAGTCACTATCTATAGATTTGAAGCAAAGTTCATCTATTTTCATCCAAATCTTCATAGTTTTTCATCACCATAGCTAGGTTATTGAGAATTTTCATCAAGGAGCACACAATCTTCATCAATCATCATCAAAAGCTTTCAAGGAATTGGGAAAGGGATACTTTCCACATAAAAGTAGCACCAATTCCCCATGGGATGTTGGTTTGGATGTTTTGAATAAGATTTCAATAAGCTTTCATTTTGATATTCTATCTTTGTTTCTTGTTCATTGCATTATAAATGAATCTCATGGGGAATGATTGTTTTAGATGTGTTTATTGACTAGCATTGTGTTGTTTGTCCATGTTTGAGCAACTCTAGATCAACCATTCACATTTTGGCACTAGAGGGAGGGCATAAATCTCAAAATTAACACATTTTTTTGGCCATTTTCTGTCGTTTTTTTCCATTTTTTGTCTTTCCAGGTCAAACAACGACGCTGGAGGAAATAGAAACACATATGCAGTCTTTGTTTTTCAAAAGAGCAATGATCAAATCCTTAAACAACAACGCAATTGTTACAACATCATTGTTTGCACTCAAATAGCGACGTTGCCTCTATGTTTCAAATGGCAACGCCTTTGTTTTCTTTCTTTTTGCACTCAATCTTAAAATAGTCGTATCTTGGTCATATTTTGGTCTTTTTCAGAGCTTTTGTTTTTGAAATGGGGTATAATTTCATAAGATATCCAATAGTGTAGGTGTTTCTCAACTTTGATAGAGTTAAAATTTTCAAATTTTCACCTAAAGTCAAATCACATTGTAACATGGTCTAAATTTTAGGGTTTTTATGCTTAGTCATTTATCTAACCCTCATATCTTATTGTTTATTGATTTCATCTAACATTTGGAGCTTGGATTATAGGTTTTAAAGGATCATGGAGCATGGAAGTGAAAGAAAAAACATTTGATACTCATTGTAACAAGTGTTTTTAAACACTTTGGGAGCATTTATAATCTCATCTTTAGGATCTTGTTATCTTTAGTTTTAGGACTCTAATACATTTCATTTGGGATTTAAAAAGAACAATCAAAGGGTTAAAAAGAACATTAGAAACTCACTAGATTTGGTTTTTGGTTTTTAAGAATTGAACAAAACTACTTCAAACATTTGATTTGGTGTTATAAAAAGAATCCATTTACTACTTTTGAGGTTTAAAATGAACATGTGCTTATCTTGTTTTATAATCTTTACTACAAACTAATATCATTTAAAGGTGTATGCACTTCTCTCACACTTCACGGTGATCTTGAGAATCAAAATTCTTTTCATGATATTAGTTTTTCTAAAAGATTGCCTCCACACTTTAATTTGGGCTTAATATTTGAACAAATCTTGCTAGTGTGAGAAAAGACATTGCGTGTGTTCTCTCTTTGTTCACGCAAAAAAAGATTGATTGGATGTACTTACTCACTTTTTTTCACCTTTAGAGGCCCTGCCTTGGTGGGAAAAAGTACTCACCCCAAGGGAACAACCCAAGCAGTAACGAGTATAAGCCAAGCTCTTCCAAACCACTATATAAATTTGTGATTGTGATGAAAATCATAAATAATGGGAAGCAGTGCATGATAACTCTCCTCCAGTATCTTTATGATGCATAAATCCCTTGTTCTAAGGGTTGGGAGATTTCTCACAAGGAGCTTATCATTGCACCCCCTAAATTGGATGCCCTTATTATGAACCTTTTTTTAGAATCCAAAATTTCAATATTTGTTGGCATTACGAGGTCAGACCTCTAGAGTTGTCCCACATATTTGTGATTCTTTGTAGAGATGAAAAGTTTGTCATGGGAGATTCATGAGAACTGAAACTTGGCTGACCTGAGAAATGTGTGCCGTGAAGGGGAGCCAGTGTGGTCAAGTTTCTAGTCATTCACTCTAAATAAGCGTAGCTAGATTTATCCAAGTGAGAACTCAACAAATATTTTCTCTTCTATCCTAGGGTTGTGCAATCTTTGAATCATTTAAACACATTCCTTGGATCCAAAATATTGAAAACAAACATTCAACAAGGACATCAAATTTCAACCCTTTAAAAGGAGAAAATACCTTTGAAAAAACCCAAGTGCTACTACTTGTCCCTTGGTATTGTTGGGATTGATGCCTCAATCTCACAGGCTGCAACTTCTGAGAAAGCATGGTCGCTATGACATTCATGTTGTTTGGTCGATCTGCTAGTTTCCCGAACTATCATTGTGACCTCCTGAATGTCTTGGAAATTGGCATCTGAAACCTTCGGCGTAACTTGGATAGTCAGAATGATGTCTCGGCGACGATAGGAAGTCTTACCGATATCGACATGACCTTTGGTCTATCTGGACGATGTGATAATCGGTATGACTTGCTCCTATCGGAAGGAAGTCTTGGCGACTGGGAGATGTCTGGTCGACAGTTGGTGTCTATTGGATATCGGTGTGACTCTGGGTGACAAGCGGTGTTGGGGAGAGTCTTGGATAGTCGGTATGTCTCATACAGACAAGGGAAGTCTTGCCAATAGTTATACACCTGTAGTCGTCAATGTAACTCATGTGTTTCGAGATGAAGTCTTAGCAACTTGGAAAGTCTCACCAACAGTGTTGCTTTCGGGTCATCGGTGTGACATAAGGGTTTGATATGAAATCTTGGTGACAGGGTGAATGTCTTGTAGATAGCGAAGGGTTCGGTAAGACTCTGAGCGACAAGCGGTGTCAGAGAGACCCTTGGCCGAAAGGCTTGTTTTAGAGTGATTTCTCAGTGATAGCCGAAGTCTTTCTGATAGCTTTCACTTGGAGCCATCGAGGTAACTTGGAAGTCTCAGCAAGAAGTCTTTCCAATGGAGGAAACTCTCGTCGATAGGCTATGATGTCTCGGCAAAAGAAAAAAGTCTTGCCGACTCGGTATGACATGTTTGCTCAGAGTGAAGTCTTGGCGAAAGACGAATGTCTTGCCGACTGTCGGGTGCTTTGGTGAAACTTGAAGACTTCGGTATGAAGTCTTGGCGAAGAGCGATAGTCTTGCTGACTGATGAACTCTTCGGAATACCTTGTGATCTTCGGTGTGAGGTCTTGGCGACATGGCGAAGTCTCAGTGATAGCTTTTTGGACTCGGTAAAATGTCTTGCCAATAGTGAAGACTCTTGGTGATATTGAATGCTGGTTGTGTTGGCATCGAGGAGACATGGTTAGTGTCTCACTGACATGCCAACACAGGTTGAACGCCCTTGACCATTTGAAGGACTATCCGACATGGTGCAATTTGGACCAATCAGAGAAAGCAGGATGTGAACCATTTGCTGAACCATTTCTATGTGGAGGTTGGAAAATTAAAACACGAGGAAGTGGAAACATCTAATGATGTTGGGCTGGATGATTCGTTAGTTCTGATCCAACAGTTGGAAAAGAATGATTTCATAGAGCTTGCAGAGAACAAATGTATATACGTATGCATTGGATGTTCTGAAGTGTGTGCTGGTAAAAGACAGGGTCTAAGAGCCAAAGAGAAGAAGAGAGAGAGCAGAGTGGTTGGCTGAAAGGACAAGGCCATGAGGCCAAAGCAGAGGCAGGGTTATGCTGTTGAACTCTCTCCTATGTACTGAGTGATCAATTGCTACCAGTTGTATCCAGAATGAACAAGATGTAATCTCTGAAAGGCTAAGAGCCTGAAACTGTATTGTAACTTTCTGTTGCTAAATAATACAATGGCTCAAACTTTGGAGAGTGGGGTTTTTTACCTAAAAGGGTTTTCCCCATGTAAATCTTTGTGTTTTATTGTTTGTCTCATCTTTCATGTCTATATTGGTTCTGTTAGAGAATCTGTTAATGCATGATGTTGAATTTACATGTGTTTTTCTTAGAAGGATCAATGTGGGAAATAAACTGTGTTTGTTTCCGCTTTAGGACATAGTTGTACGTTTCTTTGAGGCAACCTAATCGAAATGAAAGTTACCGAAGGCACTACTATTCTTGGAGGTTTCTTTGAGATGCACCAAATATTTTCTTACAAGTGGTATCAGAGCCTTCTTCTGGTTATTGGTTCTGGATATTTCTCATGTGAAGATTTCTTAACTTGATGGGCTAGAAGAAATCTGGAGGAATGGACTAATGTATTGATCCTTTGATGAGTGGAATCCTTGTGGTATTCTGAGACAACATGCAACTTGAAGGATGGTCAAGATGGAAAAGGGAGTTGGTCATGTTGTGATCTGTGTCTCCTGGCTAGTAGCAGTATAACCTTGGAGTATGAGGTGGATTTCTTTGCTCTGTGGCTGTGTAGCAGTAAAGCTTTCATATTGGGCGTCTGTGTGTCAGGCTCCTGGGTGATATGGAGAAGCCTAGGTTGTTTCTCAGTCATGGAAGAGAGTGCTTATGCTAGGTGGTGGCTCCTAGTGTTGGAAGGAACTATTTCCTGTTAACCTCGAATGCTTGAAGGCTATGGAGTTAATCATTAGATGATTTGCAAGCTTCTGAAATAGCCTTTCTCTCTTTCTCGGATGCATGTACATGTTGGTGGTTTTAGAGTTGGTCTAAAAGGGACCTGGATTCTCCTAAACTGTTGTTTTCCTTTCTAAGGATGTTTTGTACTTGCATGGCTCTATGATTTTGTAGGTTTTACACGGTTAAGCAAAACTTGTCACCATGTAGGAGTTGTTAAGCTATTGTCTAGACACTGGCCTTTTGGGGTGTTGTTGGATGAGATAGTTGCAGTTCTGCATGCATGCTTGGTGCATGGTTTGAAGAGGTATGATTTCTTCTCTGCATGGGAGTGTTAGTACGTGATTCGTCACTCAACATTCTTGTGGTGGTGCTTGTGGGTTCCCTGATTATGGTGCTCATTGTGGACATGATTGGAAAATCAGATTTGGCGTGATCTGGTGTTTGAGTCATGTTGTCTACATGGTTATTCTCTTTGAGATCACAGTTTTGCATTTCCAATGTGATGATGGGTTTGCACGTTTCTGTTGAATGGATCTACGGGTTTGCAATGTTGTGGGTTGTCTTTACCTACATGTTTGTTGTGAGACAACTCGGAAGTGGACTGTCTATATCCATGAGGTTGATTCATTGTTGGTGCAAACTTGTTAGCTGGCCTTGTCTGTGGTCACTTGTGAATTGGTGTGGTGCTTTGAGATGAGAGGATGGATACTATTGAGTACTTGTATAGTCAGTTATGGGAACCTGTAGCAGGTAGTCATGATGCTTGGAGAGCTCGGGTGTCACGTTTTAGTGGGAGCTCTAGCAGTGATTGTGGATTCATCATGTGGTGGTGAATGGTCTTCTTTAGTGTTGCAGATGTTTCTTGGGAGAGCTCTTTGATCCTGTTGCTGCAAAAGGGTTTCTTTCGCATTTGCATGGACATTATTTGAATATGTGCAACATCTTGGATCCATGGAGGACGCTTGGAGTCTTTGGCAGAGGTGTTGGTGGTGCTTGACAGGTGATGTTGATTTTGAGTCTATTTGCTTTATGTTATGGTATACTCTTGCTTGTGCACTGGAGTTTTGGCATTGTGCATTGTACTTGAGACAATGGAAAAGTCACTTGAAGCATGTGATTTCCTATGGGGATGTGTAGATCATGATTTCATGATAAGTTCTTGATTCAAATGATTGGAGCTTTGACAATGGTCTGGTAATTCTTTGTGTATTGAGTGCTTTGATTATTTGCTTGATACTTCGTGATAGTGCAGTAATGCAGTTGAAGTTGAGCATGAGATGATTGGTTGCTAGTACTCATGGATACATGAAGAATAAGGTGAGGTTGTCTTTCTCTTGTGAGAGAAGTGTTGCTACTTGTTACTCTTGTTAAAGTTTTTCAGCAGAAAGTCTGAGAAGCCTACACCTTGGTTGAACGTGAGTTCAATAAGAGACCTATGAGGAGATTGCTCTTGAATTAGTCATGGTGACTTGTATATCTTGAAGGAGTATTCTCATTCCCACTCTTGGTCTACTTGGCAATTTATATGAAAGGTATTTGGCCCATTATATTTTTCAGATGTGTTTTATTAAGTTCACTTTCATGATATGGATCTTGAATTGTTGTTTAATGGTTCTGGAGGATTCATTGTGGAAGTTGTATAGTTTTGTTTTATCTCCTTGTTGCTAATGAGTATTGGTAGGAGATGTTGTATGGGCTAATTTCCTAAAATGGGGAATGAAGTAGTTTTATCTTCTTTAAGAAGCTTACATCCATGTTTTTTTAAAGTTGGTTTTATCTTAATGATTGAACGAATGAATGTTGTTAAGGTTTTTCTTTTGGGATGTGAAGAAGATCATTCTTGACACAGCTGGCTGTTAGAAGTGTATGTAGGAGGATGCTCTATAGGAAGATGGTGTGCAGAGTTTTTCTCTGTGGCCGTGAAGTTTTGTGGTGAGAGAAATGTTTCTTGTGGCAGGTTGTTGCAGTTTGTGCATATCATTGTGGATTTTTCCTTGGTACTACAGGGTTACATTTTCTATGTCCTGGTATTGGTAGACTTGCGATGCCTTTGATCTTTTAGATCTGGATTACTCAGGTAGTGGGAGTTCCTATATGTGTCTTGTCTTCTTCGACTGGTTGAAACTTGGAGCTTGTATTTGCTGTTAATGAGTTGGTTATGGATTGGCATAAGTTTACTAATGGTGATACCTGTGAGGTATGTGAGATTGGATGGAATAGCACGAGTTGTGGGTGCTATTTCCAGTTGCATGGGTTTATCAGTTGGATGGAAGCAGTCAGTTTGATTATTGTTCTAGCTGATGTTTAGTATCTTGTTTTTGGATAATGACTTCATTGTTGTGTTCTGATTGAAGCTTTGAAGTTGATATTTCTTTTGTATAGTGTTTGAGCACAGTGAAGTGGTCATTGTATCTTGTTGATGGTATCACTGGGATCTTTTTCTTGTGTTCATTGGAATGGTGCTTATTCACCTTGGCTTGAATCTTTCTTCCACATGTGCCATGTTGGAAGATGACAAGGTTTGTTGCCTAAATGGTGGACATCTTGGATGTTGTAGCAGAATTCTTGATGGATCATGAGAGCATGTTTGAGGTCTATGTGGTTTCCTGGAAGGTTGTGATTAGTTACTTTGTTGGACAGTGATTTGCAGTTGGATGCCTGGTCTTTGTTGCAGATTGTCTCATGGACTGTTATCTATGGAATCTTGTTGATTGGGCGTCTTGAGTATTGCGAGGTATGAACTGGTGGAGCTAGTGTGTTTTTTAGTTTCTGGTTTCTTTGGAGGTGCTTGTGTGATCTTTGTCAAGTGGGAGATTATTGGGATTGATGCCTCAATCTCACAGGCTGAAACTTCTGAGAAAGCATGGTTGATGTGACATTCATGTTGTCTGGCTGATCTGCTAGTTTCCTGAACTGTCGCTGTGACCTCCTGAATGTCTTGGTGATTGACATCTGAAACCTTCAGCGTAACTTGGATAGTCAGAATGATGTCTCAACAACGATAGAAGTCTTTCTGATATCGGTGTGACCTTTGGTCTATCTGGCCGATGTGATAATCAATATGACTTGCTCCTATCAGAAGGAAGTCTTGGCGACTAGGAGATGTTTGGCCGATAATTGATGTCTATCATATATCAGTGTGACTCTAGGCGACAAGCGGTGTCGGGGAGAGTCTTGGATAATCGGTATGTCTCATACCAACAAGGGAAGTCTTACCGATAGTTATACACTTGTGGTCGTCGATGTAACTCATGTGTTTCAGGATGAAGTCTTGGCGACTTGGAAAGTCTCACCGACAGTGTTGCTTTCGAGTCATCGGTGTGACATAAGGGTTTGATATGAAGTCTTGGCGACAGGGTGAATGTCTTGCCGATAGCGAAGGGTTTGGTAAGACTATGAGTGACAAGCGGTGTCAGAGAGACCCTTGGCCGAAAGGCTTATTTCAGAGTGATGTCTCAGTGATAGCTGAAGTCTTGCCAATAGCTTTCACTTGGAGTCATCGGGGTAACTTGGAAGTCTCAGCAAGAAGTCTTGCCAATGAAGGAAACTCTCGCTGATAGGCTGTGATGTCTCAGCGAAAGACAAAAGTCTTGCCAACTCGGTATGACATGTTTGCTCAGAGTGAAGTCTTAGCAAAAGATGAATGTCTTGCCGACTGTCGGGTGCTTCGGTGAAACTTGAAGACTTCAGTATGAAGTATTGGCAAAGAGCGATAGTCTTTCCAACTAATGAACTCTTCAGAATACCTTGTGATCTTCGGTGTGAAGTCTTGGTGACATGGAAAAGTCCCAGCGATAGCTTTCTGGACTTGATAAAATGTATTGCCGATAGTGAAGACTCTTGGTGATATCGAATGCTGGTTGTGTTGGCATCGGGGAGACATGGTTAGTGTCTCACTAACATGCCAACACAGGTTGAACGCCCTTGACCGTTTGAAGGACTGTCTGACGTGGTGCGATTTGGACCAATCAGAGAAAGCAAGATGTGAACCATTTTTGTGTGGAGGTTGGAAAATTAAAACATGAGGAAGAGGAAACATCTAATGATGCTGGGTTGGACAATTCGTTAGTTATGATCCGATAGTTGGAAAAGAACAATTTCATAGAGCCTGCAGAGAACGAATGTATATACGTATGCATTGGATGTTCTGAAGTGTGTGCTGGTAAAATATAGGGTCTAAGAGTTGAAGAGAAGAAGAGAGAGAGCAGAGTGGCTGGCTGAAAGGACAAGGCCATGAGGCCGAAGCAGAGGCAGGGTTATGCTATCGAACTCTCTCCTGTGTACTAAGTGATCAGTTGCTACCAGTTGTATCTAGAATGAACAAGATGTAATTTATGAAAGGTTAAGAGCCTGAAACTGTATTGTAACTTTCTGTTGCTGAATAATACAATGGCTCAAACTTTGGAGAGTGGGGTTTTTTACCTGAAAGGGTTTTCCCCATGTAAATCTTTGTGTTATGTTGTTTGTCTCATATTTCATGTCTGTATTGGTTCTGTTAGAGAATCTGTTAATGCATGTTGTTGAATTTACATGTGTTTTTCTCATAAGGATCAATGTGGGAAATAAACTGTGTTTGTTTCCACTTTAGGACATAGTTGTACGTGCCTTTGAGGCAACCTAATCGAAATGAAAGTTACCGAAGGCACTACTATTCTTGGAGGTTTCTCTGAGATGCACCAAATATTTCCTTACAGGTATTTCATCCTTAGAGGCTTATAAGTATTTGGATTTATTTCTCAAATTTCTCTCTAAAGTCAACATTAAGGAAACTATGGCTTTGACTTCTTGATTCTCACATAATGGACCTTGTGGAATGAAATAAGGCCTTGGCATAGACATTTAGTTTGAAACTTAAGCAATACAAGTGGATGTGGTAAAAAGAAATTCATTAACCAAGATTAAATCAATTGAACCCCACACATGTGCTTTTTATCTTTTGTCTTATGGTCTTCCAAGCAAAACATTGGTCTTTTGGTTTGAACTACTCATAGGGTAAAGCATGTTTTTCACTATCTTGGTCTTGTAAAAAAAGTCCCTCTTAGGTTCATCTAGGGTCACAATCAAACACTTCATCCATCCCAAACATTTATCATCCCATCCCACAAACAACTTTAGAGCTTTGGAAACATCATTATCTAGACTTGAGTACATCTTTAAAACACATCAAAATCACCTTGTTTGTTAGGAGTGTGAGAATGCATCCTTTCTCATACCTCTAGTTAAATTAGCATCCCTTTGAACAAGTTCATCCTAAGGTAACATCCAACATCTTGGGATCTAAAATTTCATTATCCAAATCAAATCAAACCAATCCAATCAAAAATCCTAGAGTCTAGCATTGATCCGAAGTTCCTAAAAATTCAAACACCCATATCACTCACCCTTTCATCCTTCATCTCATCATTGGTCCTAAACACCTTAGGGGTCACTTTTGCAACAAGGTCAAAACACAAGAAGAACATGGAATATAAACTTGCTCCATACATCATGAGTAATCTAAATCAACCAAACTATCAAAGCCTTACAATACCAATTGATTATCAAAAATCACATTTATACAATTCATACATGGGATCATTATCTCCTACAAACTTCAATGGTACAACAAATGTGAGTATGCCCAATCTAAATTTTGGAACACCTTTCCCTATGGTAGATTTAAATCAAAGTCCAAACCCTCAAATCTATCAACCAAACAATCAATGCACGAGTCTTCAACAAAACAACATTATCCCACCAAATCCATACATGCCAAATGTGAATATACCAAGTACAAGTTTACCAAACATGAACATTTAAAATCCACACTTGGTAAACTTTGGGATAGATATGTTTGTTAATCATACAAATGTTGTTCAAAGTCCAAACAATATGTTAACGACTCCATGTTGATCCAAGTCAAGGTAACACCATGCAAAATCAAATTTTCCTAAATCAAAGCAATGTGTTTCCAAACCAAAACAATGTTCAATCTCAACCTATAATGCAAAATATAAACATCATCCCAAATCAAAACATTGTCCAAAATCAAATTTTCCATAATCCCATACAAACACCACAAGTATACATTCCAAATCTGCTTGAACATAAACCAAATCAACTATATCAAGGGTGTCAAGATCAAATTTTGTGAGATCAAATTTCTACACTTACCAAAATAGTTGATTCGTTGCACCAAGAGACATCTCCACCCAAAAATAAATACACTCTTCCATTGGTTAAACCATGTCATCAAAGCATTGAGTTGTTTCCACAACCACATCAAGAAAAATATCTCCAATGTCAAGAGGTTGGATATCAAGATCAACAACATCAACAACAAACCCAACCTCCACATCTCGAAGATCAATCACCACATCTCCAAAATCAATCACCACAAGGTCAATTTAAAGTACAAATATCACAAGGTAACAAATGAAAATAAACACCACTTGGAGGACCAATTGAATTGGTCATGCAATAGTTGGTACAAGAAAATCTCATCAAAATTCCCTTTTATGAAAATTATCAAGAGCCTCAAGTTAAACCACTAGGATATAACAAGAAGCACCTTTGTTATTTTCACAAAATAAAGGGACACACAACATCAAATTGTATTTGAATCAAAAATATCATCCAAGACCTTATTGATAAAAAAATAATAAATATTGAGGACAACGATGAAGATTCAAGCACTAGTGATAGCATTGACAATCTCTCAACCACAATTGTTGAAAATAATTATCAAGATCTATCCATCAATTAGCACCTTGAAGATGTTTCTACCTCATCCAAATATCAACTCAACATACATCAAGAGTCACTTTTTGATCATGATAAATACCCCTCAATAATATCCAACAATGATCTATTCAAAGGAGTGTTAACTTTATTTGATCCTATAATTGGTGATCCTTCCACCAATAATCATGTTGAAAATGTCCCTACATCACCTAATGAGGTAGAGGACATATCTCAAGAATTTATTCCAAAGCATGATCATGCTGCAGTCATGATGGTCCTTTTGAAGTGCTTGTTGTCAATGTGACCTCATGGTTACAAATAAATGAGAGAATCTCAACTCAACGGCACGGTCCAAATCCATCAAAGATCAAGGAGGATGATGAGCCAGCTGCAAGACTCTAATGAGATATCCAGAAGCTTATAAAGCAATCCAAATCAAAAGCTTGGTGCAGGAACTTGATTCGAAGCATGTGAGAAATAATTCCGTGTTCAAGATTAAAATTTGTATCTCCACGATACTACAATGATCTAATGGGCACTCTCCTATCTATACAAGATGTCACAGATAATGATCATATCCATATAGAACATACTCCTCCATCTACCCATGATATGCTTTCTTTGGATGGACATGTAGATAATCTTCATTCAAAAGGAATATATACTCTTGAGTATAAACACTAAGAATCTCTCTAACAACATTACACATGATCAGATATAGAAAAATCACAAGGCGTGTCAAGTAGGTCATGAAGAAGGCTTCTACAGAAGTTGTGAATCAAAAATATCCTATGAAGGCATATCAAAAATGAACCATGAGGGAGACTTCTATGTGGATAGTGAATCATCGACACCTCTTGAAGAAGCATTAAAATATAATATTCCACAAGATCAAGCCAAAGATATCAATCAAGAAGTTATCCCACTTGTGGAGGATCCTATCACTTATAAATTTGGATCACTTGCCTTTTTTAAGGCAAGCTATCTTATCAATGAAGACGCTATCACCTTTGAAGATCCACAACAAAGCAGAGAAGGATTAGCACCTTTTTTTCAAGGTAAATCATATCTGTTGTCAAATGAAACTTTGATAGATGAATTATGTGAGAGATTAGGCTGGGCAGGGCATGCTGTAAGGGCAGGTGGAACTGGCACGTCTTTCAGAAAATCAAAGGGTGTGATTTATTGATGTCAAAGGGATCCTAAAGAAATATCAGTGCCTCATAATGGAAACTTTATATAGTGCAAGCATCAACATAGGGAGCATGGAGAGTCCTTATGAGGAAACCAATACCAATACTACAACTAGCCATGTCATGAATGACCCATCACCCCATCCACAAATTGGGACCAACATCAAAAGAAGGATTTGAATCAAAGCATGAAGAACGTTCTCAAAGAAAAAGAAGTTGAGAAGCACAATGGACAAATCAAATACACGTGGATACCAAAATATACAAAGAAAGATTATCCCTATCAAACTCCATTAGTCAAGGAAACTATGGGGAAAAATAAAAAATGGAAAAGTATCCATCAAAGATGTCCACAAAGGAAAAATAAGGCTTCTCAAATGACGTTCAAAGTATATCAAGTGATTGGTCCTAATTCCATGCACACTTTCTTATCCATCCATCATTGCTCATCTTCCCAAAATTGGAGAGTCAAATATTCCAAACTATCAACCAATCCATCTTTTATTTCTAAACACACTCCATCCATGCCTCCATGCATGATATCCAATTCTTACATTGACCATGTATTGGCATCCACCCTTCATCATAAGGATTCAAAAGGCATCCTATTGCGATGTGAGCACAAAGACAAAGTTAACTCCGATATCAACAAAGTAGATCAGGAATCTCAAAAGTTGCATTCAAGTGCATGTATCTTAGCAAAGAAACTTCTTCAAGTAGGATATTAGTGGCACATTATGACAGAAGCATCTATTTCAGCCCCACCAGGTGGTTCATCATGAGCTTAAAATCTTTCAAAAGTCAAAAAAATAAAAAAATCATGAAAATAGTAAAAATAAAAATCGTCCTCTAGTGAAAACCACTATGGCGACACTTTGGACAGGCACCATGATGAAAACCTAGCAAACAGGCGTCATGTGTAGAATTGAGCATTTGCATGTGCTAGTTTAGGTGGAAGCATCTCATCCCATCCATAATAAATCCATTTCATCCACGAACCATTATCTAATCCATTTTCATTCATCTACATCCTTCTTCCAAGTTATCTTGATCTTGACAAAAAATTGGTGCACACTTTACACTTGCTTATGGTAGACATCTTGACAAGTGTCATTTTCATTGATCCTATCCTACCCAACATTATCTAAGTGATGAAGCATTATCCAAATGAGCATCCTCTGTTCAAACACCTTATCTTATCACAAGATAATCATTGGCATCCTTTGTGTGCTTACCATATCCATCTGGCCATACACCTATCCAAGCATTCATCTAGGACATTTCAAACATTGCTAGACACTGGGGGTAGATATTTACATCTTGCTTTAGGAATAAATCTTCATCTATATATTTCAACTTATGTGGTGATCTAGACATTAGCAAACATGAAATCAAATTGGTCAAACCACTTGTGAGCAAGAATCCAAATCAATAGCCCATGACATATTTTGATGATAAGATGTTCCTTATCAAGTTTTATCTTTAATCAAACATCAATCTAAACAATCAATATTAGTTGCATCTAATTTGCACTTCATCATCACATCAAATCATTCAAACAATTTTATTCCAAACTAAGATTCAAAATCTTGATCAATCAAATCCAATCAATTCATCATCATCTCAAGATATCCTTCTCAGTCCTTGTGTTGCTTAAAACTTTCCTTGCATTGTTGTGTATCCTCAACAATGTTATCATCGTCAATCTTGATCAATCATCATTTTAGGTTATCCATCCCAATCCTTGTGTTGCTTAAACACTATCCTTGCATTGTTGTGTATCCTCAACAATGTTATCATCATCAATCGATCAATCCGATCAATCAACCTTAGCTTGGTTTTCAAAAAAATCCCAAAACAGAGCATTGATATCATCACACATCCATATCCAAATTGTCAAAATCATGCAAAAATCCAAAAACATCCAAAACATTTCAAAATCCCAAAACAGGTCAAAAAGTTAGAAAACGTCAAAAACATGGTTATTTGAACTATGTCGTCTCTAAGCTTGAACGTAGGCAAGGCCGTTATTGATGGGCCCCCGAGACACAAAATCCAAAAACATTCATAAATATAAAAAAACACCAAAAACATTGGAAATTTTGAAAATCAAAACATTTTTAAAACATCTCAGAAATACCAAAAATAGCCTCAAAACATTTTAAAATACCAAAAACATCCAAATATTTGAAAAAATTCATCCATCCCATCTCGCTTTCACCCGCAATAAACATTCACTCACAATAAATCAATCATCACCCTCAACCTTTGGTGAAATAATTGGAAACAAGTATAGCAGGTTGAAAGTGAAAACTCAAGTGTCAAAGGTTTCAAGTCTAGGTTTGTAAGTAAACAAGTTGGTCAACTCTTTGTATTAATAGCCCATCATCCAGTCAATCTCACCATCATATAATAACATCATGTCCTAGGATGCATCCTTCCTACAATAGACATCAACATTAGGCATCACCATAGTTTAGTCTTGGCTAGTGGTATGAAGAACATTAGCTTGTTAGTTTACTTGATCTTTGTCTTTTGACTTATCTTATTATGCTCATTTCGATGACCTCTCAATGATGTTCAAACAAGGGATTTAGAGAAAAAGGAATGGGGCAATGATCATTATCTATTTATCTGTTGTGTTTGTTGGATGTTCTTGTAATATAACCTTGGTCAGGCAGACTTTGTTTGGTTTGTAGGGAGGGTGTTTTAGGTGCCTTGTTGACCACATAAGAAGGCTTGCCTTTCTATGTTTTGGTCTGAGATGTTTGAAATATTTGAACTACATTTTAAATAAAGTTTCGTATGCCAAGTGTGAACAAGAATACTGCTATTTGAATGTCGAGTCAAATTCCATCTCACTAGATACAATGCCATCCCGGTTCTTTATACCTTGGTGCATCGTATCTATGTGTGCTATCAAACATAAGGTAAGTAAGCCCTTTTAAAATCCCAATTCCTGATAAGCAATACATCATCATCTCATCATCATATCCAATAAAGTCTTAATGACTCGTGGACTTGTTGGAATCCTGTATCGTCTCAGACTCAAGGGTTCATCCATCTTATTCTTCTTATTCTTCTATCTTTACTAACATTTCTATCCAAGTATCAAGTGTGTGTAATATATCAAAATATACATGAGGCTACCCATGGCCGATGAACTTTCTACATCATCATAATTGTCTACATCAAATATTTGAGCTTTCTAGTCCTCTCTGAGTTGAACTGATCTTGAATCTTTATCGTGAGCTCGACCCAAAATCAAACTTTTCACTCGATCTCTCGAGGGGTCAGTATACCAGTGTAATTCTTCTCGTTGGGGCAGCAGTGGGGCATCCGAAAAAAATAGAAAAAAATTAAATTTTGATCTCGGCAAAGTTATTCTTTGAACCAACGTAGTAGGTACATTACTTCAAAGAGGGGCAACATGTAGATGTTCTAATTATACTAATTGATCTCACACACTTTATCCTAATTTACTAACATTAGTTCTGCCTAAATCACTTCTTTACTAACCAATTAATTAAATAATCCTTATTTAATTAATTTATCATAATTCCTCTATTAATTAAATAAATCAACTTTATTTGATTAAATCATTATCTTCTTTTAATTAAATAAAACATTTTATTTGATTAATCCTAATTTTCCTCTTTTAATTAAATACATCACTTTATTTGATTAAATCATAATCTTCCTTTAATTAAATAAATTAACCTTTATTGATTAAATCTAACATCATCCCTTTTAATTAAATAAATCAAACTTTATTTAAATAAATCTAATGTTCATTATTCCTCTCATTTGATTTAAATAAATCTAAAAATCTAAGTCAAATGTCATGTCAACTAATTTCCATCTAAGTTAATTAAATCCCAATTAACTCTAACTCTAATCCATCAAATCCTCTAGATTTTGCAACTTGCACAAGTAAATCAATTTAATTGATTTATTAATTTTTCTATTTCATTCAAAAAGGGCATCTCTTTGGAATATTCCTCCAATTTGAAATGTCCCTCCTAAAAGGACTTGTCCTCCAACATGGCATTTAAGTCTCTTACAAGTCCTTTTTCTTAAGCCAAGTGGCATTAACTCTTCTTCCATCTCTTCCTCCACAAGCCATCTTTCAAATTTCAAATTCCACCTAATTGCATTTATTTGCACATTGATCAAAATGTGCTCCACCTCTCTTCAATAGCATGTTGACAAGTGGCACTTTGTTATTGGATCATCTTTAATCCCACATCCTTCATGTTTTGCATTCCTACATCCTTCTTTCCTATAAATGGAGAGCTCCTCTATTGATTTTGGATCCACAACTTGAGGCAAAGTCACTATCTACAAATTTGAAGCAAAGTTCATCTATTTTCATCCAAGTCTTCATAGTTTTTCATCACCATAGCTAGGTTATTGAGAATTTTCATCAAGGAGCATACAATCTTCATCAATCATCGCCAAAAGCTTGCAAGGAATTGGGAAAGGGCTACTTTCCACATGAAAGTAACACCAATTTCCCCATGGGATGTTGGTTTGGATGTTTTGAATAAGATTTCAATAAGCTTTCATTTTGATATTCTATCTTTGTTTCTTGTTCATTGGATTATAAATGAATCTCATGGGGAATGATTGTTTTAGATGTGTTTATTGACTAACATTGTGTTGTTTTCCATGTTTGAGTAGGTCTAGATCAACCATTCACAGTACTTAGGGACCATGTTTGGTTCCATGATATTATTTTACAGTGGTTTTTGGGACTCATCAAGTCTATAGATTAAGAACTTGTAATGAATGTTGAATAATGTAGGTTAGAAGAAAGGTTTCTATGTTATGGTGTTCTTGGATATAAAGGAAAATTTGATCTATTGATGTACTCTATTATTTGAGATCGATATAGAGTTTTTGATTAGAGGTAAAAAAAGTTGGGTTTTGAAGGGGCCCAAAACCCTTTACAAAAAAGAGCAACTGAAACTAAAGAAAACTACATAAATTATATATCAGCCCATACACAACACACCATCAGTGAGAAAACAGCCAAAAAAGAGGAACGTAAACAACAACACTACATATTCTTCAAGATATCAACAGCCTCTGCATCGCTTGCCACAACCTTCTGACCATCATCCAATACATCAAATAGTTCTTTAATAGGAGCCTCAGCTTGAGCCTTGGTCTTGTTTCATGTTCTAGCCCCAGGCCCACCCACATTCACCTCACTAATCAAAACATTATTCTTATCACCACCCTTATCATCAGGAACCTCTTCCTCCATCAACATACCACCAGCACCAGTCTCTTCAACATGAACAATCTCCTTGCATTTCTTGGCACTATCAAGAGGAGAGGTAATACCAACAAACTCAAAATTAACAGTCCCCTCCCCACCCTTCTCCATATTAGCACAAATCCTCTCCAATTGATCCTCTAGGGTGAGAATTATTTCTTCATGATTCTGCTTCATCTTAAGCATTTCATCCGCCACAGTGTTCAAAGAGTCAAACAATTCATCAATCTGGTTCTGAACTGATGACTCACCAACTTTACTCATCACACCTGAACTTTAACATTTGTCATGTTAAGTTCATGGAACACCCATTTAAACAACTTAAATAAAATAATGGAACCCTCTCTAGCAGTTCCCATAACATCAAAAATGTCTTCCCTATCAATGTTGAAAACACCCTTACCCGCAACATCCTCCTCCTAAGAGGAGCTTACCTTGTCTTCAGTAGAAAAGACATCCTTACCCTTCCCAATAGCAACTGATATTTTGATTTTTTGAGTGGATTCAACAATCTCCTCAGCCACAACCTTCCTTTTCTTCTGCAAATCCAGGTCCACAATCGGGGAATCCACAACACCCTGTTCGCCTGCCATCTTGAGGGGAGAGTTAGTTTGCATCTCAAGCAATTAGATCACACACCTTACAACCAGTTTCTTGTTACTTCCCACTACTAGCTCCTTCTTATGCATAGTCCCCAAAATAGGGGGCGGCGAAGACACCTCACCAGCCAATTCATTCTTCTCCTTCAAGCATCTACTTGGCATTTCAACAACCAACTCCTCACTACAAGTCTCATAACCCTTTAGGGATTGACAACCCTTTCTTAGACTTACCCAATTTACGGGGTTGTGGGACCATTTCCATGGAAGCAAGAGAATCTAAGACATAGTCCACATCCTCCTTAGACTCTAAATCCTCTTCCAAGACAAGCTTCCTCTTCTTCCCTTTCTTGCTAATCAACTCCTCTTCAAAAACTGTTTCATACTCCACCGCTGCCTTCTATTGCTTACCCTTAGGGGTAGAAATCGGCTTAGACACCTCAAAGGCTTTAGCATAATCAGATATTAAGAGAATGAGCCCCACATGCAGAATTGAATTTTTGAGGTTTCTTTTATGGTCCTTGAGACTAGAATCTAGTGACGCCAAGAGATAATAAGGGAAAGAAATCCTCTTTTTATGGTGGAAATGATTGAGCATAACAAAGTGGTAAGAATTTACAACAGATAATTGTCCTTCAAGGGTAATATAACACATGAGTTCCTTAGCCACATCCCCCCACAATGCCTTGAGTGAGCTCCTCTGGTAACCACCGCTCTTCATCGTCTTAAGGTCTCGAGCTTCATCTCCTTTGAAAAAGATTTGCATGGCTGCCTACGATTCCTTCTTGTCTCTGAAGAATTTCTTACCCTTCGTAGACAACCCAGTGATATTGGCTATAAAATCCTCATTCACATCAAACTCCGTTTTGCCCAACTTCAAAACCCTGTTGTTCCATGCTTTTGCAAACAATGTCGTCGACCGCGGGGAGATCGATATAGAGTTGTTCTCTCTTTAGTGGTGATTTTTTTGTCCAAAAGGGATTTTGTAAATATATGTATTTTTTAATTCCCTTTTTTGTTCTTAGCATCTCTCTTTTATGATCTATAACATATATGTTGAATGAGATTTGATTATTAAATATTAATATTATTATTATATTGTATACCTAATTTTTCAATATTTGACATTACAGCTACAACTTGATTGGAAATAGAAACATATTTCTCAGAGTTTTGTGGGTTTTAGTGGTTGTAGTGGGAATATTTTTATTTAGTGGTTTTACATAATCATGTATGCTTGAGTTTGTGGTAAGCACATCCCTTTCAAAGATTAAGAAGCTCAATGACATGGGCTATGAACTTTGGAAGATAAAAATGGATAATATTTTGGAGGAGAGGGATTATGGAGAACTATGATAAAGAAAGAGAAGTTATTTAGTGCATCAAATGAATTCCATGCTATCACATGTGCTAAAAATGCAAATTTTTACAATTCCTGTGTCCTCTTTATTACCTTGGGCCTATTATACCAATCATCAATATTTGATCAAAAAATTATTTAACCCCCTTGAATAATTTGTGTTTTCATTCCCCTCATATCCTTGTTACGTTCCTAAATTTTAAAATTATAAAAAAAATTCTTATTGTGAGGGCCTTTAGGTAAGTTTAATAGTTAGAGTTATACTTTCAAGATTTCCCTTACCAACATGCTTTTCTCTCAAGTCCCAAATTCCTTTATTCCTTAAAATCAAAATTCAAGAATTTCACTTTCTAACGTGCTTTTACTTCAATTCCATGATTCCCTCCATTTCAAACTTTTGATGTTTCCCTTTTCGTTATGTATTTTCTTATAGTTCATGTTTCCTCATTTTTTTAATTTTTAAAGTTTCCCTTCTCAACATGTCTTTACCTCAGGTCCTTGTTCCTCAATTTCCCAAAGTTTTCCTAAGTCATAAATTTGGATTTTTAGGATTTCCCTTTTTGATATGCCTTTTTCTCAAGTCCTCATTCCTCATATTCCCTTAAGTCCCAAATTTGGACTTTCAAGATTCTTCTTCATGACATACCTTTCCCTTAAGGCCCCATTCCTTGAGTTTCCTTGAGTCCCAAATTTGGACTTTCAATATTTCCCTTATTGACATGCATTTTCCTCAACTACTTGTTCCTCAAGTCCCCCCAAAAATTGATAAATTATAATTTTTTGATTTCATTTCCTAGCATTCCTTTCCCTCAAGTCTCCATTCCTTGAGTTTTCATGAATCCTAATATTTCCCTTTTGGTTGTGCCTTTCCCTCAAGTCATCATTCCCTGAGTTCCATTAAGTCCCAATTGAAATTTCAAGATTTCCCTTCCCAACATGCCTTTCCTCAAGTCTTGATAATTATTTCTATGGAGCCTCACTATTTGAATGTAAATCCCTACCTACTTCCCTACATGAACTGAGAAGCCATTGATGGTATCAAATAAATGTGACAAGATAGGGAAATACTATTCAATAGCTCTCAATACCTTTCAACCCATTAGAGAAATGGTTTGTGTACAAAGGCATATGGTCAATAACATAGGGGACATGATTTCAAGTACCTTTTTATATGTTCAGATGAAGCAAAAAATTGGACGACCTTTTAATTTATTAACACTCTTGCATTCCTACCTAAGCATGAAGATTGAATACAATGCTATATATACATGTTTGCAAGATGTTGTAATGATTGGTCATTGAGTTGATTTTTTGAATGTATGTGTCTTAAGGAGGTTTCAAGGTATCAAATGATGAGTTTCCAACTCTATGATTGTTTATTAAGCGTTCTTTTGAATTAGGGAAAAGAGTGGTCCCATAAGATTTTCCTCATAAATTAATGTCTCTATGATAAGTTGTGATATCTCGGGAGGGGATTTGAACCTAGTAATATCTCTCACATACCAAATTATTTGGCGTGATTATAATTATGTTAAATTAATATGATAGGAATTTTAGGGCATCTTAAACATTTTATGATGGTCTATTCTTATTACATGCGGAGTGATATTGGTCTATGATAGATAACTAAGCATGTTGATTTGCAATTTTCCTTATTTTTGAGGTTGTGAATACAAAATATTTATTCCATAGTTGGTTTACAAGCATGTTCTCATCCTCCTAGCAAGCTATGAATTTTTTGCCTAATGGAGTAGCTAGCAATCTAATTGATGAAAATGTTGATAAAATATGGTAAATTATTACAAATTTATCCCTTCAAAAGTATGTGAATTTGATTTTTATTGATGGAAAAATTGAATTAATCATTATGAGATTTTTATGAAAGAAAATAAAAATTAAAAACCATGAGAAATAAGCACATTTAATACCATTTATATACATATGGATAAACCCTCATGGGAAAAAACTTCACCATCAAAAAGACACAAGTATGTACTAATTGTTGGGATTAAGGTGTCTCAACCTTTGCAAGTCCTAGCATTTGATTTATTGATTTATTAATTATTTTATGTCTTAAGTTTATTTGCCTACTATGTCAAGTCACTTTGTGAGACCTACTAGTTGAGATGGCATTCTATATAGAGTTGATGTGCATGACATGGAAACAAAAATTATGGAAGTAGGTATCCCACTTGGTGTACCCCATTGTGAAGCTAAAATGGTTGCATGTGTCATGTTGTAAGAATTATTTTGATTGATTATGATAGATGTGTTGATCAACTTGTTTAATGATAAATTATGATGATGTAAGAGTCAAGTATGACAAATTAATGATAGGTGGGCCCCATGTGATAGAGGCATGTATACACACATTGTTTTTGCATGCATGCAAGGTAAATTGCATGTTCAAAGGGGCTATGCATATTGAGGAAGACATTGAAATTAAAGTAGACTATGATAGGTGGGTCCCAATGATGACGATGCTTTACACGCAAGGGTGTTGCATGGATGCAGGCACTGTGCTTGTCAAGGAGGGTTGTTTGAGATCATGAAAGAGTTTGATTCTTTCCATATGGAAAGCATAGGCATCCACCTTTGTCATCTTATCTTCTTGCATTGTAAATTCTATATATTAGGTACTTGTGCATTTGTATGTAGAGGTCGAAACTATTTATAGGTACCATTATGCTACCAAATTCATTCCAGAATCCTAACATTGATTGAAGACTCCTATCATTGAGCTTAGCTTTGGATATTTTATTGTAACCATATTCGATTAACGATAATACAAAGGTTGTGATTGTGGAGTTTTTCTCTTGAAATGGTTTTCCCCACATATATGTGTGTTATGTTGTATTTCTTTATTAGATGTTTATTATGTTATTTGTATGTACATCTAATAACTATGAATATTAAGGTTTTGTAAGAAAAAAATTGCACTATTTCCCCCACTTAAATTGGTGTAGGAAGCTACTTCCACTTACCTAGCTTCCTTTCACTAATCTTCAACACAAGAGTACATATGCAACACATGTTTTCCCTTCAACATTCTAGTAATCCCCTATACAAATGTGTTTATTATTATGCACATAGAAAATATGTACTTTCAAAATCTTTATAAAAATCACAATTCCAACCCCTCATACAAGTGAATTTATTAATGCATACATATAAAAGGTGGTTTTACAATACCACAAACACTAAAATTGTGGGCTAGGAAAATAATATGAATAGTGTAAAAAAGGGACTTGATAAATGTCCAACTCACCAATGCAACCTACAAATACACTATTTAGCCTTCGACTTTGATTAGGGTGTCAAGGGGTTAGGGAGACCTTTAGACCTAGTAGTCACATTAATAGGATAGATCCAACATGTCTTGAGGACAATACATGGGTTTAGTTAGGGGATGATGTTGGTAAAATAGAGTTGTGTTATTCTCACTAGGTCAAATTCTTTAAAGGGTTACCTAATAGAAGCTAATGGTAAAAACCTACAAGGGAGCTAGAGTTTAATAACACAATAAACATGTTACAATCATGGTTTAATTAGATAAAATCATCATAATCCAAATTTGGCACATACAACCAACTTGTGGCAAGACCAAGAGGCATGCCAAGGAAGAGAGGCAAATCCCTAATAATAGTAATGTACATATATGCACTACATGTTTGAAACATAGAAAAGATATACATAGAAGAGTAAATATAAGATAATATATATAATTAAATGTAAGAGAGGTAAGACAAAAAATAGATGGAATATATATGAGTGAGAGATATCTTATGTAATTGAAATAATATTATATACTTGAAAGATAAGTATTGAGATATTGATGTTTGTGCATCACAAAGTAATCTAGTAGATATTGGATAGTTTTTACCATATATTATGTGATTGTGATGAATGTATATATGTGCATATTTTGGTTTGTTCAATTTTTATTCAACCACACTAATATGTAATCCATTGTACAAGTTATAATATTTTTCTCATGCCTTCATAATAGGGTATAAATACAACTTTATAGAGAATACACACAAATATTTAGTTTGTAATCTCTCTTTCACTAACAATAAGCTTCTATATTTGCATTTATTTTTTCATAAGTTAATGTTCCTATAAAAATTACAATTCCACCATTATAATAAAATCAAATAAAATGTTATGCTAGCATTTAAATCCATGTTTAGGAACATCCATCTAAATCACAATCACATAAGAATGGCATTTAAAATTTCACGGGGGATTAAATGTGATATTAAGGTTAGACTCAAATAATTATGGCCATCTATTATGAAATATTTCAACTAGAAGGAGTAATTAGTAACTCTCTAAATACACTAAATTTAAGAATCAATTCACACATCTAATGTTGAATGAACACCAATAATGATCAATCCAAATATAATCATGAAATCAAGTATTAACATGTGAGTCCAACAACATTGATATCTGAAATGGTGTATGAGTGTGAATGAGATCAAAAAGGAAAATGGTCTTATATCCTCACCTCTGGATAATAGGATTCTTCTTATGATCCCTTAAAAAAGTGAAGGTAGAGTGTCTTTGATTATTTAACATCATCCTCCAAGATCCTTATAACCTCATTGTATCATTCTACTAGACCCTTGCTTGGTCTAACTCTCAACCTTGAAGGGATAACATCTAATGAGCTTGAATGAAAATGAGCTCCAAAGCTAGTTTACCATCCACATCTACTTATAAATCATCCCAATACAAAGTAAAAGACAAAATAAATTTACTTCCTCAATATAAAAATATGAAAACATCATAGATGCAAGATAGGTTGTGTAGCAAGGCTAAACAATAGGCTACTAGACCCATCCACTCCAAAATAATGAAGGGGTTGTTTGCTCTCAAAATTTTAAGTTGTTTCCTATAGCACCATTACTCCAACTAATAAAAAGGGAACAAGATGTATCAAGCCTAGAGAAGAACACATCAACAAGGAGAGAAAATTTTCAAGTCAAGTCCTATGAGTAGTGCCACTCCTCTTCATTTTGGGTTATGAAGAACCTAGGAGGGTGATCCTCAAAGCCTTGACATAAGATACTTAAATAGAGAAATAGTCAAGCATGGTGATTAGTAATATGAGCCTAATATACTTCATTGAACACACATATAAATAAGCATGCAAGTGTACCCATAGATGTAGTAAGTTTCACTCACCAAAGGTGAAGCCCCTTGATTTTCATATACATTTATAGCTTGTGAGATATTCATTATAGCCATTTCGATATTTGTTTTAAATAAGCTCTTTAATGATATATATTGCTAAAGTAGGGAGATATAAGGTGGAAAATAATCCTACATGCATAAATCTAACAATATCTTAGTCAAGTTTTACTCCTTTAATGTGTCACAAAAGTTACTAAGCTAAGTTATACGTGCAAGTAGAACACAAGACTAAATTATAATAGAAATTAAAATATATTTCAATAATAAGATTAGTCAAAACCCAACTAGAAAAGTACCTAATTGAATGGAAAGTGAATTCATGACATACAAGATTGAAATATAACCACATGAGACTATAATTGAATCATGCATGGAAATGTTGCATGTCAAACATACTAAGTAATCTATCCCAGATCAATAATACCTCACAAGAAACAAATAAAGACCATTGAAAAATAGTTTGTAATGCACTATAATTTTTTAATATTAATCACCCCCTCATTACATGTGTCAAGAGAGAGCCAATAATGAGGTTTAAAGATTCCCCTGAAATATTATAGCTTTTTGTGGAGACATGTGATCATGCAATTACCTAGCCCAACTACACCTTACTACAACCCATACAAAAAATATTGATCCCTTACAATGTTACACATACATCAACTAATCCCCTAGAGTGTGCTCAAGCATCACAAACAAAAATAAAATAAAATACCAATCTATAATACATTAAACATGAGCACATATATACAACACAAAAGGATCACCTCAAAACATATAGAATGTTAATACTTTTCAACAATATGAGGAATTTCAAAGAAATCCTCCCATAATTGTAACATTAAATTCACAATAAGCATGAGGTTACAATAAAAAATGATTTCATACAAGAGAGGATATCATCAAGATCATCATCTTCAAGTAAAGGGAAGAAAATCTGGTGCAGAAGCACCCTAGCATGAACTTGCCTCCATAAGGAAATTTTAGGTTTTTGATTTGGTTTTGATGGTTTAATGATGTAATAAGGTCTTAATGGCCACATTTAGCTTGTAATATGCCTTAGATAGTTATTTTGGATCCATTGGGCATATCATGTAAAAGTTGCAAAAATTGACAAAATGTTGTCAAGCAATATTGTAAAAATGCAAAAAAATGCCAAATAGAGGAATGTGAAGGGTCGGGTAGTTGGAGAGTTAGTTTGAGTCATTTTTTTTAGTTTATATGAGCATTTTTAAGCTTCAAAAACTTCGAGGAAGGAAGGGGAATGGTGTATGAGGAAGAAATTCAATGAAATACTCTGTTTTTCTTGTTAATTACCAACATTTTCTTTATTTCAGGCCTTTGTACAGCCATGTATTGTGCTTAAATCCTCTCCTCCTCCATTTTAAGTTAAATCCCTATGAATAAAATTTAATATTCATTTTTTTTCATTAGAATCCATTCATATTTGTGTAAGTTATGAGCAATTTTGTCTAGGCGGGTAAAAACCCTGATCTAGGGTAACAATGTGCATTAAAATTTGACTTTCTCTAATTTTCATCGTTGAAAATATCTATAAATTGGTGGTAAGGGAGTTTGATATGTAATTTAAATTCTCTCAAATTTTTAGAGTGTGAGAAGGAGGGTTTGGGCAGATTTAATGATGCCTTAGGTTTGCAATTTGTAGAAAAATCTAGAAATAACAAGGTACAGTGGGGTTTTAAGGGTCTTGATTGTGGTGAGTGTATCCTTCTTGAATAATGTTGTTTTTAAAAGGTTCATAGGTGTATTGTGATCCAATTATAGATAGGGTTTGGTGAATTTATAAGTTTGAGGCCATTGTTTTATTGACTGTCCTATTAAGGCAGTCTTTTAACAGTCCTTTTTGGGAGTCAAGAATGAAGGTTTAGGATAGGTGTTTGATAAAATGACATGAATAAATAATGGGGGATGGTTTAATTAGGTTTTTCAAGTATACTTGGGCATGTTTGTTCCATTGGTAAAAACAAATGGGCTTGGGAATTTGGAGTTGTTGTTTATGTGGCCTAAATGGGCCTAGTTGTTGATTGGGACAATCAACTTTGAAAGTTCTCATGTTAGTGATGTCTAAGTTGGAGATAGGATTTGGGTCAGTCATTTGATGTTGATTAAAGTGTTCTGGAGAATCAACAAGAGGTTTTATGCCTTGTTCTTATTTTGGGTGTTTTGAAACAAGAGTTTTGTGAAGGAAGGATGAGTCCTAATTGTAAGAGCAAGCAAGAATTGGTTGAGTTTTTTCAAATTGAGACTATGTGAGAGTTTTTGGACCCTTTCCACTGCATCAGTTGGTATCAGAGCTCAGAAGGTTTGAGCAGAGAGAGAGTTTGGATTTTTTTTGTGTGTTTGTGTGTTTGTGCAGGTTGAAGAGAGAACCTGATGGCCAAGAGACTAGCTAGAGGAAAAGTGAAGGGACCTAGGTGAGGCAAAGTGAAGAGGGAGAAAGGAGAGACTTGCTTGAGTGAAGATAATATGGATTTGTTGAGAAGGCACTTGCAGGAAGCAAATTCACAAAAGAAAGCAGAAAAAGAGAGGAAGAGAAAAGAGATGAGGCAAATAGAGAAAGAGGTAGCAGAACTAAAGCAAACTATAGAAAGAGTAGAATTGGAATTCCAAATGGAGATGGAGCAGTTTCTCAGAAAAGCACAAAGTTGGCATTTGATAGCGAAAAAGAAAGTTGAATGTCCCATTGAAAAGATAGTCAAAAGGAGAAGGCAAATGAAGATAATAGAGGAAGAAGAAGAATTTGCAGATGTGGAGGAAGAATTCATGGATGAAGTAGACAAAGACATTGCAGCCATTCCCAAGCATGAAGGTAAAGGATTAACAGAGGTAAAGGACCTGATCTCAGAGGGAAAAGATATTGACTTAGTTTCAAGATTAGACAAAGAGAAGATCAAAGATGAATTGATCTCAAAGACTTACAAAGAGTTGAAGAAACATGGTGGTATTGTAGTAGAAACAATGTATTACATATTTTTTGTGATAATGATTTGGAAAAGAGACAAACTAAAGGTCAAGATACAACAGATAGAAGAGGGACAAAGGAAGATTGTGACATATCAGGGCATGAAGGAGTAGATTCACAGAGACAAGACAAGGTGGAAACAAGTTGGCATAGACCAACTAAAACCAAAGGTGAAGATGAAAGAAGTAGGGAAAATAATACCACAAGGAGGAGCATTAAGGATGAAGGCTTAATATATTCAATCCAAGAGAACTTGGAATTCTTTTTTGTCGGGAGTTTGGTGTAGTAGCACCCTAGCATGAACATGCCTCCATGAGGTAATTTTTTATTTTTGATTTGGTTTTGATGATTTCATGATGTAATAAGCTCTTAATGGACACATTTATCTTGTAATAGGTCTGAGATAGTTATTTTGGATCCAATGGGCATATAATGTAAAAGTTGTAAAAATTGACAAAATGTTGTCAAGCAATATTGTAAAAATGCAAAAAAATGCCAAATAGAGGAATGTGAAGGGTCAGGTAGTTGGAGAGTTAGGTTGATTCATTTTTTTTGGTTTATATAAGCATTTTTAAGCTTCATAAACTTCGAGGAAGGAAGGGGAATGATGTATGAGGAATAAATTCAATGAAATGCTCTGTTTTTCCTATTAATTACCAACATTTTCTTTGTTTCAAGCCTTTGTACAACCATTTACTATAATTAAGTCCTCTCCTCCTCCATTTTAAGTGAAATCCCTATGAATCCAATTTAATATGCATTTGGTTTCATTAAAATCCATTTAGATTTGTGTAAGTTATGAGCAATTTTGTCCAGGAAAGTAAAAACCCTAATATAGGGTAACAATGTGCATTAAAAATTGACTTTCTCTAATTTTCACCATTGAAAATCTCTGTAAATTGGTGGTAATGGAGTTTGATATGTACTTTAAAGGCTCTCAAAGTTGCAGAGTGTGAGAAGGAGGTTTTGGGCATATTTAATGATGCCCTAGGTCTGCAATTTGTAGAAAAATATGGAAAATAACAGGGTATAGTGGGGTTTTAAGAGTCTTGACTGTGGTGAGTGTATCCTTCTTGAATAATATTATTTTTAAAATGTGTCTAAGTTTATTGTGAGATACTTCTAGATAGGGTTTGGTGAATTTATAAGTTTGAGGCCATTATTTTATTGACTATCCTGTTAAGGCAGTCTTGTGGCAGTCCTATTTGGGAGTCAAGAATGAAGGTTTAGGATAGGTGTTTGATAAAATGAAATGAATAAAGAATTGGGGATGGTTTAATTATTTTGTGTGGGTATACTTGGGCATGTTGGTGTCATTGGTAAAGAGAAATGGGCTTGGGAATTTGGAGTTGTTGTTTATGTGGCCTAAATGGGCCTAGTTGTTGATTAGGACAGTCAACTTTGAAAGTTCTCATGTTTGTGATGTCTAAGTTGGAGATAGGATTTAGGTCAGTCATTTGATGTTGATTAAAGTTATTTGAAGAAACAACAAGAGTTTTTGTGCTTTGTTCTCAGTTTGGGTGTTTTGAAACAAGAGTTTTGTGAAGGAAGGATGAGTCCTAGTTGTACGAGCAAGCAATAATTTGTTGAGTTTTGTCAAATTGAGATTGTGTGAGAGTTTTGGGACCCCTTCCATTGCATCACAACCATTTTTCAAATAAAGAGTCACCAATAATTGTCTCATTTTCAAAAAAATCCTTGACATATAATTAATGCAAAAATGGTGCCTAAGAACAAAATATTTGAACTTGCATGAACACATCGATCATAGTATGAGCACAAGAGGCCTCCTTCAGTCCACCAATAATTAAACATTAAATATATAATAGCCTATGAGAAAATTTTCTACAAAAGATTCCCAACTTGTCTTTTATTGCTTAAAATCACACAAACTTTTAAAAATGAGCACATTTCCAATAATATGCCATGTGAGAACATAACACTATTTTCCCCACCACAACCAAACTTCACAATCAAGAGATTATTGAGGGAATAAAAATACTCGTGCAAAGAGGTTAGGGGATATATACTACCATAGGAACAAAAAATATTACAACAAGAAGAAAAATTGTAACCACAAAACACACACAACAATGTGAAACCACTCAAGAAATTGAGAGTAGTATAAACTGCATAACTCTACAATAAACCGATACAGTCTGAGCAATTTCTAGTGCATAAATGGTAGAATCCATCACACACAAAGAGGGCCACCAAAGGAAAATACATTTAAAAATATATAGGCACCATTATGGATAAAATATTTTCATTATAAGCATGAATTTTCATACATATGAAATAGAACTACCACCTCAACCATAGCACATGTGATTACAACCTCACTTCACAAGGAATAACCTCATCACAATTGCAATAGAAGGGTAACTTGGTGCCACATAAATGAAAGGCCAATTCCAAAGAGAACAAAACCAAGAAATATGGTGGCACTAATGAAGAGTAGCCACATGTGTCCACATAAGCATATCATGGGGCCATTTTATGATGATGGAGCACATTGAATTATCATAACATAACTACCGCAATATCATTATAGGAAACCAAACATAATACAACCAAATCATAACTATAGGTGACCAAGAATACCAAAGGGAGACTACCATGACACATGATCCACTTATAAGAACATATCTATCCATAGAAAACCTAGAAAAGTCACCACAAGTGGACCAAACCTAGAACACATAGTCCAATGCAAGGGAGAGGGAAAATATAGGAAATTAGAGTATTTTTCCTAGAAAATAAAATAATGGAATGAAATGTGCATGTGGAATATAAAGGAAACTGTATATGAGTACAATAGGCCATCAAAAGATAATAGAGGGTATTGTAACATAATAGAGAATACCAAAACATTAGGGATGCAAGAAGACGTAGCAAAATGGTTATCTAAGTAGTACCACAAATGAAATTACATTTATAAAATGTGTGGTAGGAAAACACATAAAATGAGACACATAAGGGACACTCAAGAAAACAACAAGGTACTACAACATACAAGAACATCAAATTTGTTAGCAATTTCTAACGTGGCTCAATATTGACTCTAGTTGGGGATGTGTGCTTCTTGCAAGCACGATAAGAATTCAAGAATGATATTTGGGACTAGATAAAAATTTAAAAGGGAGAGAGGAAGGAAGGGATCCAAAAGGCACAACAAGATATATATGTATAAGTATAAACAAAACCAATAGTTGTCGCCTTGACATGTTTAAGCATGAGTGGAGTTCCAAGATATGTAATGGTAGAAGTGATTAAAAAATATGTTGCAAGTTGGATGTTTTAGGATAACTCTATGACAATTATCCATGGAGAAACTAAGAAATTAATTCTTCCTTTATAAAAAATAAGTTGAAAAAATGAGGTGCCCCTCCTTAAATTGATGATGTACCTTCCACTGAACTAAGTCATGAGACATATTTGATATGCATTTGTTAATAGAGTGAATAGTATTTTAGGAGCTAATATTAAACTTACCATTAGAGGCATTAAAATAATCCATCCATAGAGAATACAAACGAAAACCATGCTTTTCAATATCATTATGCATGTCTTTTTATCTCCATGCAAGCATAATGTAAATTTTGCATAAGATAATAACAAAATTCAAAACGTATGTTGATAATTTCATCTTGATTGATAGAAAGCCCAAGAAAATAAATATTGAATAATAATGTTAATAAAACAACATAAACTATTACAAATGTTAGTCCTTCAAAGTACGTGGATCTAATTTTTATTAATACAACATTAGATTATCTATTAAGCAATTTATATGGAAATAAATATAAATCAATAAACCATGATAAATAAACACATAACACCAAATATACATGGAGAATGACTTATGGAAATAATTCCACCATTAAAGAGAGACATGATTATGTATTAATATTCAAAGCAAGAGTTTATATGCAACACACTTTCTCACTTCAACATTCTAGAAAGCCCTACATACCTATGAAATATTTACAAAAAATCATAATTCCCACTTCTCATTCATATGCATTTATTAATAGGCACATATAAAGGGTGGTTTTACAATACTATGGGCAAAAAAATAACGAGCCTAGAAAATAACATGCCAAAAAAGGCTAAAATAATTTTAAAAATGGTGTTCCACCCTTGTACCCCTTACCATAGTCTTTGATTATGCTGTTAGCCTTCACTCTAGTTGAGGTGTCAAGGGTCAAGGAATGCTTTTGAGCCTAATAATAAAATTCATAGTATTATGATGAAATATCACAAAATCCTAAAATTAAGATACTCAAGCCAATACAAGTTAGAGGAGTATACCCAGTTTACATTATGATCTACAAAAAATAAAAATATCTTCACACACCAAAATCTAGAACCTGTCAAATTTAAGCATAATTACACGATTGGTTGCATCATTGACATTGTTAACTTCACTAAAAGTTTGAGGTTCAACCTTTCTTATACATGCATCCATTTCTCCTTCACAAGGCTATCAATATGTACCTAAGCTAGAGAATTCATATTTTTGAGCCACAATTATAAAAATAAATAGTAACCACACCATCAACATATAAATCAATTCAAATAATGATGTAGGAGCACCTGGGTGAACACACAACCAACATTGCACAACTTGGTGAACCTTCTTATGGACAGATTGTTGACTCCATCCTAGATTTGATGTTGAAGGCTTCATGGTTATACACCTTTAGGTTTCAAATAATTGATGGTTTTATGACTTCAACTGGTAATTTGGAAAAGTTTAAAAATTTCCATTTCCATTAGGTTTGATGTAGAACAACTTGGTGGAGGTATTAGGGATGTTGAAATATACATCTTTGCCAATTTTTCATAAAATTCCAAGCAACTAATGTAGAGTTATCGTGGAAGTTAGTTTTCAACTTTGTTGTCCAATTAACGAATGATATTATTTGGTATAGCCTATATATTTGCTTCTTTCAATGATATTTATGTGGTTATGTTATCTAATAGCACCGATACAAACCGATTTCAAGATGCCATGGTGGAAAAGATATAAGTTTCTTTCTTTCTTGGTCGATTGATGTTGGTAGAAGCATCGAATCTAAAGAAATATATCTACATATTCTTGAAGATTTTTTGAATAATGTATGATTTTGTGTTAATGCCCCAAGATATCTTGAGTAAAATATGAATTTATTTAAATGTTTTAAGGAATGATAAAAGAAGAGCACAACATTTAGAAAGGGAAAATTCATGCTTAGCTAATTGGGAGACAATGCCTCATCTCCCAACCATTTTACAATGGAGAATTTATGGTTCTAAAAAATAAGAAGGAAGTGTGCGTGGGTAGTTGACGGAAAAAGAAGAGCTACAAAAGGGGAGAGTTAGTGAAGGGGCACGCAGGATAGAGGGGGATGTGTGAGACTTAATAGAATTTTGTGAAGTGAAGGTAATTGGCCAGGCATTGGGAGTATGAAAAGAAGCTACAAAGAGGTGAGAGGGGTTCGCTAGCCTAAGAAGAGGTTGCAAAGTGATTTAGGAAATAAAATTGGTGCTAAGGAGAAAGGTAGGAGCTCGTTGCTAACAAAGGAAGGCAATAAATCTATATTGTGTTGCACATGAATCAAATGCTGGCAAATAGGAACCGAACAAAATTTGTACCATGTACAAGGTAGTAACTAGAATTTGGTTAATAAAGAAGAATACAAGCTGCGTATAAACAAAGGGAAGTGAGAATTCAATCAATAGAAAATAGAGAAGAAGAATACTGAAGTGCATATCTAATGAAGGGACCTATAGGAAATCAAATAGGAGTTTGATTATTGTATTATATGTAACATCTAGAAAATGCAAAGAAATAGATTAGAGCAAACATGCAATGCAATCTAAAACTCTAATGCAATCTAAGCTAAGCAACAGAGAACAAAGGAAAGCAAAAACATAAATAAACTGAACAATCTCACCCAATATGTACGTAATTCCATGTATCATCTCGATTGCCCTTCTCCATTTTTCCGTTGTAGTATAATTACCCTCATATTTTCAAAAGTTCGTGCAAGTATAGCCTATGATAGTGATTTAGCAAAACATCAAAGATTCAAGATAGTTGCTCCAAAAAGTCCTAAGACTGGAATGAGAATGATCAATTTATAGAAAATTGATCATTGAATGTAAGGATTGAAAGACAGATAATTGAGATCAAATGATTATGTGATAAAGTATGACATGAGTGATATAAATTAGAAATAGAAACAAAGATTAAATAAATGATTTAATCTTTAAGTTTCAAAAACAAAAGAATTATCTTTGCATGACAAAGATAAAGATGGATTAAAGCAACTCTCTGTTGACAAGATTTAATTAATTGAATATTTAATTAATATGCATGGCAATTGAGTTAGAACTAGATGACTAAATTATGACTGAGAGATTACTCGGGAAAGCAACTCAGACATTAAATCCTGAGTTAACTTGACCGATTTTAGATGTCGAGAGTCAAAGTGAATACTTAGTCACAAAAATCTAAATATAGAGGAATGTGTTAAAATAGAATTTATGAATTAAATAATTCATTTAATTCAATATTTGATATTGGAAAAATAATTAAATAAATAAGATTTATTTAATTAAGTGACGAAGGGATTTAAATGAATAATTAAATAAATTAAGGATTTATTTAATTATAGTTGAAGTATAATAAAGAGTAAATTAAATAAGAATTTATTTAATCGAAGAAGAAGGATAAGGTTAATTAGTAACATAATTAAATAAAAAGTGTTTATTTAATTAATCAGATGGAATAAAGAAAAGTATGATTTAATTAAATAATTAAGATTATTTAATTAATAGAAGAAATGAAGACTTTAGTGAATAATTAAATAATTAGAATTATTTAATCATGACCATGAAGAATACGAATTATGAAGAATATTGAAGTCACAGGCTTAAACCAGATTTCAGTGTCTACATTTGCCCCTCTTTGATATAATGTCATTTCGGCATTGTGTCAAAGAAAATTGATAAAAATATGCCCTAGTCATTCCCCGATGTAAACAGGTGAAGGTATGCCCCCTCGGGAAAATTGACAAATTTGTGAAAAATTTGGAAATGATCCTGATTAGTCCATTGGATAGCCAGAAATGTAGTGGAGTTGACGGAATTGAAGTTGGAAGTGGTAAGGATGGGGACGGGTCGATTGAAGTTGGAAGTTCACGCGGCCAGTAGAAAGGAATGCCACCAAAACCCTAGGTATAAATAGAAAATGGGGTAAAAACTTACATTTTAACCCACAGCTTTGAGAATTGAGATTTTGCTCTGCACCCACAGTGAAGATGTCTCCTGTTCCGAACACCCACCATCGAGCATACATGATCCGGACCTTCAAGCAGCCAACGGACGCAGACCCCCCGGTATGTACCTTAAACTTGACTTGTGAATTTTTGATTTGCGCAAATTTTTATGCGTTTATTTGCTATTTTTGTTATGTGTCATTTTATTGAAAAGCCACATGTGAGTGCGTAATTAACTCATTTGCATGTGGATCAACGCATTTGTAAAATTACGTAGATGGTTAGTGTAGGTTTTTTGCGGTTCAACGCAACTGTATTTTAGTTCCACTCATTTGCATTTAAAATAGCCGCATGTGTTTATTTTTCAACGCATTTGCATTTATTTTGACGCAGTTGTTATTTGGTTTACGTAGTTGTATGTGATCTTTGACTTACGCAAATGCATTTGTTATTTTTGCACGCATTTGCATTTAATTTAGACGCATGTGAGAACGAATGACGCATGTGTGAATTTGAATTACGCATTTGGTTTTCTTCACTGCATTTGAATAAGAATGATGCATTTGTAAAAGAATGACGCATTTACAAAATAATGACGCATTTGAATAGCATTTGATTTAGTCATTTTGCACTAGGATAGATGTTTGATGCTGACATGAGGCATGTATAATGCCATTGCAGGTTGTTTTAGACACTGTATATACGCGAGAGTCGAGACCTACGACTTTTCGCTTCCAAGATAGCTTGCGGAGTGCAGAGAGACGATTCTTATGGCACCTAGGTCTTCTACATGTGACAGACATGCCCCAGATTCGGGCAAACCGAGGTCTATTGATAGCGTTGTGCGAGCGATGGCACTCAGAGACTTCCTCATTTCACCTGCCTACTGGAGAGGCAACAGTTACCTTAGAGGATGTCTATAGGATGTTGAGACTTCCCATCAGAGGCACGAGGGTGAGGTACGATACCCAGAGGGGTGTCACTGAGATGTGCAGATACTACCCTCACACCGATATCAGACAGTTAGGGTTTGATCATTATGAGATTAGATGGGGTGTATTGGCACAGAGGTTACAAACGACTGGACTATCTATTGTGTACATTGATAAGTGGGATAGTACTTCCTAACCGTCAAGGTCATGGTTTTCCTATGGGTTGGGGGGAGATGTTGATAGGTATGTTAGAGCGACGGGAGGTATATGCTTGGGGTCCTTGTCTCCTTGGCATGTTATATTTTCACTTGCATGATATAGCCTATCGAGAGGCTCAGTCCATGAGTTGTGGTACCATGCTCCTAATGGTATGGGCGTAGGAACACATTGCCATTTTTTGGCCACCAATTATAGTTGATGTACAACACTGAGCTCCTTATGCCTTTCGTTATGCGGGGGTGAACACTCAGCACCACATGGGAGATATCGGGTATTTCAGACATGCCATTGATACTATGGTACAATTTACATGGAGACCGTTCCTGGGATGTGTAGAGTGGTTAGATGAGGATGACCATTTTCCTTTTTGCCACTAGACTCAGTACCTGATTGGGCAGACTATTTCACATGTCCACATTATTGAGCGACATTTGCTAGATCGTGTATTGCGGCAGTTCGAAGAGGTACAGGATGTGTCGAGAGGACGGGCCGAGTTTGTGAGGTCCTCGTGAGAGATCCCTCTATGGGGTCCAGAGATTCCAGTAGCCACTGCGGAGGCAGATATTGATGGATTACAGGAAGTTCTATGGGGATGGAGAGATGGTGCGGTAGACCCAGGTACCACAAAGGCTTACGATTAGTGGTGGGTCGTGCATAGGCCAATTCCCCTTACATATCCAAATCAAGCTGCATCGATAGAGCGACGAGGGACAGGACCGCGTGGCAGGCGTGGCAGAGGTAGAGGTCGGAGAGGTGGAGGGGGTCATGGTGATGATGGAGATGGTGGTGGTCGACGAGGTGGTAGGAGAGGGAGGCATGGACGGAGGGGATGAGGGCCACCATTATCACCGATTTGTGAGGAGGGACGGGGAGAGGAGGATGTGCCCATGCCAGATATTGACAGAGGTGGGGAGGAGGTGTATGTTGAGATTGGCGGAGAGGAGGAGCATCCCACAAAGGAGGGCGTTCCAGAGGTTCATGCAAAGGAGGAGGCAGACAGAGAGGAGGTAGAGATTGATGCCATTAGCTTACTTGGTGCCTATCAGGATGATGATGAGTAGGATGATGATCATGAGCAGGAGATTCAGGATAGGATTTTGGAGGAGTTGGAGGATGAAGATGATGGTGTACAGAGGGTGAGACAGGTTGACACAGGGGCAGTTGATCCCGACACTGCTACACTTCGTGCCCAGATTGCATCCTTAGAGGAGCAGATGAGGGTCATGATGTCCGAGAAAGATTTGTTATAGATGGAGAGGGACATAGCCATCATGGATAGAGATCAGGCCATAGCTCGGAGGCAGGAGAACGAGCAAAGATTCACATAGATCAGAGCACTATGTACTGGGCTAGCAGCTGCATTTGCCAGAGTTAGTCAGAGCCGGGGAGAGGGAGGCTTATTATCGAGATTTATATGAGACAACGATTCCTCCAGAGAGACGGGGCCCAAGCTATTCAGAGGCACGCAGTGGGAGGTCCCAAAATAGGACCCACTCTAGGACAGTTAGCACAGAGGGTGTTGAGTAGCCACACAGAGCTGGTCCATATGATAGGCCCCACTCAGGTCACAGGTCATCGAGTTCCCGACATTAGTCATCTGCACACTCTAGCCATGATAGCAATGGCAGTTCAGGATAGGGACATTTCTTGATATGTACCGAGACATTGTATTATGATTATATAGCCTGCGGGCTTTCATATTTATGATACCTTATGACATTGTGATGTGACACTTTTGAGGGATATATATATATATATATATGATTTTGGCGACGATTCTCATGATTTGCAGTTCTATTTATTGATTATGCAGTCATTTATGTTTATATGTCATGTTTATATGTCATGTTTATATGAGATGCCTATGTGATGGATGATCATATCTATTTTATGATGTGTTTATGTAGCTTATAATATGACGTTGATTCTATGTGATGATGTATGTATTAATATGTATGATTTTAATGGATGTTATGTATGCAATTTATAATTATGAGATGTGATGTGATGTCATATGTGCAATGCTTTCTACATGTGATGCTATACAAATGTAATGTGATGCATGTATTTACAATTTGTTATGTACATGGAATGTTGATGATATGTATTGTATGATGATGAATGTCTATTATGCCATGATGTCCTAGATATCATAAATGCCTATATGTATGCATTTTTCTAACATGTATGTGTATATGCAAGATGAATGATATTTTTGTGTGTCATAGGACTCCATCATAATGCAAGAAAGAAGAACTGTTAGTGCGGAAAGAAAAGATTGAGAAATAATAAAAGAAATGAGATGGATGTTAGTATTAGCAATCTTCGATATTTCGCTATATCACAAAAGGTGTTGCACTTTATCATCATTGGGTGGGACTAATACAAATGGAGAAAAACACCATGATATGACATAGATCAAGGTGTGCAAGGTCATCCACTTGCCAACAACAGACAGTCGCAGACAAGGATTGTCGTTAACTCATACTAAGGGCACAAGTTTCCCCAGTCTTTTTGTCAAGACAAACCACAAACAACAAACAAAGTAAAATACGGATCATGAGATGTCATCGCTCCTCTAAATCCTTCATGGGAAATCCTTGAGGAAACTATTAACATGACTCAAAATCAAATTTAAAAGAATGTTGACAGACAACAGTCAAAGAAAACAAAATTCTGATATATCGTTGCTTCTCTAAATCCTTCATGGGACATCCTTGAGAAAGATAGTAACATAATTCCCAGTCATCGAGTCAAATAAAATGATAAGATAAATAAGCCATAATGTCAACAAGCCAGTAAAATATTTTCCAAAACTTGATCTTGGTTGCTTGATTCGTTTTGATTGATAGAAGGATTGATTGATAGAGCCTGTTTTCATGAGATACACATACCGGATAAGACTTGGAGTCTAGTTTCGATGTTATGACTATCTGTATAAGGCATGACAAAGCCTGGTTTCAGAAAGACATGTATCGTATAAGATGTTGAGTCAGATGTCGTTGATGTCATAACATGTGTAAGGCTATGATTGATTGTTTAGCAATCTCGATTATGCAGGAAGGACCCATCATGTATTAGACATTGATTTTTTTGCTGATATCAGTATTCAGGAAGGACTCATCCTGAATAAGACACAGGTTGATTGTTTTGATGATTTCTGTTTCCAGGAAGGACACATCCTGTAGCAGACATTAGTTGATCTATGTTGGTTGTTTCCTTGGCAATTTGTTTGATTGGACTTAGAGACATTGCTAACTTATTCACCAGATTGATGCATAACTTGATATGATGTGTGGACAATTGACTGTGTGTGACGAAAAAACCCTAAAGGGTTGACCTAGTGCGGCCTCGGGGGCTCATCGATTGATGGTCTTGCCTACGTTATACATGCAGAGACCTCGTAGTTCGACGTGACTCCAACTGACAAGACTGACTACAAATAAAAGACGTGTTTGATAGTGAATGTGACGAACCCTAATGGACTGACCTAGTGCGGCCTCGGGGGCTCATCGATTGATGGCCTTGCCTACGTTATACACACAGAGACCTTGTAGTTCGACACGACCAATGAACTTGTCATATAGACATATGGATTGAATCATGATTTTATAAAGACAAACCTAAACAGACTAACCTAATGCCTCAGGGGCACATCAGCAGATGGCCTTACCTACGTCCAGTCGCAGAGGCAACGTAGTTTGACTAATGACAAAGACTGACAAATGCGACTGACTCTGACTCTATTTTTGGACTTTTGACATGTTTTGAGTTTTTTTTATTTTAAGTTTTCTGATGTTTTTGGATTTTCTTAGGACATTTTGTGATGTTTTTTGGATTTTTCTATGGTTTTACGTCTTCAAAAAAGCCAATGTAAGAACCAATATGACACACGTCAAATGTTTTCCCCCATTCGAGTATAAGACCAATTGATTATGAATAGGGTAAAATGGGGGATATGAAATGCACTCGATGTCAATCGTTCCAGGTTATGGGAAAGACTACCACTTATTATGAATGGTATGTACAAGTGATAGATAGGAAAGATATGTGATATGTAAAGGAATAGGTAGTATGTACAGGGATAGGGTGTATGTACAGGGATGTGGTGTATGTACAAGGATTAGATTAGAATGATAGTAGACAAAGGATCAAAGTCAACTACACATGGCGCCTGTTTGCCAGGTTTTCACCATGGTACTTATCCAAAGCGCCACCAAAGTGGTTTTCACTATTGGACGAATTATTTCTCTTTACTGTTTTCTAGATTATCTAATTTTTTTGGTGTTACCAAGATGCCTGTTTGCCAAGTTTTCACCTTGGTAACGATTTTTTGTTGATTTTCTAATTTTTTGTATTTTCGCTAATTAAGACAAGGCTCTCAGAAGCTATGCGTAGAACTTCTTTAGATGAATACTATTTATTGGCGAGGACAATGGTTCCCCTTCAAGAGTAGAGAGTTGGTATGCTCCTGATCCAAAGGCTTTTGTAACAATATACGGTCCTAACCAGTTAGGTTCAAACTTTCCTGGATTTTCTCTGTTTGCTTGATTCTTCGGGTTCTCCATAAACCCAGGTCACCAATGTCAAAGTTTATGTTCAAGACCTTCATGTTATAGCTACGATGAAGGCGATTCTGATATGCTTGGAGATGGTCTAGTGCCTTCTATCTTCGCTCATCCAGGAATTCTAGCTCATGGAGTCTTGATACTTGGTACTCTTCATCATCAATGTGGCCTTTCAAGGATACCTTCAGAGAAGGAATCTTGACCTCAATAGGAAGAATAGCTTCAAAACCAAATACTAGTGAATAGGGAGTGGCGCCAGTGGGAGTACAGATACTTGTACGATAAGCCCATAAGGCAGGATTAAGCTATAAATGCCAATCACAGCCAGCATCATTGACAGTATTCTTAAGGATTATAATGATAGTTTTGTTAGATGCCTCTGCTTGGCCATTACCTTGTGGGTAGTATGGAGTGGAAAAGTGATGTTGAATATGAAATTCATCACAAAGATGGCGGACTTCTTGACTCTTAAATGGGCAGCCATTATCCATGATTATGGATTGAGGGACACCATACCGACAGATGATATAGTTCAGGATAAACTTAGAGATATGTGTGTCGGTAATGTATGTCATAGGAATAGCTTCAATCCACTTCGTAAAGTACTTAGTGGCAGTGATGATGAATTTGTGGCCATTAGATGATGTGGGGTGGATCTTACCTATGAGGTCGAGTCCCCATTGGGCGAAGGGCCATGGTGACATTATAGGACGAAGCTCCTGTGCTAGTGCATGTATCAAGTCTCCATGAACTTGGCATTGGCAACATTTCTTTATAAAGACATATGAGTCTTTTTCCATAGTAGGCCAATAATAACCCAGTCTCATAATCTTTTTGGCTAAGGTAGGACCGCTAGAATGGGAACCACATATACCCTCATGCACCCCATGCAAGGTTGCTTGTGCTTCATTAGAATCAAGACATCTCAGTAGGGTATTATCTAAGGCGCGTCTATATAGGGTGTCTCCAATGATGGTGTATTTGGATGACTTGCGGAGGAATGTCCTACATTGGTTGTTTGACAAGCCAGTGGGTATGATTTCGGCATAAAGGTAGTCATAGATTTCTTTGTACCATGGGGAATCAGGACCAACAATGTCACATACCATTTCAAAATTTGGGATATCGTAGGCTAGGATCAAAAGCTGTTCTACCAAAAACTCAAACTTAGGCACGTTGTTAGGAATGTCTAGAAGTGATGCAATTGTAGCCATAGCATCTGCTACCCTGTTTAAAACATGAGGTATCTAATGAAATTCAACCTTGTCAAAGTACTCTTTAAAGCTATTGGCCATGCGTTTGTATGGAGCAAGCTTCTCATCCTTAGTCTCATAATCATCATTTACCTATCTGATTACTAGTTGAGAATCGCCATATACCTGTAGGTTCTTAATTTTCCACTTGACTGCCATTCGTAACCCTGTCACTAGAGCTTCATACTCTGCTATGTTGTTAGTACATGGGAATGCAATCCTAAATAACTTAGGGATGGAATCACCCTGTGGTGTGATAAACAGTATACCAACCCCCAAGCCATGATTTGTATGTGAGCCATCAAAGTACAATTTCCATGTTATATTTGTGTCAATGGTGAATATAAATTCATCAGGAAATTCTACAACTAATGGATGATTTGCTTGTATTGGTGCGTCAACTAACTGATCAACAATGACTTGTCCTTTAATATCCTTTCTCTCCACATACTGGATATCATACTCACTAAGTATCATAACCCATTTGGCCAGTCGCCCTATTAATGCTGCCTTGCTGAGAAGATATTTCAAAGGATCTATTTTAGTAATCAACATCGTTTCATGGTTTAGCATATAGTGCCATAATTTTTGAGTAGCAAAGACTATTGCAAGACAGGCACGTTCAATGGTACTATAGTTGAGCTCATAACCTACCAAAGTCCGACTGATATAATATACTGCCCTTTTGTTGGTTGAATATTTTGCAAACTTGTGAGGTTTAGCAAAATGGTGGTTTCAACCACAGTGTGTGAGTTAAAACTCTCCTAATTAAGGGAAGGCTCCCCCTTTTCTACTAACTAAAACAAATATGGGTGGAATGATAACCTTTCCTCTTGTTTCAAGAAAGATTAAATTATTTTCTCTTTGCAGAAAAGTAGTATTAACTTTTAAATAAACTCTTATAGCAACTTGCAATAAAATCAAGAGAAAGGAAATGAAGTTTTCTGAAAGCTCAAAGACTTTCGTCACTTCCTTCGAGATGGGAAAACAATCTCAAGCGCAAAGTCTTGAAAATTTGATATCCTATCTACCCTTTTGAAAGATAATCTAATGACAATATACAACACAAGACAACACAAAGTCTGCAAGTATGATGTATCTATTAATTACTACAAATGGGAATTATTATGAGCACAAAGACTTGCAATTCTTCTTACCTTCTAAACTCAAATTATGAATTCAACCTTCAACATTCACAACACAAAGTTTGCAAATATTTCAATTGGAGCTCTCCTTAGTAATCTTCCACAATCTCCAAATAATCACAAAGTAATGCTCCAAAATAACATAAGAACACAATGGATGCAAAGTAGGACTTCAACACAAAGTCTAAAATTTCCAACTCTTTAATATTACTTGAAAGATAACAACTTATAACTATAAAGCTCAAAGTCTTTACGAGTACAAAATTTTGCAGAATTTTCTTGCTTGCCAAAAAGATAAAAATTACAAAGGACCCTCTCAAGTATTTATGGGAGAGAGGTCATGAGAAAAAGGTGGGAGGATCCCAACTAACTTGAGAAATTATCTCAACCACCAACTACTTGCAATTGACTTATTCCAAATTACAATCCTAATTTATCTTGACTTGTAATTTGATTACATGTAATTACAATCTTCAATAATGCAAGTAGCATGGCCGCTTGCCATTACAATTTCTGAATTTACATGTAATTTTTCAAAACAAAATTACAAATGCATAATTGAAATTATTCTAAGTGTCCAAGACACGACTCTAACTACATCATCCTTCATCTATGATGATCTTCATGCTGCTTCAGGATTTTAGAACTTGAAGTATTCAGGATTGGTGAAGACATCGCGAACTTGGAACGAGAATTTTCATTCTTAATGATCTTTGTGTCCTTGGCGAACTTCAACCTTATCACAGGCTTGGAGTAATACCATTTCTTTAGGAAGGAAGTTCTTCTCTTCGTTGCGTTCTTTTTCCATGCTTAATTCACTTTGTCCCTAGATGGCTTCATGAGGATTATTGACCTTCAGGCTGCTTCATGAATTACTGTTGTATCTCTTCTTCTTTTGTTCACTGATGAAAAACCCATAACACCTTATTCAAGATGAAATTGTTATAAAAAAATGCCCATGCCTTGATTTGTTGGTTTGATAGATCATGTGTGTAAACAAGATTGACAAGGGAAGGGATAAATTGATGCAAAAATGGGCTCACAAGTGAATTTCAGGTTTTGGAAGGCTGATAACAAGTGCATAGTGTAATCGGGATTTTTGGAACATATTACAAGTTTAAAAAGTGCAAGGTAGGAAAAATGAGAGGTCATTGCAAGTTTATTTTTGAAACTTCTACTTGCACTTTTGACCAAAACTTCCTACTTGCAGTTGGTTTATAAAATCCCGATTTGCAGCCAAGGGCATCATTTTTCTTTCTTTTTTTCGCAAAAAATGGAAAATGGTGATAATGAAGAAAAATGATAAGGGCGAATGGATATGAAATGGAAGTATGCGAATGAAAAATAGATGGTGAGAAAAGCGTATGAATGGAAATTAAGTGAGGAGCGAATGAAATAGGTGAATGAATGAAAGAGATACGTTTTTATAAAATGGAGGACGTATGAGAAACTCATTTTTTGTATAAGATGGTTTCTTTTTTATAAAAGAAAAATGTTGAAATCAAAGTTAAAGTGTGGATGATGGCTGTAAATTGCACTTTATAATGGTGTTTTATAAAAAGAAGAGGAATGAACACGAAATGAAAAGGAAAACGCGTTTTTATACAATGGAGATTAAAAGAAATCTGAAATCAAAAAACACCATAGTTATGAATAAGAAATAAAAGAAAAAAGTAACATACCTGAAAATGAGAAGAAAAACGAAGAAGAAAACCCTAAGCGCCTCACAAACTCAGAAAATGAAAAGACTTGATTATTTGTAGTTCAGAATCTGATTTTTCAGCTTGTAAATTTATGAAATCTCCATGGAATGAGGTAGACAAGCAAAAACAAACACAAACTACTCTATCTCAGTAATGGCGTCGGGTTTTTGAAAGCATATTGCAAGCAAAGATGAAACGCCATTCTTCAAGGAAAGAGTATTAAGTGTTTTAAACTCTAATCAGGGTTTTTAGAAGGTCTTACAAGTTCACTTAAATGAAATTCAAGCTTTTGAAAACTCATAACAAGTGAAAATATCATTAAAAAGGATAAATTAGACTTTTGGAGGCACTTTACAAGTAAATTTAAGTGAAAAGACTTAAATCGAAACTTTTTAAGTTCATTACAAGCTATTCAAGTGAAATTGGGTTTTTGATAACACATTACAAGTAACCTTTAGTTGAAATCGGAATTTTAAGAGTCAACAACAAGTTTACTTTATGATAAAAGACTCAAATAGGAACTTTTTAGGCTCATAACAAGTAACTTAAGTGAAATCGGGATTTTAAAGACATATTGCAAGTTCACTTTTAAAAAGTAACTTGTAAAGTGCTCTAAAAGTTCCTACAAATGACTTAAAATGAAAAATTTAAAAACAAAATTACTTGTAATAGAGATAAAAAGTTTCGATTACTAACTTGTAATAAGAAACCAAATCCCCTACTTGCAGTGATGCCCTAGAAACCCGAAATTGACCAAAAACATGAGAAAAATGACTCAGAATTTAACAAAAATGGACGAGAGTGAATGGAAAATGTTGGCCAAAAGAACTATAAACCCAAAACTGAAATTTCCTAACCTTTGCACCTCATAAAACGTACCTTAAGGCCTAAAAATGTTAAAATTTTGATGGGTTATCTCTTATTTTTGCATGTCAAAAATTAGGGACAACACCTTTCATGACCTTCATTGTCGTTCTGTACAAGCAATGCTCTGAGTGATGAATGGGTTGCTGTAATATAAAGAATCAATGGTCATCCTTCAACAGGTGGCATTAAGACTAGTGGTGTGAGTAAATATTTTTTAATTAGTTGAAAAGCCTCTCCGCACCTAGCTGTCCATGCAAAGGGTACCCTTTTCCTAAGTAGATGTTGAAAAGGATGTGTCTTATCGGCTAACTGCACTATAAATCTTCTGATGGATTGCAGTCTTCCTTGTAATGTCCTTAGTTGACTGAGATTAGTTGGCGGGGGCATGTCTATGATTGCTTTTACCTTGGCCGGATCCACTTCAATGCCTTGTTTGGAAATGATATAGCCTAAAAGCTTTATTGACTTGACTCCAAACACACATTTCTTGGGATTGAGTCTCACTTTATACTTCTCTAGCCTTTGAAATATCTTGTCTAAAACCTGTAAATGTTCTTCCCTTGTCTTGGATTTAACAATAAGGTCATCGACATAATCCTCCATAAGAGTGTGTACTAGATCATGAAAAATGGTGGTCATGGCACGTTGATAGGTTGCTCTAGCATTTTTGAGTCCAAAGGGCATAACATTACAGAAATAAGTTCCCCAAGGACAAGTGAAAGTTTCCTTAGGTTGGTCTTCAGTTGCAATTATGATCTGATTATATCTTGAAAATCCATCCATAAGGGACAACATCTCATATCCTATTGTCATGTCTACTATCATGTCTATGTTAGGCAAAGGGAAGTCATCCTTAGGATAAGCCTTGTTGATATCTCTAAAATCGGTGCAAATGCGGATCCCTCCTGTTAGTTTAGTGACTGGTACAAGATTGGAAATCCAATCTGCATAGTCGATTGATCTAATGAAACCAACGTCTAACAGTTTCTTGAGTTCTGCCTTGACTAGTAAAGCAATATGTGGATGCATTTTCCTCAATTTATGTTTCACTGGTTTGACACCTGGTCGTAAGGGTAAGTGATGTAGAACAAGTTCAGGATCCAACCCAGGCATGTCTACATATGACCAGGCAAAATTTATCTCTCTGTGCAAAGAAGTTGTGGAATTTCGATTGCTCTTCTGTTGTCAATGACGTTGCAAAATAAACCAGTCGAGGATTCTCTTATGTTCCTATGTTGACTTTGACTGATTCTTCAACGAGCATGGGTGACTTTTCCTGTGCAACGGGGAGAATGTTCAAAGCTCCATCCGTAGGTGCCTCAGAGAGGTTTTGGCCTTCTGATGCGTCCTTTATTTTTACTTTTTCATCGTCTAGAGGCGCCTTTCGGTTTTCACCTAGAGACTCATCCTTTTTATCTTGTTTATTCTTTTTCTCATTTTTGCGACTGGAAGGTTGAACATATTCCCCAAAATATGTTTTGTTGTCCAAGTCAATGGTAGAACCAGCCTTGTGATCACTGCTAGGTATGCCTTCTCGTAATCCCAGGAACTCAACAATTGCTTCGTTGTTCTCAAAAATGTCTAAGACAGGTGTGTCTTGTTGGTCCCAATCAATGAGTTGGGGATAGACTAAGGGCATGTCATCGTTGGAGTTATCAAAGTTTAATGGGTTCAAGGTAAGGACTGAGTTGTTCATATGGTCACAAAAGTCTTGTACTAAGTCTTGTTTGCTCTTAGGTTTAGATCTAGGTGGATTGAGAGATGGGCCTAATGCCAAGGTTTGGTTATCTGAAACAGATGGATCAGGTTGCCAAGAGGTAGGATCAAGTGATTCCCAATAGTAGTGTTTAAACCATTCCTCTTTTTTCACATTCTTTGGTGGATAGGAATTCAATGGATTTGGTGAGGATCTTAACATTAATTCAAGTTCTCCAAATAGCTTGTCAAGGTCCATGGAAGAGGTAGAGGATAGGGAATCCCACTCATAGTCGTTGGAGTCGGGGGAGTCATAGTGATATTGGTTTGATGGTTCATGAGATGTCTTAATATCTTCTGAAGCACTTACTTCCTTAATTAAGGGTGATGTGGTACTAGGATCACCAATCTGAATCAGTTGAAACCCAAGCCCTACGCCTTTTGGCCACTAAGAAACAAAGATTGGTTCAATCCTCTTGTCTTGATTTAAGCCTAAACCACTCTGTCCATTATATCCCTTGCTCTACATGATTGTGAAACCCTTTCCATATAGATTTGTAGGAATATGAGCCAGTGAGAGAGGTTCTTCATCATTTTCTCTATACAACCAGGATGTGACATCTTTTGTATTTACGGCCTCTTTGCTTAATTCTCCCCATTTAGTGAAAGTTGTTGTGGGAGGAACGTGTATAGTGACCATAGATTTTCTCCTATCTGATGTAGGTAAATCGTATGACTTAGGAGAAATCAAATGGCTAACACAATAAGATGTCTTCATGTAATACTCTCCACAACCCATGTCTTGGATCTCAACCCTAGGAGTGGTAGGAATTGAGGGTGAAATAGATGTTTGAGTGAGTGTGGATGGATCAACATAGGGAGATGGATTGGACGATGAAGCCTCTTGGTTTACTGGCACTTGGTGCTGGGGTATCTCTTTTAGATTGGTGCAATATTGGAATGGATTTGGATCACCATCTATAGTTATTTCAGTGCCATTGTAAGGGAATTTGAGACATTGATGATATGTGGAAGGGACCGCCTTCATGGCATGAATCCATGGTCTGCGTAGCAGAAGGGTGAGATCCAAGACCTAGAACTTTGTCTCCATTACTGCAGGACCAATTTTGATAGGAAGTGTTACCACCCCCTTTGATTTTCATTCCTCATCATCATAAGCTTTAATGACAATACTTTTAGTTGTGTCTACGCATGCTTCTGAGAAACCTAATGCTTTAATTAGTTTTAACGTGCACAAATTTAACCCTACTACTCCGTCTACCAAAAATCGTCTAACTTTGGTGTCATCAACAAGGACTTCAAGATGCAAAGGATCATTACAATTCGTCTTTTCAATTGTGTAGTCTTGTTTAGAAAATGTGGCATGATGGTTATTGGTCAAATAGCCCACCATTTCCTGGAAATGATTGACATCAAGATCATTGGGGACTGTGGTGTTTTGTAAATCCTTATCTAGAATGGATCGATGCTCAAGAGAGATACACAACAGTTCTAAAATTGAGATTTGGGCTGGGGTCTTCCCCAACTAGTCAAGTAGGTTATATTGTGACTTGGAAGGCTGTGGTGTTTGCTGCGATGGAGGACCTTGGCTAGTGATCTTCGTACGACGAGTGTTGACCGCACACTTAGGATTTGTATTGATAGTAATGGTATTGATATTCTCATCGGCGGCACGAAGGTGATGAATGGTTTTTCCACTATTATAATCATGCTTGGTAGTCGCATAGTTGGTTGACATATTGGTCTTAGTACTCAAACTGGGAACATTTCCTTTCCCATGGTCATGTAGTGGATCAGAAAAGACTTGATGATCAGTGTTTGATGACTTTTTTTCTTGTCCACTAACTTCAATTATTCTCCTTTCGACAAGATCTTGTATGATATTCTTCAGTTGGTGACAATTTTGTAGGTTATGTCCCTTAGTTCTATGATAATCACAAAAGGCATTGTCATCCCACCAAACTGGTTTAAATTGTCTTAGATCATATTGTCTTGGCTCTTGCAGTTGTATAAGATTATGTTGTAATAGTTGTTTGAATACGGACTCAATGGGTTCCCCTAAGGGAGTGAACTCGTGTTTTTGAAACCTCCTTTGTTGTTGCAGACGTTGAGTATTTTGGACCATGTTGGGAGGTTGATTGACAAAATTAAGTGTGTTGGCAGAAGTGTTAGGTCCTTGTAATGTGATGATTGGTCCTGCTTGTACAACTTTAGCATCAACTACCCCATCATTGGTAACGTTTTTGTTGCGAGACCAAAATCTGCTTCTATCATTGGGGGTGTTTTGCACGATCGGATTTCTATTGGATGTTGATGTCTTAAGTTCGCCTTTTTCAATGAGATCCTTTTCTATTATAACCCCTTTTTTCACTAGTTCTGAAAAAGATGTACAACAATGTACCCTTAAGTTACTCCTTAGTTTTGCATGAAGGTTTTCCTGGAACATAGTGATTTTTGTTTTTCAGGTATTTCGACAGGACACCGAGTAGCTATAGTCCTCGATCTCTAGAAGAAAGCGATGAATATTTCACCTTCATCTTGTGTTGTGTGACACAAGGTTGCTATATTTATCTTGTGGTCTATGTTGAAGGAGAATTGCTCAACAAATTTCTCAGCCAGTTCACCCCAAGATCTGATGCCATAGTCTAGACCTGAAAACCACTCTAGTGCAATTCCTACAAGACTTCTTCGAAATAGTCTCATAAGATATGTGGGGTCATAATCGAAATCTATACATATGGTAGAAAATTCCCTTATATTTTCTATCGAATTTCATTTTCCATTGTACTTAGGGAGATTCGATATGACATACCCGTAAGGGAAAGGGGTCATGTACAATGATCTATCAAAGGGAAATGGGCATATGTCCTTTGTTGAAAAGGATTTCTTAGTTGACACCGCCATGTTATCCATCTATGTTTGTAGTGCATGCATATGTGTTTGTAAGACGTCAACTTGGGTCAATGATGTGTTGGGCGGGTTATGTGGATTTGTGTATGTATTCTGAAATCCAAGGTCTCGTGATGGGTTTCGATTGAACATTGATATTGAGGTGGGTTTGGATTCAGAATGTTGGTAAATGTGTTATGGTCCGAAATCTACATAAATTGGTGTTGACTTGGGAACTGTGTGAACGAATTCTGAGTACCACTCTGGGAGAAGGGATTCTGATTCAAAATCTGTGTAAATTGGTGTTGACTTGGAATATGGGAGAATGGATTTTGATTCAGAATCGGTGTGAATGGATTATGACTGCCAATCTAGGAGAATAAACTCTGATTACCATATTGGAATGAGGGAATGCCTCTTGTTTGTGTAATCTATGGTATAGTACTAGTGGTTTGAACACTAGGTATGGTCGTTGACTGAGGTATGGTACCTGTGACGTGAACACTAGGTATGGCTGTTGACTGTGGTATGGTACTTGTGACACTGACATTTGGTGTAGAAGCTGATGTTTTAGATCTTTTACTCCCAACAAGAGGACCAAAGGGAGTGGATGATGATTCCCCTAAAGTGAAATTAAATCCTGATGTCATGCCAGACATACCAAATGGAGACATATGGACTGTCGTACTTTGTGTAGGTATGCCAAATGGTATGGTTGTATTTACTTGAGGTATAGTAGTACTGCCAGTCGTTGTATTTGTCCCTTGTGTAGGTTGAGTTTGTAAGGTGCTAATATTGAATCCTGTGGATAAGGTAGTGCCTTCAGCTAGCAATTTGGCTAAGTATCATTGATGATCGTTTGCTAGGTACTCATCTACAAAAGAGTCAAACTCAGGGTCCTGTGCTGTAGCCTCTATGTCCTCTACTGTAATGTGTCCTTGAGTGTTTCTAGTGGTGAATTTGTCTAATAAAGTCCTGTGAGGTCTTGTGGAGAATGGATTGATGAATTTGTTTGGGTTTGACATCTTTTCTCTCTCTTTTCTTAGACCTAGTTTCAACCATGTAAGATAAGCTCAATATGCAAGGAATGCAAAACTACGTCTATGGACAATATGACTCTAGTCTATGTTTTTGGGATTTTCTGAATGCAAAATAAGGAATGTTCTAGGATGACGCTAGTCTAAAATGACAATATCTAAAGATGAAAAGTCTAAGCAAACTTCTAAGGTAATCAATTTTGTAAACCTGATATGAGGGTACCAACTACCTAAAGTCCAACCAAGGTGTCAATTTAGTTATGTCAAGGAACCAATGTGGGATGAGGATCAAAGATAAGTTCAGTTTCCTAACTAGACTGATGAGCTAGGATAACTCTCTGTAGGTCAAAGGATATAATGATAGGACTAGGTTGAATGACATATTTCGTCGACGCTATGATTTTTCCAAAGTGTAGATGGTGAACCTATCCTAAAGTTTGTAAAACTGACTTTCCTAGAAGTTTAAATCTAAAGGCAATATGTACTCAAAGATTGAAAGTAAAACTTAGAATCAGAACGACTATAGTAATGACTAAATGATACCTAAAGGATGTAAAATTGAGCAAATCATTTCAAGTTTCTATCCAAGGACAAGTAAGACAAATCAAAGACTGGTAATGACAGTGTTGACTGGACAGTGACTGTGAATTCTGGTTTTCTAATAATCTGGAAAATGTGTCACATAATTTATCAAATGCGGTTATGTTTCACAGTTGCGGTTTTCTATCAATCAATTGTGTGTTTCTGGTAAAGTTCAGTGTCTGAATCTGGCAGATGCGGTTAAGTTTGTCACAGATGCAACTCGTAATGACAGTTGCGACTCAGATTGTAACAGATGCGATTTTCCTAAACTTACGCACTGGTGAAATTTTTGCGATAGTGGCAATTGCGTCGTTGGAGGTTGCAGTTGCGGCTCACCTTGTCAGATGCGTCACAAAATATTATAATTGCGGTTTTCGAAGATGGATGCAGTTTTTGAAAAATCAAATGCGAGCTAATCTGGCAGATGCGACTCTAAGGTAAACATATGCAACTCGACAGAACAATTGTAACTTTCTGGTGAACAGTTGCGACTCTGTTGTATTTTCAGTGAATTGAGATATAAAATTGACGCTATTTTTTGTGATCAAGTTCTGGAAAACAAAGACAATCATAATACAAAGTGTTTTCAGTTTGATTTTTGACTCAAAGAACGTTGAATTTGACAACAGACAAGCACATCCTAGGCTATGAAGGACAATATTTACTGAGTTCTCACTTGGGTTTCCCTAGCTACACTTATTCAAGGTGGATGATTAGTACCTTGACCCCTCTGGCTCCCCTCCACGGCTCATTAACGTCATTCAGGGCAGCCAAGCTACAGTACCCATGAACATCCCATGGCATACCTTCACCTCTACACATGAACCGTAAGAATATGAGATGACTTCATGGGTCCGACCTGCTGCACCAGTAAATAGAAGGATTTTGGACACTATAAACAAAGGTGTTTAATTAGGGAATTTCGTTCATAGGGCATGATCCATGCGGCGAGAGTCCCCTTTCGAATCCATCTCATCAGAACCATACACGTGATTCTTGGGCTTTCCCCAAGAATCCACTTTTATATATCGGCTGGAAGTCCCTCGGGTTCAGGGTGCTACCGGTCTGAGTCATTCTGGGGTGTGTACTTTTTCCCACCAGAACAGGCCCAAGTTCTAGAGTTGGTAACCGTTTCTCTTACACCCAGGATCGCACAAATGCGCAAGGGGAGAGGATACTTCGATATACCAAATCGTGAGGGTAATTACACAATCGTGCTTTTGCACCAAACACAGTAGACACTTGTTAATTTTAATCCAAATGAAACATTTGCTACACTACCAAACAATTTGTTTAAAAAATTTAACTAGGGTCTTCAACATGCATTCTGTAGAAAGATTCATTAGTAATTTGATATTGGTCTTTGACTATCTATCTACAAAAACTTCGTTAACTCCTCAAGACACACGTTGAAAACAAAAGATTAGTGAAAATAAAAACACGAAAGGAAATTGTAACTTGAAAGTCCAAAACCTAAAAATATACCAGTCGGATGCGTCGTTTTGTCTGTCAAATGCGTCGCGATATTTTACCAGCCAATTGCAGCTCAAAAAATGACATATGCTTGATTCCTTTTCAGATGCGCTGTTTCCGTTCACAGATGTGGTCAACAAAGTTAATTGCGTCGTTTCATCAAACTAATGCGTCTCTGAATGTCAATTATTGTGTTTCGTCAAATTAATGTGTCGTTCCGTACAAAACTTTTAAAATCAAATAAAAGTCTACAGATATGCGAAGATGGTATCTTCACGTTGGGTTCACCAAATGTAACGTCTAGAAAATGCAGAGAAACAGATCAGAGCAAACATGCAACGCAATCTAAAACTCTAATGCAATCTAAGCTAAGCAACAGAGAACAAAGGAAAGCCAAAACGTAAATAAACTGAACAATCTCACCCAATATGTACGTAATTCCATGTATCATCTCGATTTCCCTTCTCCATTTTGTCGTTGTAGTATAATTGCCCTCATATTTTCAAAAGTTCGTGCAAGTATAGCCTATGATAGTGATTTAGCAAAACATCGAAGATTCAAAATAGTTGCTTCAAAAGTCCTAAGATTTCTAGAGAGATTGGAATGATGAATGACAGATCGATTTATAGAAAATTGATCATTCGAATGACAGGTAAGGATTGAAAGATCAACAGACGATTGAGATCAAATGATTAGACATGCATTCTGATAACTGTTAGTAGTGATATGAGTGATATAAATTAGAAATAGAAACAAAGATTAAATAAATGATTTAATCTTTAAGTTTGGTATTCAAAAACAAAAGAATTATCTTTGCATGACAAAGATAAAGATGGATTAAAGCAACTCTATGTTCGAACGCACGAACAAGATTTAATTAATTAAATGGGAATATTTAATTAATATGCATGTACAGGCAATTGAGTTAGAACTAGATGACTAAATGATATGACGAAGAGATTACTCGGGAAAGCAACTCAGACACTAAATCCTGAGTTAACTTGAGAAATTAAAATAGATGTCGAGTCGAGTCAAAGTGAATACTTAGATAACTCACACAATTATCTAAATATAAAGGAATGCGTTAAAATAGAATTTATGAATTAAATAATCCATTTAATTCAATATTTGATATTGGAAGAATAATTAAATAAATAAGATTTATTTAATTAAGTGACGAAGTTTAAATGAATAATTAAATAAATTAAGGATTTATTTAATTATAGTTGAAGTATAATAAAGAGTAAATTAAATAAGAATTTATTTAATCGAAGAAGAAGGATAAGGTTAATTAGTAACATAATTAAATAAAAAGTGTTTATTTAATTAATCAGATGGAATAAAGAAAAGTATGATTTAATTAAATAATTAAGATTATTTAATTAATAGAAGAAATGAAGACTTTAGTGAATAATTAAATAATTAGAATTATTTAATCATGACCATGAAGAATACGAATTATGAAGAATATTGAAGTCGCAGGCTTAAACCATATTTCAATGTCTACATTATCTGTAGGAAAGGTCAATTAACATGATGTTAAATTGTAACTTACAGGTTGTAAGTAACTATTACCATGAATTTAAGTTGATTTGAAAGTGAATTTGGAATTGAATTATGTTTGAGAGTGATTAGTTATTTGGCTGTGAAATTGTTAATTTAATCTAATTGATAAATGAAATTGCCATATTGAATTTTCAATTGGATGTAAGATCAAATTTTTATATCATTTAATTGGTATTAAATTAGGAGTTTGGTGCAAAAGATTTTTTGTATTTGTTTGCACCAAATGGTATCAGAGTAGGGGATCTTGAGTGTGGAGAGGATCCACTAGGACCTGCGAGTAGAGAAGAGTGTGAAGACAGTAGAGTAGAAGCTCATGTGAGGGATGTTGTAGAGTTGTGAGCAGTGAGAGAGCTTGAAGCCACGAAAAGATTGCGAAGAGTATGATGTGGATTGCAGATTGAGATGAGATTGCATCAGACAAATATGGGATGGGTCGTGAGGAGACCCATGTGAATATTGTTTTGGGAGTTCAATATTGGGAGAAAGTAGAAAATGAAAAGTTTGAGGAGATGGGAAGGATAGTTCGTGAGGAAGTGGGGAAGATTAGGCCAGGGTAGAGGTACTGGAAAAGAAAATTTAGAAGAAGAGGGATCTCTTTAAAGAGGATAGCCAAAAGAAGAGTGGATGAAATGAGTGTTGTAGCCTAAGATGAAAGGAGAAAAATGTGAGAGTAGCCCCTACATAGGATAAAGATGTAGTCGTGATTACAATAGTAGAGAATGGAAAAGGTGAAGAAGATTTGTTGGCACAAATTTTAGTGAAAGAGGGTGAATGGTTTGAAAAGATCACAACGAAAAAATGAGAGAAATATGTTGTAGCAATTGAAGACAACATCACAGTGAAGGACGTAGAGGAAGATGTCATAGCAACAAAGAAGGATGACGTATTTTCAAAAATTTGTGAATTTGGTCATGATTTTTATTTACCTTCATTTGTGAGAGGAGAATGAAGAGTATGATGAGGAGAAAATAGAGGAGGATATGGAAATCTTTAATTTCCATAGAGTCGATCATATTGACTTGTGTGTGGATGAGTGGGCAGGAAAATTTTGGTGGAGGTGGTTGGTTTGTGGTGGGTCAAAACAAATGAAAGAGGAGAAGAATGGAGAGTTTTTATGGTGGAGGAGGAAATTCTATGGTGGAAAAGAGTCCACGAGAGGGAGAAGGAAGAGAATGGAGTGTTGTTGGAGGAAGATGATGGTGCTCCAACAAAATGTTGGAAAAGGAGGAAAAGGGTATAATTTGGTGCACTTGTTACAGTGATGGAGCTCGCTACAGATTGTTCACAATGTTGAAGGGAATTTCTATCACTCAACTCCACCTTTGTGAGCCTATGCTAACAAATTTCCTACTCGACATGTTTGATGTAGGAGCACTTAGGTGAATGTGCAACCAACATCACACGAAAAATAATTGTTCTAGGAGATCGGCCAGATTTCTTGGTGAACCTTCTTATGGATATACTATTGAATATATCCTTGGATTTTATGTCAAAGGTTTCATGGTTAATATACACATTTAGGTTTTAGAGAATTGATGGTTTTATGTCTTCAGCTAGTAATTTGGAAAAGTTTTAAAATTTCCATTTTTTTGAGGTTTGATGCAAAATGACTTGGTGGAGGTCTTAGGAATGTTTAAATATATGTCTCTACCAATTTTTCATTAAATTTCAAGCAAATGATGTTGAGTTATCATGGAATTTAGTTTTTAGCTTCATTGGCCAATTGGCGAATGATATTGTTTGGTATAGCCCACATATTTTCTTTTTTCAATGATATTTTTGCGATTGTGTTATCTACTAATAGCATCGATACAAACTAATTTCAAGATTCCATGATGGAAAATATATGTCTATTTCTTTGTTGGTCAATTGATGTTGGTAGAAGCATATGTTGGCAAAACAAGGACAGACAACTGAGAGGGGGGTGAATCAGTTGTCACAGAAATTTAAACTTTTTCTAACTTAACTTATCCTTAATCTCAGATCTGATGAATGAACAATTAACCATAAGCAATTAACACATCAGAGAGACAATGAACACCAAGATTTTTTTTACGTGGAAACCCTGTTAAGGGAAAAACCACGGTGGATGTTAGTCCACAAGATTATACCCTACTAAAAGTATAGTGAAAAACAATAAGGGGAATGCACATGCATTCAGGCACACTACCTAGAGCTCACTGCCCAGCAAAGTTGGATTAAAAATCTGGAGGGTATGAACTGAGAAAATAGCTTATGCTCAAGCCTAATTACAGTTCCAATTAAGCTCAACACTTCTTCACACTTCGCACAATCTTCTTCACACTTTGCTCAATAATGATATTCACACATACGCACATAGGAGCACATGAAGTATACTTTCCACCGATCACATAATCGCTCTTATATATTCGCTACAGGAGATTTCATCACAACTTAGTCGGCCAAGAAAAATAAAATATATTTTCAATGTCGGCCCAACTTTACAATTAGATTTTCAATGTGGATCCACCAAGGTCGGCCACAACATAGTGGAGACCCAAATTAATATCTCCAACACAAAATACTTTAATTAATTTTTCCACGAAGATCCACAACATGCTACCACTAACATGTTGGCCAAGAACATGAAAAATTGAACATGCGCACAAAGATCTTCAACCACGAGCTCACCGAGTAATGTGGACGTACCACAAAGATAGAGAATGAATTAAAGACATCTGTGAACACCAAGAAACAACAGAGAAGCATCCGCAACAACTGAGATAACTAGAATCACACAATCTTCATTCAAGAACACTAACAAAGACCAACAAAATACTGTCAGACCATAACTCACAAAGAACTTCACGTGGACCTCTGAAACTTCCGATAGATGATCTAGAAACATTCAACAATAAACCCTTTAATCCACATCAGCTAATCTTTTACGTACAGAACAAAACGCCTTCATGACCTGCACAGTTCCACTAGGAACCTGAAACACTTTTTCTTATAATTTTCTCAATATCCTTGACATATACAGTAATAGATACACCAAATGCTAATAGTGTTGACATCAATGACAACCACATATCATCAAACACATCCATAGCATCCAACAAACTCCCAACAATCTCCCCCTTTGGCATTGATGGAAACACATGATGTGAAAAATACCATCAACCCAACATGCTGACTTCTTCTGCACTTCATTTTTGAAAAGATTTGTCATGTTTCTCTTCTCCCCCTAAGATGTTTTTCACATTACTCTTCCCCCCATTTGACATCAATGGAAAAGGTAACCATGACCTTTCCATACACTCTGAACCACATATCTGCACATCTGACTAGTCCCTCTGAGTAGCAGCCACGAAAACATCAATCCATATCAAAATATAGCAATGAGGCTCATGGATTGATGTAAGTAAATGCATCATTTAGTTCTTATTAGGAGGGGTAATTACCCCTAGCATTCCTCTGAGATACTCAAAAGTATCTTTCAACAATGGCTTAGTAAATATATCTGCAATCTGTTCTTTGGTAGGCACATACTCCAGTCTGACTTCTTTCTCATTCACTTTCTCTCTTATGAAATGAAACTTTATTGATATATGTTTTGTCTTAGAGTGCAGTAATGGATTCCTTGATATATTTATTGCACTTGAATTGTCACAGTATATGGCAATAGGCTCTTCATATATTACCTTGATATCTTTTATCATTTGTTTCTTCCATATCACTTGAGTATAGTTATTTGCAACAACAATAAATTTTGCTTCAATAATGGATAGAGAAATTGAGTTTTGATTTTTACTTAACCAGGATACTAGCTTCTTCCCTAGGAAGAAAGCACCACCACTAGTACTTTTCTTGTCATCTGCATCACCAGCCCAATCTGCATCAGTGTATGCACACAAAGTGAGATCATCATCCTTTGGATACCAAAGTCCAAAGTCAATTGTTCCTTTCAGATATCTAAAGATTCTTTTGACAACAGTCACATGTGATCAGCTTGAAATCTAGCAACCATACATACAACATTCATAATATCCAATCTAGTCTGAGTCAAGTAGAGCAATCCACCGATCGTTGATCTATATCTAGTTTGATTTGTTTTAGGAGAGTCATCATTTTGAGTCAACTTACATCTGGTTACCATGGGAGTACCAACAGGTTTGGAGTCTTCCATTCCAAAATTCTTCAACAGTTCTCACATATTTGGACTGAGATATGAAAATCCCCTGGTCCAACTATGTAATTTTGCAATCCCAGAAAGAACTTCATTTCACCAATCATGCTCATCTCAAATTCACTCTTTATCTCATCAGCAAACTTCATGCATAGATTATCATCTCCACTAAAAATGATGTCATCAACAAAGACTTCTATTATTAACTCCTTATCATGATCTAATTTGAAGTATAAGTTACTATCAATAGTACCTTTAGTGAATCCAAGCTTCAGTAGATATTTGTCCAATCTGGCGTACCAGGCTTTGGGGGCTTGTTTGAGTTCATATAGAGCTTTCTTCAATTTGCAAACCATATCTTCCTTATATGTTAGCTGAAATCTATTTGGTTGTTCAATGTACACTTCTTCTAGTTCCCCATTCAGAAATGCAAACTTTACATCCATTTGATAGACTTTATAGTTCTTATAAGCAACATAAGCAAGAAATAATCTTACTGCTTCAATTCTAGCAACAAGAACAAAGGTTTCTTCGAAATCAATACCTTCCATTTGAGAGTACCCTTTACATACCAGTCTTGCCTTATTCCGGACCACTTCACCTTCCTCATTCAACTTGTTTCTGAATACCCACTTAGTACCAATCACATTTTTGTCTTTGGGCCTAGGAACCAGTGTCCATGTGTCATTCTTTTCAATCTGTGTCAGTTCTTCTTTCATGGCTTTCAGCCAGTGTTCATCTTGACAGGCTTCAGTGACACTCTTAGGTTCAATCTTGGAAATCAGACAATATTCTTCTGCAATTTTTCTTTTAGTTTGCACTTGTTTACTCTTATCTCCTATGATTTGACTTTTAGAGTGACTTAACTTTACATACCTTGGAATCTTGGGACTTTCTCAGACTTTTGTATCTTCTAAACTTTTTTTTACACTTGCACTTGTTTGGGCTTCCTGGCTGATTTGATTTACCATAACAACTTATGGTTGCTTCACTGGAACATATGGAATAATCTGAAATAGATTTGGTGTTTGAGTGTTCTTCCCTTGATTTGTGTTGTCTTCATTTGAATCGTAGCTGCATCGTCTAGATGATTTGACAGAGTCCTCATCAAATCTGACATTTGCACTCTCAACAATCTTTCTCAGTCTTTTGTTATAGCATCTGTATGCCTTGCTCTTTGTGGAGTAACCTAGGAAGATCCCTTCATCGCTTCTAGCATCAAACTTTCCTATATCATCATCTCTCCTGATATAACATTTTCTTCCAAAAATCTTGAAATACTTAACAATAGGCTTGTAACCGAACCATAATTCATAAGGGGTCTTACCAAAATTACCATTCACATTTACCCGATTCAAAGTATATATAGCAGTGCTTACCGCTTCACTCCAGTACATCTGAGACACATTCCCTTCCATCATCATTGTTCTGGCAGCATCCAAAAAATTTATATTCTTTCTTTCTGCAACTCCATTTTGTTGAGGGGTTCGAGGAGCAAATAACTGTCTTTTAATTCCATGTTCTTCACAATAAAAATTGAACTCTTTTGAAATGAATTATCCACCTCTGTCAAATCTCAGGCATTTGATTTTCAAACCTTTTTTATTTTCTGCCATGGCCTTGAAACTTTTGAACTTGTCCAATGCTTCACACTTTTCTCTTAAAAAGGAAACCCAAATCATTCTAGAGTAATCATCAATGACCAACATAAAATACCTTTCTCCATGAATACTTCTAACTCTAGAGGGACCACAAAGATCAGTATGTAGCATTCCAACACATTATTTGAATGAAATTGTTTGCTCTCGAAGGAAACTCTAGTTTGTTTACCCATCTGACATTCTTGGTAGATTACATTAGCAGGCTTCACTAACCTAGGAAAATCTCTTACTGCTTGAGTAGAACTTATCTTGATAATGTTGTCAAAGTTTACACGACACAACCTCATATGCCACAACCAACTTTCATCTATTTGAGCAATTAAGAAACTTCCACTAGCAATATTCAAGTGAAAAATATTACCTTTAGTTTTCACACCAGTAGCAATAATGTTTATGGAACTCCTACGAATCTTGCATTTTCCATTCTCAAACTATAGATCATATCCCTTGTGTACCATTTGTCCAACACTTAACAAGTTATGCTTTAGGCCTTCAACATAGAGAACATCATTAGTGTTTTCCTTACCACCAAGGCTAATAGAACCTCTTCCATGAATCACACAAGTATTGTTATCTCCAAATCTTACAACCCCACCATCATACTTCTCTAGACTCACAAACTTGCTTTTATCACCGGTCATATGATGTGAGCATCCACTATCAATGACCCACTCATATTTCTTCTCAACTCGGGCTACAAATGCTTTCTTATCTTCAATAGATTCAGTAGGCACAAGCTTATTTTCAATGGTAGAAATGAAATCCCATTCATCTTCATTTCCATTGTTTTTATCAGACTCATCATCAGTTACCACTCCTTTAGCAAAGTAGCATTTCTTTTGGAATCTAGGTTTTCTAGGCTTAGACCTAGGAACTCTTTCAGGACATCTTGATGCAAAATGACCTATCTTACTGCATGAAAAACATTTAATAGGCAACACATCTTCATACTTACCTTTTCCTCTTCCTTCTTGCTTTGTAGTCAGTGCTTCCAGTTCTTGTACTTCTCTTTCTTTGTCTTCAATTTGTTTCAGTTCATCATATTTAGATATCTTTCAGAGCTCTCTCCCAGACTGTATCTTTTCTTGTAACTTCTAGACACAGTAGCTTTGAATGCAGATTCAATTTTTGGTGTAGATTCACCAAATTCACTTATTTCAAAAGCAGCGAGCTTCCCTATCAGTGTATCTCTTGTCATCTTGTTTACAGACATAAATTCCTCAATAGCATGAACCTTCATTTTTTAAGGAGGCAAGGATCTGAGTATCTTAGCCACAATTTCATCCTCACTCACTGAACCACTAGGAAATTTAATACCTAGCACTATTTCATTTACTCTCTGCATAAAAGAAGTAATATTTTCGTCTTCACCCATCTTCAGATTCACATACTTTCCTTTTAAGCTCTGTAGCTTAGCCCTCTTCACTTGTGTATCTCCTCCATACAAAGTTTCCAACTTCGTCCAAATCTCATGAACTGCCTACAGACCTATAACATTAGCCATCTTCAAATCTGTTAGATCACTCACCAATGCTTCCATTGCTCTAGTATTACTTTCAACATCTTTGATCTCATTAGCAGAGGAGGTACCATTATGAGGAATAGTATATTGATCTCTTGTAATCTTCCAATAAGCATCACCAATGCACTACAGATGAAATTGCATCCTGACTTTCCACAGTGCGTAGTTGGTGCCATCAAATCTAGGACTGTCCTTCTTGAATGTTTCCATCCCATATCACCTCAAGCTGTTAGACTTCTTCAGAGGAACTAGCTCTAATACCAATTGTTGGAAAAACAAGGACAGACAACTAAGAGGGGAGGTGAATCAGTTGTCAAATAAATTTAAACTTTTTCTAACTTAACTTATCCTTAATCTCAGATATGATGAATGAACAATTAACCATAAGCAATTAACACATAAAAGAGACAATGAACACCAAGATTTTTTTTACGTGGAAACCTTGTTAAGGGAAAAACCATGGTGGATGCTAGTCCACAAGATTATACCCTACTAAAAGTATAGTGAAAAACAATAAGGGGAATGCACATGCATTCAGGCACACTGCCTAGAGCTCACTGCTCAATTACAAAAGGGGCTCACTTCCCAACAAAGTTGGATTAAAAATCTGGAGGGTATGAACTGAGAAAATAGCTTCTGCTCAAGCCTAATTACAGTTCCAATTAAGCTCAATACTTCTTCACACTTCGTACAATATTCTTCACACTCTGCTCAGTAATGATATTCACACATATGAACATAGGAGCACATGAAGCATACTTTCCACCGATCACACAATCGCTCTTATATATTCGCTACAAGAGATTTCATCACAACTTAGTCGGCCAAGAAAAATAAAATATAGTTTCAATGTTGGCCCATTTTTACAATTAGATTTTCAATGTGGATCCACCAAGGTCGGCCACAACATAGTGGAGACCCAAATTAATATCTCCAACACAAAAATACTTTAATTAATTTTGCCACGAAGATCCACAACATGCTACCACTAACATGTTGGCCAAGAACATGAAAAACCGAACATGCGCACAAAGATCTTCAACCACGAGCTCACCAAGTAATGTGGACATACCACAAAGATAAATAATGAACTAAAGACATTTGCAAACACCAAGAAACAACAGAGAAGCATCCACAACAACTGAGATAACTATAATCACACAATCTTCATTCAGGAACACTAACAGAGACCAACATAATACTGTCAGACCATAACTCACAAAGAACTTCACATGGACCTTTGAAACTTCCGGTAGATGATCTAGAAACATTCAACAATAAACCCTTTAATCCACATCAACTAATCTTTTACATACATAACAAAATGCCTTCATGACCTACACAGTTCCACTAGGAACTTGGAACACTTTTTCTTATAATTTTCTCAATATCCTCAACATATACAGTAATAGATACACCAAATGCTAATAGTGTTGACATCAATGACAACCACATATCAGCAACACATCCATAGCATCCAACAAACTCCCAACAACATCAACTATAAAGAAATACATTTGCATATTCTTAAAGGATCTTTGAATAATATATGATTTTGTGTTAATGCCTCAAGATCTCTTTAGTAAGATATAATTTTATTTAAATATTTTAAGGAATGATAAAAGAAGAGCATAATATTTAGAAAGGGAAAAGTTAGGCTTGGCTAGTTGGGAGGCAACGCCTCATCTCCCAGTGATTTAACAATGGAGCATTTATGGTTTAAAAAAATAGAAGAGAAGTGTGTGCGGGTAGTTGACAAAAAAATAAGAGTTGCGAAAGGGAGGAGTTAGTGAAGGGGCACACATGATAGAGGGGGTTGCGTGAGACTTAATAAAACTTTGTGAAGAGAAGGTAATTGGCTAGGCATTGGGAGTTTGAAAAGAAACTACGACGAGGTGAGAGGGGTGCCCTAGCCTGAGAAGAGGTTGCATAGTGATTTAGGAAAGAAAATTGATGCTAAGGAGAAAGGTAGGAGTGCACTACTAATAGAGGAAGGCAATAAATCTATATTGTGCCGCACATGAATCAAATGCTGGAAAATAGGAACTAAACAAAAGTTGTACCATGTACAAGGTAGTAATTGGAAGTTGGTTAAATTTTTCTAAATAATAATACAAGTTGCGTATAAACAAAGGGAAGTGAGAATTCAATCAATGGAAAATAGAGAAGAAGAATATTGAAGTGCATATCTGATGAAGGGACCTATAGGAAATCAGATAGGAGTTTGATTATTGTATTATTTGTAGGAAAGGTCAATTAACATGATGTTAAATTGCAACTTACAGGTTGTAAGTAACTATTACCATGAATTTAAGTTGATTTGGAAGTGAATTTGGGATTGAATTATGTTTGAGAGTGATTAGTTATTTGGTTGTGAAATTGTTAATTTAATTTAATTGATAAATTAAATTTTCATAGTGAATTTTTGAATGGCTGTAAGATCAAATTGTTATATCATTTAATTGGTATTAAATTAGAGTTTGGTGCAAAATATTTTTTGTATTTGTTTGCACCAAATGGTATCAGAGTAGGGGATCTTGAGTGTGGATTGGATCCACTAGGACCTGCGAGTAGAGAAGAGTGCAAAGGAAGTAAAGCAGAAGCTCTTGTGAGGGATGTTGCAAAGTCACGAGTAGCAAGAGAGCTTGAAGCCACGAAAAGATTGCGAAGAGTGTGATGTGGATTGTAGATTGAGGTGAGATTGCATTAGACGAAGATGGGATGGGTCGTGAGGAGACTCATGCAAATATTGTTTTGGGAGTTCAATATTGGGAGAAAGTAGAAAATGAAAAAGTTTGAGGAGATGGGAAGGATAGTCCATGAGGAAGTGGGGAAGATTTAGGCCAGGGTAGAGGTACTAGAAAATAAAATTTAGAAGAAGATGAATCTCTTTAAAGAGGATAGCCAAAAGAAGAGTGGAAAAAATGAGTGTTGTAGCCTAAGATGAAAGGAGAAAGATGTGAGAGTAGCCCCTACATAGGATAAAGATGTAGTCATGATTACAATAGTAGAGAATGGCAAAGGTGAAGAAGATTTGTTGGCACAAATTTCAGTGATAGAGGGTGAGTGGTTTGAAAAGATCACAACGAACGAAAGAGAGAAATATGTTGTAGCAATTGAAGACAACATCACAGTGAAGGACGTAGAGGAAGATGTCATAGCAACAAAGAAGGATGATGTATTTTCAAAAAATTGTGAATTTAGTCAAGATTTTTATTTACCTTCATTTATGAGAGGAGAAATTGAAGAGTATGATGAGGAGAGAATAGAGGAGGATATGGAAATCTTTAATTTCCATAGAGTCGATCATATTGACTTGTGTGTGGATGAGTGGGCAGGAAAATTTTGGTGGAGGTGGTTGGTTTGTGGTGGGTCAAAACAAATAAAAGAAGAGAAGAATGGAAATTTTTTTGGTAGAAGAGGAAAGTCTATGGTGGAAAAGAGTCCATGAGAGGGAGAAGGAAGAGAATGGAGTGTTGTTGGAGGAAGATGACGATGTTCTGATAAGATGCTAGAAAAGGACGAAAAAGGCATAATTTGGTGCACTTGTTACAGTGATGGAGCTCACTACAAATTGTTCACAATCTTGAAGGGAAATTCTATCACTCAACTGCACCTTTTTGATCCTATGCTCACAAATTTCCTACTCAACATGTTTGATGCAGGAGCACTTAGGTGAATGAGCAACCAACATCACACCAAAAATAATTGTTCTATGAGATCGGTGAGATTTCTTGGTGAACCTTCTTATGGATATACTGTTGACTCTATCCCTGGATTTGATTTCAAAAGTTTCATGGTTATACACCTTTAGGTTTTAGAGAATTGATGGTTTTACATCTTCAACTGTCAATTTGGAATAGTTTAAAATTTCCATTTTTGTGAGGTTTAATGCAAAACGACTTGGTGGAGCTCTTAGGAATGTTTAAATATGTCTGTCGGTTTTCATAATATTTTGAGCAAATGATAATGAGTTATCGTGGAAGTTAGTTTTTAGCTTCATTGGCCAATTGACAAATGATACTGTTTGGTATATCCCACATATTTGATTTTTTCAATGATATTTTGTGGTTGTGTTATCTAATAGCGCCGATACAATCGAATTTTGAGATGCCACAATGGAAAATATATGTCTATTTCTTTGTTGGTCAATTGGTGTTGGTAGAAGCATCAACTATAAAGAAATACATCTGCATATTCTTGAAGGATCTTTAAATAATGTATGATTTTGTGTTAATGCTTCAAGATCTCTTGAGTAAGATATAATTTTATTTAAATGTTTTAAGGAATGCTAAAAGAAGAGCACAACATTTAGAAAGGGAAAAGTCATGCTTGGATAGTTGGGAGGCAACGCCTCATCTCCCAATCATTTAACAATGGAGCATTTATGGTTTAAAAAAATAGAAAGGAAGTGTGTGCAGGTAGTTGAGGGAAAAAAAGAGTTGCAAAAGGGAGGAGTTAGTGAAGGGGCACATAGGATAGAGGGGGTTGTGTGAGACTTAATAGAAGTTTGTGAAGTGAAGGTAATTGGCTAGGTGTTGGGAGTTTGAAAAGAAGCTACGAAGAGGTGAGAGGGGTGTCCTAGTCTGAGAATAGGTTGCATAGTGATTTAGGAAAGAAAATGGATGCTAAGGAGAAAGGTAGTAGTGCGCTACTAATAGAGGAAGGCAATAATTCTATGTTGCGCTACACATGAATCAAATGCTGGTAAATAGGAATCAAACAAAAGTTGTACCATACAAGGTAGTAACTGGAATTTGGTTAAATGTTTGTGAATAAGAATATAGGTTGCTTATAAAAAAAGGGAAGTGACAATTCAATCAATAGAAAATAGAGAAGAAGAATACTAAAGTGCATATCTAATGATAGGATCTATAATAAATCAAATAGGAGTTTGATTATTGTATTGTTTGTAGGAAAGGTCAATTAACATGATGTTAAATTGTCATGAATGTAAGTTGATTCTAAAGTGAATTTGGAATTGAACTATGTTTGAAAGTGATTAGTTATTTGGCTGCAAAATTGTTAATTTAATTTAATTGACAAATAAAATTGTCATTGAGATTTTTCCTAGCAGTAAGATCGAATTGTTGATATCATTTGATTGGTATTAAATTGGGAGTTTTTTGGGAAGAGATTTTTTGCATTTGTTTACACCAAACAATTTCATAAAAAGGAACTCATCCTTTATTATTTGCCTCTATCTCATATTATTTGTCCCTTAAACAAGCATTTGAATTCCATTAAGAGCATATAGGTACAATACTATCACACTCAACCAATTGGTTTAGAAATGTATCCTTAATACAATCCTTAATAGTAAAAGATTACCTCCAAACCAAATTGCAAAAACTTGCCAAGATAGAAATTTCCATGAGAAAGAGCATAAAAATTGCACATCTTTGTGTTGAAAACAAACCCTTATTAATATTCAAATGAATAATTCACTAGGCTACATTTAAACTTCTACATTAATGTCTACATCAACATATTCATTATGAGACGTGGATTCCTCAACTTCACAAATATAACTACTCGTAGCGTGGCCAATATGAACATCATCATCAATTTTAATAAAATAAGGAAGCACGTCAAATAAATAATAAAGATCGTGTATCCCAACTTCCTCATTTGTACAAAAAACATCAACATTATTATTATCATGAATTAATAGATAAAGTTTATTTAGCCGATAGGCTTCTATTGTGGACTCACCAGTCCACAAGCTATCGGATAACCTGTCTCACACACCTGCATACCATACAACTTCCCCGCCATGCCATTTGACGTCCACCAGAAATTATCAATGATGCCGGATAATTTATAACTTGTGTAAGAAGAAAGCCACGATAATGGGTAAATCTGAACAAAATCTGAACAAGAATCTAAAAATTTAATTTTGTGTCTAATCTCATTATGGACGCATCTACTAGGTTTCTTCTCTCACTCCACCATCACCGCCTCCGGCCTCCATAAATAGACTCTTTTGTCCACATTTATTTACATCGACTTGTTTTTCTACTCTGGCCTCCATAATTCTACTTGTTTTGTGTTTCCTGGAATGGTCGTTAGTTTGTAGGTTTTGAAGGCTCGATTATGCTTTTGCGAGCTGTATATGCAGGTAATTCTACTTATTTTTTGTTTCCTGGAATGGCCATGGACTTCCAGGTTTTGAAGGCTAGATTACGGTTTGGCGAGCTGTTTAATTTTTCTGTTGTTGAATTGGTTGCTTGCTGTAGGATTTCTTCAATTTTTGGTTTTTCCAGGGTTTGATTTGTTGACAGATGTTGATGTTTTGGATACGAGTGAAGGGTTACATGGAAATTTTTGAAGGCTAGGTTTATTCAGTGATCTGTGGTCAATAAATTAGGTTGGTATGTGTGTAGTCTAAGCGAATTTTGGGATTTGGGTCTGGTTGCTTGAAATTTGGATTTAAAGTTTGAGGTGAGAATGATTGTATTGGTACGGATGTTGATTGATGGTCTGATTATGTGTTTATGCTTGATTTTTTTGATCTATAAGGAATTTGTTGCATTTGTTTAGTTACAGACAAAATTTAAGCTGCTAGATTTGGCAAGATGAATTTTGTATGTTGTAATAATTAAACATTTGTTGGTAGTCATGGTTAGGGTCTGTCAATTTGTTACCGCTGGTTTGTGGCTTCAAGGGCTTTGGTGTTGATACATTTGTTTTCATGTACATGTTTATTTGATGCTTGAATATAGTTTGTGGATTTTTTAAATATTTGGTTCAATTTAATAATGGTTATGAGTGAATCATTAGACGACTCTTAATTTGATTGTGTTAACGGGTTATTCTGTGAACTGTTAGATTGTTTTTCCTCTGAGTTTCAAGTTGTCTGATGCATTGATTTTGGTTTGACTAAGTAATGATATATTTTACATTTTGGATTTCAAGTTGTTTTTTCCTTTTGCTTCTTATGACTGGTCTGTGTTGTATCAATGAAGAACTTATGTTGAATGGTACTGCATTTTTTCTTGCTAATTGTATATTGCTTTTGCTTTGTTTTTCATGTTCTTTCATTATTATGCCCTTTGTCTAACCCAACATCCTCAATAATTGGAGGGAAAGGCGATCCACTATTGAAATGGTAGAAATTGTGTAGGAAGGGGCAATTTTCCCTGGCTACGCAGTTTGAGATGGTGCTGCAAATTCAACAGGCAAATTTTAACTACCTTCACTTTATCACTATATACAGTAAAAATTAATAGCTTCTATGTTGGCCTCCTCTGTTACCAAGGCCTACGAACAAAAGCCCTCCATCTTGGTGGACGGTCTGAGCATTTTGGTAGGGGTTGCTCTCAATGGCGGCACTCTTAATGTGGGAATGTTGATAGCAGGGCACATGGCCATTGGAATTGGATTGGCTTTTGTTTTTTTAAGTCTTCTCTGAAAGGGGAAATAAGGAAAACAAAACTTGAATGATTTACTCAGCCTCCATAGACTTACGGTATGTCACATTCAGTTCATATCTGAAAATCAATTCAAATTGTTCAAAAATGAATATTTCTTTTGTCTTTGAGAATAAATATCCAGCCTTTGAGTGCTGGAAATGAGCAATTAGAGGCAAAAGATGTTAAACAAATCTAGAAGAAAAATATAACAATGCCTTAAATGAAGTTAAAGTTGACCGAGCAAAAAATAAAAGAACCTGTAGCACTACGAACATGATGTCACATTGATGTTATGTTGGAGAGAAATGAGACATTAATCTTTGCTTCTTTTTACATTCAAAAATTCATTGCACATCCAAAGAAACAAAAAAGAAAAGTGGAGATCATCATTCAAGTGATTTTAGTGGAGTAGATATCATTTACATGTCCTTTTTCAGTTGAAGAGGTATTAGTTTAGGTTTGGGCTCCCAAATCAAATTGTTAAAGTGATCTAATTTTGAAATAAGACTTTCTATAAAAATATATATTATCAAACATGTTAGTATAAATTATATTGTAAAATATATATTTTTTATAAACTTGTTTTTTTCCATGCAACCACTTGGACACTTATCACCAACTTTTCCAACCAACCTTTCAACAACATAATAACATATTATATTAACACAAAAATAACATTGAATAAAGTATAACCTAACATCCTAAATATAAACATAAAAAATAAAATAATAAACTATAAAATGAGAGAAGAGTTAGGAGGGACATTAGAAGATGATGCTTCTTACACTCAATACATAGTGCAAAAGTTATCACCAACTAATTGGGACATGGAATTCTTTTGTCAGCACTTTACAAGAGGAATGTCACTTTCTATCTCATTCACTATGCTCAACATATTAAAAACATACTAGTTATCCCAAACCAATGAACCTATATTAGTTATCTCATTCTCTATCTCATACACATACTAGGTCATGAAATTAAAATCAATAAATTATACTAAAAACAATAACTTATAACATTAAATAACACATTTACTAAAAATTGAAGTTAATTAGAATTTGTAAAGAATTTTTGAATAATATAATATGAATAAAAGGTTGAATTGAAAGTGAAGTCCAAATTTAGACTTATATAGAACACAAGCCAAACCCTGTTGTGTTTGTTTAGGATCATTCTTCTTTGATCATATACCTTTATACCTATTTGTTTCTATACTTTTGTTTAAGTTTACCTTTAATTTACTATTGGCGTATCCCTTGAATCTCCTATAGATGCAAGTGCTAGTCAATAGAGGTTGTAAGTTCATCCATATTGGTATTCAAAGGTGGGATGCTCACGACACACAAGGCTTGAAAAATGTTTTCCCAAGCCATGTCTAAACTTGTAGGTTTATATTATGAGGGAAACACACTTGTACAAAATGGAAAGCATCACGCTTTCTAATTTTTTATAAATCTTGGATATGTAAGACAAAGTTAGTGACACTCTCAACTAAATCATCTATTCCAATAGTAAAATTGATATGTTTATCATAAAACATAATTATTCTAACATGTTTAGAATTTTTTGGATGCAAATTGACTTGGAGATTTCTCATTATCTGTATATAGCAATTTTATCTTGCTTGTTGAATTTGTAAACTTTCATTTTCATGGATTTGGGGTACACAATAGGATTTTTATATTTTGGGTCTATAAAAACTTGAGCATGTACAAACAAGGAATCATTGCAATAATCTAAGTAGTTCTCCTTATACACAAACTAGGACTAGAATCATAATATGAAGCATATGAAAACTTGGACCTAAGCCTAGAGTCATATTTGTACCAGTGATCTATGACTATAAACTCATGACACACTAAAACAAATTGTATTTCTACATGCGTATGTTACCTTTTATGAAATAAACCTTGTCTCAATCAAATAGAACATATTTATACCTTTGTATCAACTATTCCACCACTCAGAATATGAAAATTTATCTTGGAAAGCTTGACTACAACAACAAACACATGTTCCTTGGTAGTGAACTCACCACCTCATGGAATGGGGAAATCCTTGAAGCCAACTTGATCTTCAAGGTAAAAATTGATCTAGGTCTTACATTTCACTATCAAAGTCCTCAACAACCGAACCACCTATATAAGATCATTATAGTTTTGTCCCCAATAGAGTCACCGTTTTATTATCTCTAAAAATTTAGGCCCTATCCTCCAACACTATTACTTAAACCAAGACAAGTGGAATAATATATCTCAAGAAAAGGTAATGATACGTCAACGAGGAGAGGATAGTTTTAGGCCAAGACCTAAGAGTAGGGCTACTCCTATTCACTTCAAGGTTTAGAGAACATAGAAGGGCGATCCTTGAGGCCTTGACATGGGAAAATTAAAGAGAGAAAAAAGAGAAAAAAATAATGCTTTAATTATCATGCCTTAAAGGAAACCAAGAATAAGCCTACTAGACCTCATTAATGATGTATATATATAAATATGTAATTGTAACCATGTATGTAGTAATTTTTACTCACCAAAGATGGATAACCTTAAGTTTCATACACACTCATGTTGTGCAAATGAATTTTCATATGTTGGAACTGTATACACCTAAAATCGGTCATGACGTTTAATTAATTAAATACTAGTTGTTTAATTAATATTCGACTATGTATAAATAAATTCTCAATTTATTTATATTGTTCATATTGTTCAATTCTTCAAATCTAAAATCATATTCTTCTAATTTAATTAAATAAACAAATTTCATAAGTTTGTTTTATTTAATTAAGTTTCACTAATCTTGATTAGGAATTCAAGCACATGTGTACAACTTTTTATACCACCTCACCAAGGTCACATGAAATTAAATAATTCTAATTTTTAAATTAGAATTATTTTCAAACACATGGCTTATTCCTCACACACTTCTTCAACCAATTTTCAAACACATGGTTTTTTCTTGCCACACTTTGGTCTTCCATCCATTTGGCATGTTGCCTTTGGTCAAGGGGACACCTTCTTGATTCTCTTCATCTCCACCATTCATCCCTCTTGTTTGAATCTGGACCATCGATCGTTTCCACCTCACAAGATGCTTGGAAAAGCCTATAAATATAACCCTTTGCCATTGTATTTTGCATCCACATTTGAGTAGAGTAATCATGCAGGAATATCGTTTGAGCATTGGAGAATTTTGGAGTCTTATAGTTACATTTCATATCATGTTTTGCATCATAGTTAGATCTCAGAATCACACTTTTCTTCATAGTTGCATTTTATGTCATGTTTTGCATCAAAGAATTGCATTTTAGATTAGCATATTCATAGTTAGCATTTGAGCATATGTAGAATCATCCTAGTTCAATACCATAGTATCTACTTTGAATAATCTAGCACCATCATCCATTCATCATAGTATCCATTATCCTTTCCATCGTATAGTTTCATGTAGGAACTTAGTTGGCTTGTATGTTGAATATTATCTCATTTCCTAAATTGTCATTTTTGTGGCTTTTAGTAGAGATGAAAAGTATGCCATGGGAGATTCATGGGTATTGATGCTTGGCTTCCCCGAGAAGTGAGTGTCGTGGAGGGGAGCTAGTGGGGTCAAGCATCTAATCATCCGCTAAAAGTAGGCACAACTGGAGTAAAATCCAAGAGGGAATCCAGTGGATATTGTCCTACATAGCCTTAAGTTGTACATGCTTGATGTGTTTTACCAATGTGTTTTCAAACAAATTTCAAACAAAACATCACACAACGGAAGTGAAAACCTTGATTCAAAAATCATCCATTTGAGTACTCAATTTCCATCATTCACAAGCTAGAAATTCAACAAAATTCATTGGTGAAAAGATTAGATCCTTGGAAATACTCATATTCACAAATTTAAAGCCAAACAACCAAGCTAGAAGTGCAAAAACATTAAAATTTTCTAAAATAGCGCATTTGTCCTTTATTCCAGTGCATTTGAGTCATATTTTAGTCCATCTGTACAATATTTTAGTGCATTCACCCTCTATTATAGTGCATACATTGCATATTTTAGCGCATCAACCCTCTATTTTAGCGTATCCAACCAATCTTGCAGCGCATTCAAGCTATTATGTAGTGCATCCAACCAATCCTGTAGCGCATTCAAGCCTTTCTATGGCACATTCAAGCCATTCTATAGTGCATCCAGGTTGTCTTCCAATGCATTCTTGCAATTTTTTAGCGCATCCTGTTAACATCAAACCGGAGAGTTAAATTCACCATCTTTTTGTCTGTTTGAACTAGAAAATCAAACCATCATGGCTGATATTGAAGAATACCCCCTTCACAGATTTCATCAACCCAAAATAGATGAGGATCAATTGAATGCTTTAGCTCATCAAATGAAAAACCTTCAACAACAAATCTGGGATATGCAAAGGGAAACAACCACATAAAGATATTTGTTGTCAAACATCTATTCTTATCCACATGACAGAAACAAAAACTTGACACCTTCTCCACCAACAACTACATTATCCAAGTTCAATTTATTTGAATTCTTGAAAAATTTAAATGAGAAAACCAAATCAAAGTCTTCAAACACAAAGGATATTGAACAATCTTACCATGTCATGCATCTATCTTCATCTCACATAAGCCGAAATATACCTCATGATTCTTTCACCCAAGTTAATGATTCCATCCAACCACCTTCTTCTATCATATCTTCTACATCCAATGATTCCTGTCAATCTCTCAGTCCAAACCATGCTAGCATAGACTCCTTTACACATCAAGATCAAAGCATTCTTTCCACTTCATCCAACGATATCAAAATTCCAAAAGTTCTTCCAATCTTTGACCAAGACCCCATCTCTCAAGAATTCTATGATGATCCCCTCCTTTCACTTTTCATCTGTAATGATTCCTTTCCATCTCAAGAGAAAAGTATTCTTCCAAGTCCTCCTTCTACGACATCTAATAAATCCATACCATCTCATGATTCCATTGCATCCCAGAAGCATGATAGTTCTTCCATCCTATCTAATGATGTCCTACCATTTGATGATCAAGATATGCTTTCCACAAAATCTCATGATTCCCTTCCTCATCAAGATAAAGATATTCCTTTCACACCACTTCACGATGATTCCATACCTAATAAAGAGCAAGTTACTTCATCTCCTACACCTTGTGATCCTTTTCCAAGTCAAGATCCTATCACACTTATACAAGCTATCCATGAACCCCACACCTACAAATTGGGATCCTCCACCTTTATCCGCTCTGGTTTATTTCCAACACCTATCCTTTCATCCATATCATATCCTCCCCAAAATGGACTTGCATCTTATTTTACAAACAATACATATCCCATTGATAAACGAATGTGTCAAAGCACTGGTACATTTTGACCCATTTTTTGACGAGCGTCATGTCGGGTTGAAATTTTGACATTTCAAATGTTATCGAAATTCTGACGCAATAATAGCGACAAACGGCTGTCGAAATTCGGACAGACGCTCGTCGAAAAATGGGTCAAAATGTACCAGTGAAGTATGAACTACAAAGGCAAAGGATTAGGCCTTCATGAACAAGGTATCCTAAAACCCCTTTTTACTCAAGAAAACCCATATTACCATGGCCTTGGTTATACACCTAAGTGTCCTAGTCCACCAAACCTACCATCTATCCTAGGTCCTCATCCTAATCCACCAAACCTTCCATCTATCCTAGGTCCTCATCCTAGTTCATCAAACCTTCCATCTATCCTAGGTCCATATCATATTCCTCAAGAACAACAAAGGCACACATCCTTGATGCCCTTTCAAAATTCTACCTCCAACAACTCATCCATGATACCTCCATACCATTCATCTGAATCCACCTCTCCTATTGCTCTTGGAAGTAATTTGGGTGCCAAATGTCAAAAGCTTCCATATCAAAATCCACATGTGTCAAAGGATCAACATGTCTCCTCGAAGAGGCATGCAAAAATAAAAGAAAATTTGATCCAAAATCAAAGGAAAAATAAAAAAGGCCACAAAGGCCCATCAAAGCAAACAGAAAAATTTCTAAGACCACAAAAGTCCATAAATCAAAAGGAACTTTCAAAAGGTCACAAAGGCCCATCAAAGCAAAAGGAAAAATTCCTAAGACCACAAAGGTCCATAAAGCAAAAAGAAAAGTCTCAAATGCCACAAAGGCCCACAAATAAAATATCAAAGTCAAAAGTCATGTGGATTCCAAAAAGTCTTATAGAAGTAACAAAATCTAAATTGGCATCCAAATTTGCTAATCCAAAAGCTTTCTCCAATTTTCCATCTAAAATCCTATCACCTTCTAAATCCATTTTCCCCCCATCACTCCACCACCCTTCAAGGTGTGTGCCAATGTTGACCTTGCAATCCTTTCCATCTATCCATCAACAAACCTTCCCACCTCCTATACATTATCCAACATTCATCCCCCATTATTCTCCTTTAATCCAAACCTTTGGAAAAGTCCTTAGTTTCTTCCATCATACCTTTAATAGGCCAACATTTAGCAGTCTAATTCCCATGTACCATGGTTTATTAGAGCACATAGTCGGGACGTTTGGTTGTGAAACTTGATGCTTAAGTCCTTCCTCTGTCTCCCTATCATCCATATCCTATTTTCCATATTCCTCTTGCACTCTACACTTGGGGGGGAAAGTTTTGTCCATCTTATCATTCCTTACATTTCCCACTTTTGATCTCGACAACGTTAAGGATCTCCTTGAACATCATATATCTTATCCTATACGCTTTATCCATATCTTCCATATCATATCCTTCGCCTTATCCATATTCCATCATTCTTTCTAAATACATCCTTTCTTCCCTTCCTTAGTCTTGATGAGGAATAGGGGAAAAATACTTGGGCCTTGTGTCCATATCTTATCTAGTTTATCTTGATCATCCCATTCATTATCCTTATCCTTGCATTCTTCCATTCCATATCTCCTATCTTATCAAAATCTATGTCATCATGTCTCTTTGCAACCTTAAATCTTATCATGCAAATCATATTTGAGCCTCGCTATAAAACATTATCCAATCATCATATCCTTTGTCAATCAATCATAAAAAATCATCAATCTTATTGTACTTAGAGGAAATCAGTGATCCTCAGTACTTATCATCATCATGCCTTATGGAATCAATCATTCCTGGCATCTTAATCAATCAACCATTATCATCTTTCGACAAGAGATATGTTGCTTGTGTGACATGTTTTGCAGTGAATCTTTCAATTTGATCTATCATTTATCTATGGTTGCATTACCTCTTTTGTGGGGCATCGCGTTCCTTCAACCGGTCATATTATATCATTCCATCTTAAAAATACAAAAAAGTCAAAAAGTCAAAAATCTGAAAAAGTGCAATAAAAGCAAGTAGTGAAAACCTGACAACATGCGCTATTTGTGATAGGTTAGCTTGTCCATCTATTTGAGCATGCAGACCATTCGCTTTCGCCATCCATCTGCCTATCCTCGGAAAGCACCATGTATATATTGCAGCTAGGTTCACCTCTAGACTGGGGAAAATCCTAACTCATTGGGGAAATAAAATTTTGAGCTTGAACCATCGTGACAAATAGTTGGGGAAAACACAATCAAAAATGATCATAGTGCAACTCAACACAACATCAATCACCACGAACACATCGAACATCCAAATCAAAACAGCCAAATCAAACCAAAAGGAAACTTCAAATGGATTATGTTGCTTCTGAATCATGGGTTTATCATGTTAAACACAAATGTTCAATTGTTATACTTTGATTTTTGTTATCATATCTCTAGATCCCCTTGATGATGTATCAAACTAGAGGAGCCAAGAAGGAGTATGATTTTTCTTTGTTTGTTGTCTATGAGTTGATCATTATTACTGTGCAAATTGTCACGGGACGTGCTCTACAAAGTACCACTAATGACATTTCAAATTTGCATAGGAAAATGGTTAACTCTGCCTGCCATTTCAAGCAATACTCTCAAAGTCATCATGGTCTAAATATGCCATCGATGCTTGTACTCACTTTCAACATTTTAAAGGCCTAATGATGACAAAAAGCACAACAAATTGGCTGTTACAAATGACAACTTTTGAATATGAGATATGCATGGTTAGAGTAGATTGCATCCATGATAGATTGCATCTGTATCTATAGGGTTTCCAAAGAAACAACAATTTCATAAGGATGTTATCTCTATTGTCAATGGATTGAGTACACTTGACATTAAGCAAAAACACATCATTCTCATTTAGTTGCACATTAGTTGCATCAATTACTCATCATTAGAAAACATTACCACATCATTCATACATCCATACATCACATCATTTATTTGCATCAGAAAGCACAAAAATACGTGCATCGCATCTCATTTATATAATCAAAATCATTTCATATAGTTGCATTAAGAAAGTGGTTCACTAAGCTTAAATGAGTGAGTTTCTTTAGATTTCCAAAAGAATTGGGAAATATGTTAGGTTTTATGAAGCGTAACTTAACAAGGAATCAACTGACATCAACCTTCCCATGACTCTTGGAAGTTGGATAGATTCACTCATTTAAGCTTAAGACCCTAGAAGTTTTGAAGCATTACAAATTTAGTTAAGCATAATCATTTGCATCACATAACCATATCATTACAAAACATCATCCACATCATCTACATAATCATTACATCTCATTATCATTACATCCATACATAATCACTATGAACATCAAATATCATCATGTATCATTTGCATAATCAAATCCATCCTGCATAGCATAAAACATCATCTGCATAAAATCCATAAAACATATAATCATCCATCATGCATTATCATATCATATCATTATTAACAAAATTATCATTGCATACATCCCATAAACACATAGAATTAGGTACCATCATACAATCATTTCATTTACCATTCAACCATTCATGACATCATTTATTTGCATTAGAAAAGAACAAAAACATCAAATACATCACATATCATTGGCATAATAAAATCCATCCTATGCATCATATAGGAATCATTCATAAATCATCATAGAATCATAACACATCAGTTGCATCATCATTTGCATCCATAGCATATCATCATCATAACATAGAAATTAAATTCATCCATAGCATATCATCATCATAAAAATAGAAATTAAATGCATCCATAGCATATCATCATCATAAACATAGAAATTAAATGCATCAACGCCATCCATCATCATATAACATCATATAAACACATGGATCATAATCATCGCTGCATAACATATAATCTCAAAATCATAATGTCAAAATGTACAAGGATATCCATAGGTATGAAGAGATACATCAATATCAAAAAAAGGTAGTGTATCATAAAGTTTGACAGCAAGAGGAATATCATCAATGCCTCAACTGAATAAAGAGTGTATACATGTCCAGGAATACATTAGAAAATCATAAATTGGAGCTATGTCATGCTCCCCCTAGATGGTGCTAGCATCCTAGGACTAGTACCTCCCCCTCCACCTGACAGACCCGCACCAAGATCTCTCCTATCTCCAGGCAATAGCTGCTTAACACCCATGCTAATAGTCTGAGACTGAGACCTCCCTGACCGAGACTGGGAAAAGCTCTACCACCGCTCTAGAGGAACCACATCATGATACCAACCTCTGTAGAACTCGGCCTCTTGTGCAGAATGACAAACCTCTTTGAAATAATCTGAGGTACTGGTAGCTACCGCAACCTACTATAGCCTCTCAGTGATGAACTCAACCTACTTTGTCTGTCGTCTTAGGACATCCCTCTCGGCAATCAATGTGGCAATCTATCCCTGCACTTGTCCCTGAGCCTATACTTTTGCAAGTTGTCCCTATACTTGTTGAATCTGTTGCTTAACAACATCTCTCTCAGCCGTCAGAGTCTGCACCTGCCCCTGTGTCTATATAAGAAGAGTCTGTACCTGCTCTAGCTGACCCTGTAAGGTCTTGACCTGTACCTGGAGTGCAACAATTTGTGTATGCTACTATGGTGAGGGTAGCCAAACCTCCACATGTCACCTCTTGCGAGGCACTCTCATCTCACCAACATTTGGCCCTGGTCATCTGCCACCCCCATCACTCTCCTCATCATCCATCATCGCTGCTATCCTGCTCCTCCTCCTCCTCCTCACCCTACCCGTCCTCCACCTCCTCTCTCCATTGCCTCTTCCCATGACCTCCTACCTCTCCCTCCACTAACAATGGTGCAGGCTCATCTGGAATCGTGATTCGTGGGAATGAATGAGTAAGCATGTACATGGCATAATCCGTTGATATTGACACATCAGTGATCTCTGGATGCACCTCCCAAATGATGGTTGGTAACACCTGATAGTGCTCAACACCTACATCATAAGACAAACATGACCCCCACTTTGTCACATTCTATCGTCACCACGCATAATGGGATACTCCTTGGGGAAGGGGCTAAACCTGACCATATTGTCTCAGAACTCTCAGTAACATGAACCTCTCAATGATGAAGCAAGTCCAACCAATCAAATATATCGATTGAAACAAATAAGACAGCTCCGTGTCATCCTCAGGCCACTACTCACAATCAATGTAGGGCCTCCACACAACAACCTCCAAATCATCCAAAACCCTCCAATACTCCAACTTGCCTAGCCTAGGCTGAGTAAGTCGACCTACATAGATGTGAACATAGGGCCTCATGGTTGGCCTTTGTCTATCTCCCACGGGCCGACTGACTGCTATATGCTCCTAGGCCCAGACCTGGAGCAATGTGACTCCTGCTAATAGATTGACCCCTTGAAAGTAGACCACCTGGTGCGGATCATGGTAAAGATGGGCTAGCATACAACAACCCCACGCATATCTCGTCCCATGCACAATCATGCTCTCTAAGATCCTGCCCCATCCAATTGAGAGTCCCTTTGACCTGCGGTCAGGACAAATGAACCCTCTAATGAAACTAGCTAATACAGAAGGAAACATGGCATATGCATTGACCATGTCCCTCCATGGAATCTTGTAACCATTGATTGTATCATACTAAAATACCCGACATAGCGAATCGATCCCGCCCTGCTCATGTGCATCATATATGACCAACTCTCCAACCACAGGAATTCATAGAATCCGGTATACATCCTTAGGAGTCACCATGATCTCACAAGTGGGAAAATGGAAAGTGTTATGCTCACTGTGCCATCTCTTAGCTAAGGCTGTCAATAACCCCCTGTTGATCTTGATCTGGGGCATATCGATGAGAGATGACAACCCACATCATGTAATAATGGTTCTCTTAGGTTGTGCCAAATGACGAATCAGATCCTAAGTCCTTGGGAACCGCTCTCTGATCTATAAACTAGTCAAAGGCTCCTATCATCACAAAATCGTAAGTCAGTCCATCAATCAACCAACATCAGCTGATATCAATCAATCAATCCAAATCAATTAACCTATCAATCTAATCAGCTTTGGTGAGACTCTGATCAAATCTCGTGAGCATCAATCTATCATTAAACCTTGCCTATCATGAGGTGTATCAAATTAATCAACTCAACCTCGCCTATCATGAGGTTTATCAAATCAATCAAATCAACCTCGCCTATCATGAGGTTTATCGAATCAATCAAATCAACCTCGCCTATCATGAGGTTTATCAAATCAATCAAATCAACCTCGTCTATCATGAGGTTTATCAAATCAACCTCACCTATTATGAGGTTTATCAAATCAATCAATGCACCTCGCCTATCATGAGGTCAATTATCATCATCCTATCATTGAATCCCACCTATCATGAGATCAATAGACATCTAACCTATCAAAATCACCAATCATCATCAAATCACAGATTGACACAATCAAACATCATTGACATCAAGGAGTTCAATCAAGAAAATCATCAAACTTCACCAATGCGCTAGAATATTCTTTCTATGCGCTAAAAAACCCAATGCGCTAGAGAAATTCATAAATGTGGTAAAACAAACTTTCAATGCACCAGATTACTCTATGCACTGGAACATTTCACTGATGCACCAGAACAGAGTCCCAATGCACCAAACTACCCAATACGCTATTCTATTTATTCTATGTGCTAATATAATTACCCTATGCGTTAGACTACTCTATGCACTAAAACAATTCATGAATGTGCCACTTCGGGCCTCCTATGCGCTACTTTATCCTATGTGCTAATTCATTTATCTTATGTGCTACTTCAGACACCGTAAGTTCTAATCTAACCTATGTTCTATAACAAATTATCTATGCACTATTTCGATATCCTAATGCGCTAAAACAGTTCAAAATCCGATTTCCAATGAAAAAGGGAGGGAAAATAAAATGCACGAAATACAAGGTAGTTTTTGGGGTACTCATCAGAGGTTTGCACGTTGTTGGGCGGTTGTGCCGCCTGACTTGCTCAAACTGGTGCATATGGTAAGGGATCACCATTCTACTCCAAGTTTTCTCAATCACTCTCACTCACAAAGTTCTCAAATTGCAAAATGCACAAATGACCTTTCTAATCAACTTTTTAACCTCTTAAAAGGTTAATTAAGTGGCATTTTATGGGGTTGTTTTATTTTTTATTTTTTAAAGGGGCCTTAATTAATTAGATTATCACCTGTTGGCTTCTACATCATTTTTCGGGAGATAAAATTTTTTTGAAGCATAAAATTTTGAGATCATTATCAAATCATCAAAAAATCATCAAAAATTTCAAACAATCATAAAAATTAAAAAATTCACCGATTTATCTCCTGAGGGGGCATATATCTGTCATCACCTCAAAATCAATGTCTAGGGCATCGAAAAATAAATAAATTGGCATCGGTATCAAATTTTTCTTTGAAGCAACGTGTAAACACATTACTTCAAAGAGGGGCAAAATGTATACACCTAAAATTGGTCATGACATTTAATTAATTAAATACTAGTTATTTAATTAATATTCGACTATGTATAAATAAATTCTTAATTTATTTATATTTTTCATATTATTTAATTCTTCAAATCTAAAATCATATTCTTCTAATTTAATTAAATAAACAAATTTCATAAGTTTTTTTTATTTAATTAAGTTTCACTAATCTCGATTAAGAATTCAAGCACATGTCTACAACTTTTTGTGCCACCTCACCAAGGTCACATGAAATTAAACAATTCTAATTTTTAAATTAGAATTATTTTCAAACACATGGCTTATTCCTCACACACTTCTTCAACTAATTTTTAAACACATGGTCTTTTCTTCCCACACTTTGGTCTTCCATCCATTTGGCATGTTGCCTTTGGTCAAGAGATTCCTCCATCCATTTGGCATGTTGTCTTTGGTCAAGGGGACACCTTCTTGATTCTCTTCATCTCCGCCATTCATCCCTCTTGTTTGAATTTGGACCGTCGATCGTTTCCACCTCACAAGATGCTTGGAAAAACCTATAAATACAACCCTTTGCCATTGTATTTTGCATCCACATTTGAGTAGAGTAATCATGCAGGAATATCGTTTGAGCATTAGAAAATTTTGGAGTCTTATAGTTACATTTCATATCATGTTTTGCATCATAGTTAGATCTTAGAATCACACTTTGCTTCATAGTTGCATTTTATGTCATCCTTTGCATCATAGTTGCATTTTAGATTAACATATTTATAGTTAGCATTTGAGCATATGTAGAATCATCCTAGTTCAATAACATAGTATCTACCTCGAATAATCTAGCACCATCATCCATTCATCATAGTATCCATTATCCTTTCCATCATATAGTTTCATGTAGGAACTTAGTTGGCTTGCATGTTGAGTATTATCTCATTTCCTAAGTTGTCATTTTAACAACCATAGTGCACAAAGAAACCCGAGGGCCAAATGGTTTAATAAATCATTGGGAATAGAGGAAAATGAGATGTTCTTAAAAGATTTGTTTGTTGCAGTTAGAGTAGTTTACTTATTTCAAATCTTTGATATAATTCGTTTCATTAAGGTTTGTGTTGATTTACTAACTCTCCCACATTTCACACACACATAGTTGGAAACCAACTGCGGATTGGGGACACACTACGATCTTTACGAAGTATTAGCTACTTGGATGTGTTTGGTATCAGTGACACCATCATTGAAAACATTTTTGTTCTTGTTCTAATAGTGGGATTTATCTCTAGATGATTTATCTTTATCCTTGTTAAAGATTTTGATTTGGCCTTTGGCAATAAGGGCTCTCTTGATGGTAGTGCTTTTCTCAATGACTTTGGTAAAAGTGGTAACATAATGGAGGCGTAGATTATGTGCCAATTTAGGGTGGGCATTGGCAACAAAGATGGTTACCAAATCTTTCTCGCTGAAATGGGATTTAAGCTGACTAGCTAGGGCTCGCTACCTTTGCAGGTAGCTAGCAAATGTTTCTCCCTCACGTTGGCTATCTTTCAAGAGATCTAAGGTATCAATGTCCTTCTCTAGATTGAAGGAGAAGTGTGCAACAAATTTTTTTGACAAATCCGCAAAGGAAGAAACCAATCCCTTTAGAAGACCCATGAACCAGTCTAGAGCTTGCCCCATTAGGCTTCTAGGGAACAATCACAGAAGGTAGTTGTCATTATGCATGACCTCTTGACAATGTGTGTAAAATTCTTGCAAATAGTTCCTAGGATCTCCCCTTCCCTTGTATTTATCAAATTTAGGCATCTCAAAATGCTTAGGAAAGGGGATGAGTGAAATTGAGGGATCAAACGGATAGTGGCAAATCTCCTCAAATTTGAAGGACTTCTTGGACGTCCCCGTTTGCAAGTCTTTGAGGGAAACTTTTATTTCTTCCCACTCTTTATTAATCGATGCTAAGGAGGAAGGACTTGCTAGATTGGACTAATCATAAGGTATACATTGCTAATGTAATGGTGGTGGAGGCATAATGGCTTGATCATAAGATAGCGGAGGTGGATACGAAGGGACCTATTGGTATTGATTGGGATACATGGATTGAGGATTGGCATAAGCTTGTTGGTATGATGGCAGGGCTTGGTAATATGAGGAAGAGGCACCCTGTTGATATGATGGTGGCTATTGGGAGTAATATGGATTAGATTGGTAATTGTAGGTTGTTTGTTGCTGGGAAGCATATGTAGGTTGTTGTGGATTGGATTGCTGATAGTAGGTGTTTTGTTGTGATTGCGAGGGATTAGCATAAGATGGTTGTTGTTGGGATTGTTGCTAACTATAGTAAGAATAATTGGGATTGCGGTTGGATGTAGAGGCATGCATATAATAGGTGCTTTGAGGATGATATAGGTACTGGGAAGCATGGTTTCCTGGATTTTTTTGGGAGGATTGTTGTGATTGCATCAGGATTTGTGAATGCTGAGGGGGTTATTGGTAGGGTGGTGGTTGTTGTTGAGAAGGTCAAGATGGGATTTGGGATTGTTGAGGTGGTGGTTGATAAGATGGTATTTGTGAATGCTAAGGAGGTTGTTGATAGGGTGGTGGCTGTTGTTGAGGAGGAGCCTGTGATTGACGAGGAGGTTGTGACAGATTACCCTTTGGTTGGTGCAGGGGTGGTTGTTGATGTGGTGGTGGAATTTGTACGTGATGTGGAGGTTGTCAAGGAATTTGGGTATGCTATGGAGGTTGTGATGGAATGTTGGTATGTTGCAGATGAGGTGGTTGTGATGGTACATGCTATAGATTACCTTGGGACTGATGCAAGGGCGAGAGATTGCCTTGAGGTTGATGCAAAGGTGGCAGGGTGCCTTGAGGCTTCTATTGAGATGTGAATGAAGGCGATGGTAAGTTTGATGTGGGTGTGGGGCTAGAAGGTGGAAGTGGCGTAGCGAAGGATTGCACCCAATATTACCTGAAAGTTAACCCAATTGATTTGGTGGGAGAGGTGGTGTGGATGGTATAGGACTTGGGTCTTACATGATGTTCATGCCTTACAAATTGGGAGGACCTTGTGGATGACCAAGACCAAGGGGATTGTTAGGATTAGAGCCTTTGGGATTGTTAGGATTGGGTACAACACCCATTACTAAAATCAGAATGCGGGTAGGTGTAAGCTGATAAAACACATCATTGCCAAATCTTGGTTGGTACCACATATCTTGTGGCGTGACTTGGGGGACTTGTGGAACTGATGAACTGGGATTCAGATCCTGTGGTAGAGCAGGGGGTGTAATGTTGACATATTTTGATAAATCAAGCCTCGGTGGTGGCTTGATGCCCTTCATGAGTAAGGTGGCGAGGATCTTATCCCCATGCTCATCGAGAAGATGATCCATCATTTACACATTAGTGGGTTTGCTAAGATATTCATCGACTGTGAGCTTGGGTTGGTTAACCATGCTTTCCTCTGAGGAAGATTGGGTATGGATCTCAGTGTTGGATTGGGGTGATCCACCATTGGTGGGTTGATCTTGAGGCTAAGCACCTTGGGACTGTTGTTGTTCCATGAGTTTCTTTGCTTGTTATCAAGTAATGGGCATGAAAATGCAAAATTACTAGGTAACTAAGACGACACTAAGCCCTAAGATGCACTTAAAGGTTGTCCTAAATGAAGATTAAAAGGATTGCTAAAATGATAGATCAATTGATTGGATGATTGCTATGATAATGATAGATTGATGATTGGATTGATTGATTAGATTGGATGATTGATTAGATAGGATTGATAGGATTAACTCCAAACAAAGTTCAAGAGCTCGATTAGATGATAAAGGATGATGATGATTTGATAAAATGATAAAGATGATGATTACGAAACAAAATCTACCTCAAGATGTAAATAGATTGATTAGGCTACGAAGGATTACTAACTCAGGACATATGACAATCCTGAGTAAGCATGGATGATGATGATCAGGGTTAGTCACCCAACCCAATTGGATAAAAAACCCCTAAAACGATATTTAAGGGATCTAGATTGAAAAATTAATGATGGATATGCAATCTAGGGACGTCTTAAGATGCACCTATATGACTTGATTGAGAATTCGATGACCTTTGAAAAATGCAAGCGGCCTAAAATGATGATTACGGGCAGATGGATGGTGATAAAAAAATTTTGATCATAGAATTAAACTCGAAAAACAATAGGCTTTTAGTGGTCCAAAGGATTAAATATCGGGAGTTTTGTATGGGACACGCATACACATCTATGTGTGAAAAGATCACCTCTCTAAGTGATGGGATTACCTATCGGAAGGAGTACAAGATTGCCTCTATGTAGCTCAGGTTTTCCTATCTAGGTAGCGGGATCACCTATATCTTTGGATGTTGAAAAGAAACAGCGGGCATGAGACACAATATCGCCTATCTAGGGTTTAGGATTACCACTTTCTTCAAATGTATGGATGTGGATGTGAACATTTATCAGGTTAACGACTTCACCTATTTCCTCATATGTACAGACAGGGGATGGAAACGCCTATGACGGGATCACCTATCAGTTGGACAGAACTGCCTATGTCTTGGACTGTACAGACAAGGATGGTACAAAAGAGACACAAGATCACCCCTATGGAAAACAAGTTCACCTATTCTAACAGATGTATAAACGAGGGGGACACGAGATCACCCTTGTGGATAGCAGGATCACCTCTTCAGGGAACATGCAGATGGGGATGACACAGACTAGACGTGAACTCGCCTAAAAGGATGGCAAGATCGCCCGTTTAGGGAATAGGTGGACATGGGGTCTCCTAACTAAGAGACCTATAAGAAAATTCACCCCTGACAAGGATGAATTCCTAAGAGACCCATAAGAAAGTTCACCCCTGACAAGGATGAATTCACCTAAAGGATGACTAAACTAGACTCAAGATACAAAATCCCCCCTTTCAGGGCAGGATTGCCTATCCACAATGCAAGTTCACCCTTGTGAGAAGCAAAATTGCCACTAAGGGCATGGGAAAACTATGGCAAAGGACAAAAACACAACAAACAACAAGAAAGGCCTGGACTAACTCGGACTGACGACAAGCATTGGTATCACACAAGAAAACACTCCAGACAACACAAGCCTAAAATTAGTGATAAGGGTTTGCTAACTCAATGTAGGCCCACCACCTTGAGGGGACACCCCAAGGTTAATACTCTGTGATACTGGGGTGCTTCTCTGGATCACCCTTTCTCATGAAGGCGAATAGCTAGAGATTTAGTGGCATAGGGTCATCAACATATGCCATGGGATCACCTTCACTATCTCACTTGGAGACTATCATAGTCCACCACAAGGATTTCTATCTCAACCCAAGGGAGTACATGGTGAGTAACTTCAGGGTACGGTCTACATCCCGTGCACTACACCAAGCCACAACTGAACATGAGTCTCTATCTAGGCTAAACAGGCTATCTTGTACGTCCTTGATATACCAAGATGGTGTGTGAGGCACAATTATGGATACTAGCCCATCACAAGTGTGGATCGGGAGCCCCATCGAGGTACTAGAAACTCATACCAACCCTGCACATCTTATCTAGGTATCACCCTAGCTTCGATGCTTTTCTAGACACGACGTGACTAGATTGGGGTACAACTTTGGCTCTTCCCCCTTTATATACCCCGCCGGTAACATATGGTTGAGATCGTCCCCTAGGTGATGAAATCCCAGGTAGGTCTCACTCAGGGAAGGAAATATTAGATGTTTCAGCTGGTCCCCAAGCTCACACATAGTGCAAGAGGAGAGATTACACGCACTAGCACTTCCTAGGTAGAGTGGACTGGATTGGAACGAGTTGCAATTTCTCATCACCTAGGATCATCGAAAGGTGCAAGGGGAGTGCATACGTCAACAATCCACTCCCAAACACAACAAATAGGTTAATTGACCCTTTAAATTAATCTACGTGTGCCTAAATTAGTATGAACAAAAGACATACAAACAGAGCTAAACTAGGGGTGTTCGATCCATCATCCTGCAACAAATACATCAGTATTTTTCACCATCGGTCTTCATCAAACGTGAGAGACAAACTAAAAAAATTGTTAGTTAAATTGCACAATCACCAACGAACAAGTTAGCTGATTAGTATCCAAAACTGAAATCAAATTAAAGCACAAATCAAAAACTTTATCGTTGTGGAATACCTCAAATTCGCCCCTGCATGGAGAAAATTTTCCTTTGTCTGATATCAAGATCACCCTTTCTTACGGAAGGGGTGGTAGCACTGTCGCCTGTTGAGTTGATATGCAGGAACATATTTGCCTATGCGTTCTATGCAAGATCACCCGTCTCTTCAGCACATCCACCTGTTTAGGTTACCCCAAGCGTATTCACCTCTGAACTTGGTGGTCTGGATTGAGGGATTCAAATTTTCCCTATTTATGGAAGGGTAGATGTGAGTTCACCTGTTCTTACTTTAGGTCCGCCTCTGCGTCAAACAAGTTTGCCCCTCAGGGGAGGATCCACCCTTGCATGTGAAACTCAAACTTGCAAAATTTGAAACAACAAGCAAACATAAAACAAACCTATGATGTGGGTCTTACCGAGCGTGCTAGAAATGTGTGCAAGTGAATTCTAACCTAGAAATGCAAAACAACAATGGAAATGCAAGCTAGAAAACACAAAAAAAACACTCAAGATAAGGCCTAGTTGAATCCAAACAAAGCATAAAGAAATGTTACCTTTACCTTGCTTGAATTGATGAGTTTGGTTGGCCCTTGTTGATGCTTGATTGTGTGCTCCTTGCTTGGAAAAATGACATGCAAATATGATCAAAGTGAAGCTAAAGTGATGAGGAATGCAATGGTGGATATGTGTATTTGGATAGATGCAATATGATGGCAACAATGGTGGATGTTTGATTGCATGAAAAATGACTAAGTGTGTGTGCTTGAGAGTTTGAGTGCTTGAATGTGGATGCTAGAGAGTGATAGTTAGAATGGGGGCAATTCCACTACTTTTAGGGGAAGTGCCTCTAAGTCAATAGGGGGAAAGGATTGATCCATGGTGGAAGAGATCAAGGGCAAGGGTGAGTTGAGAACTCACAAGCCTTCACATTTTGACATGTGGTGAATGATGTGGAAGAGGAAAGGTGAGGTGGAGATGAGGTGGAGGTACTATAAGTTACTTGGAAAGGGACAAGATCTCCTCATAAAGGAGGTCCTTTTCCACATGTGCTTTGAGAGGACATGTGAGGAATTAAAAATTCCTCACAAATCCTCGTGGGAATGGGAGAAGGAATTTAAAATTCCTTAAAATGCATTAGAGGGATAAATGTGAATTAAAAATTTACATGGGGAAGGGGATGCCTTCTCCTAAAGGAGAAAACATTTAATAAGGTTGACTAAGGACACATGCCATAAATAGCATGAAGATTAGGTTAGCTTAATTAAGTGATCAAGGTTGTGCAAATGTTGGGTCAGGCAGGCTAATGACAAATTAAGGGCAAGTGGGAGATCATGGAGGATGTGACTCTAATGGTGATTAGGGACATGCACATCCTAATCATAGATTAATTAGATTAATCTGGATTAGAAGGGATTATGGAGGATGTTGACATAAGGAGAGAGAAAGAGATGAATTAAAAAGTAATTTAATTCACATAGGCTAATGACTAAATTAAATAAATTGGTCTATTTATTTAATTTAGAGATGAAGAGGGTAAGGTATTTAATTGATTAATCAAATACCTTAGGAGACATTGGAATAAGGTGAAATATTAATCAAATAATAAATTATTTAATTAATATGGCTTAAGGATGCGGGATAGAGGAATGCAAGGGTGAATTTGACCATAGGGAAGTGGTCAAATTCAGGTGTCTACAAGATCATCCATAGATCCACTCGACTTATGCATCTCCAAATACATCTAGTTCAAAAAAGGAGGGCCAACAACCCCCAACTTCTTCGAAAATACTCAAAAGAATCCTTAGGAAGAGCCTTAGTAAATATGTCAGCAATTTGATCCTTTGTAGGTACATAATCAAGATTCACTTCATTCTCCATAAACTTCTCTCTCAAAAAGTGATACCTAATGGATATATGCTTTGTTCTTGAGTGCATCACTAGATTCTTTGAAATGTTAATTGCACTTGTATTATCAAAATTTAAGATAGATATAGGTTCATCATACACAACTCTGATAGCTTTCAATGTCCATCTCATGCATAATACCTATGTGCAACATGATGTTGCTACAATATACTCAGTCTCTGCAATAGACAAAAAAACTGAATCATGTTTCTCACTCAACCATGACACCACTCTACATCTAAGAAAGAATGCACCACCACTCATACTTTTCCTATCATCAACACAACCATCCCAATCTACATATGTATAAGCATTCAATGTGAAATTAGTATCCTTAGGATACCAGAAGCCATAATCTAGAGTGCCTTTTAAGTATCTAAATATCCTCGTCACTGTTGCAACATGTGTTTCTTTACGATCTTCTTGAAATCTAGCTACAACACATATTGCATACATGATATCAGATCTAGTAGCAGTTAGATAAAGTAGTCCACCAATCATAGATCTATACTTGCTTTAATCAACCTTAGGCGATTCATCATTCTTGCTCAGTTTGCAACCAGTCACCATAGGAGTACATACCGGTTTCGATTCATCCATTCCAAACTTCTTCAACATCTCTTTGACATACTTAGAATATGAAATAAAAATCCCTTTATATGTTTGATTGATTTGTAATCCAAGGAAGAAATTCATCTCCCCAAACATTAACATTTCAAATTCTTTCTGCATTTCAGGTTTGCAAACTTCTTGCACATAGCCTCATTTCCACCAAATATAATATCATCCACATATACTACTAGTATCAAGATTTTGTCTTCCTTAATTTTGAAGTAAAGATTACTATTTGCGGTGCCCTTACTGAATCTTTGTTGTATCAAGTACTTGTCCAACCTTGTATACCAGGCTCTAGGAGCTTGCTTCAATCCACACAATTCCTTCTTCAACTTACATACCATATTTGGTTGATCTGATAACTGAAATCCTTTCAGTTGTTCCATGTAAACTTCTTCTTCCAATTCACCATTCAAAAAAGTTGACTTCACATCCATTTGATAAACCTTAAAGTCTTTATGTGCCGAAAATTCCAAAAACATTCTGATAGCTTCCATCCTAGCCACAGGAGAAAAAGTCTCCTCAAAGTCCATATCTTCTACTTGTGAGTAACCCTTACACACAAGTCTTGCCTTATTTCTTACTACTTCTCCATTATCATTCAACTTGTTTCCGAATACCCACTTAGTTCCAATTATGTTCTTGTTTGTTGGTCTAGGGACCAATTCCGAAGTTTGGTTATTTTCTATCTGCATAAGTTCTTCTTCCATTTCCTTCATCCAATGTTCATCTTTACATGCTTCATTCACTATTTTAGGCTCAACTTTAGAAAGTAAACATAAATTTACCTCAACTTTAGCAACTTTCCTTCTTGTCATCACACCTTTCCTCTTGTCTCCAATGATTTGATCTTCAAAATGATTCTTTTGCACATACTTAGGGGTTTTAGGGGTCTTCTTTGAAGCTTCTTCCTCTTCATTCTACACTTCGTCTTCATTAGATTTTTCTTCTTCAATTCTACAATCAAGTTCATCTAATACATATCCATCCACTACAATAGAATTATGCAGGTTTTCATCAACTTTAACATTTGCAATTTCAATTATCTTTCTCAACCTTTTGTTGTAACATCTGTAAGCTTTACTTCTAATATAATATCCAAGGAAGATACCTTCATTAGACCTTGCATCAAACTTTCCTAAGTTTTCTTCTTCTCTTTTGATGTAACAGTTTCTTCCAAATACTCTAAAGTATTTCACAGTAGGAACTCTTCCATACCATAGCTCATATGGAGTCTTTGTGTTGTTAGCTTTAGCTTGAATTTTGTTAAGTATGTAAACATCAATATGAATAGCTTCTCTCCAATAGACTTATGGAAGATTTTCCTCTTTCATCATAGTCCTTGCAGCTTCTTGAATAATTATGTTTTTCCTTTCAACAACTCTATTCTATTGAGGAGTTCCAGGGGTAGACAAATGCCTCTTTATTCCATGAACTTCACAAAACATGTTAAACTCATTGGTAGTGAATTCACCACCTTTGTCAAACCTCAAACATTTGATTTCCAAATCCATTTCCTTCTCAACCATAGCTTTAAATGCCTTGAATTTATCTAATGCATCAAATTTCTCTCTAAGAAATGTAACCCATGTCATTCTAGAATAATCATCAATCAAGAGCATAAAGTACCTGTTACTTTGTAGACTTCTCACCCTTGTAGGACCACAAAGATCTGTATGCACTAACTCCAGTAGTCCAGTAGCAGATTGTTCCTTTCCTTTAAAGCTACTCCTTGTTTGTTTTCCAAATTGACAACTCTCACAAACAACATTGATAAGCTTTATGATTTTAGTAGATCTCTCACTACATGAACTGAACTAATTCTTGAAAAATTATCAAAATTCATGTGACACATCCTCCGGTGCCATAACCAACTGTCACTAATCTAAGACATAAAACAATGACCATCAAAACCCTTAAGTTGATAGATGTTTCCATCTGTTCTCTTACCAACAACAATCATAGTTTCATACCCTTTCTGGATCTCACAAGCTTCATTCTTAAACACAAGATTATATCCTTTGCTACACATTTCTACAACACTCAAAAGATTATGTCTTAATCCCTTAACATAATAACATTGTCAATATTATGCTTGCCATCAAAATTGATTGAACCAATTCCATAAATCTTAGCTCTTGAATCATCTCGAAATTTAACTAATACTCCATCATACTTTTCAAGTTTAACAAACTTACTTTTATCTCTAGTCATGTGATTAGAGCAACCATTGTCAACAACCCAGTAATTCTTATCTTCCTTGACATGAAAAGCAGATACCAAAGTACCTTCAACCTTACACTTCATCTCCAAAATACTTTCCTTCACACAACTTTCAGGGTTAGTAGAACCATATTCTTCTTTAATAGCCAATTTTTTTTTTTCACTATCATCAAAATCTCCATAATTAGATTCATCATCAGAAATTCCAACATCTTCTCTCACATAGTAAGCTTTCGTAATCATTTTTCCTTTGCTCTCCTTACTTTCATTTTTTTATAACTCTTTTCAGACATCTAGAAATATAGTGACCTATATCACCACAACTAAAAAATTTGAAAGGTAATTTACCTTTGTACTTATCGATGCCCTTTTTCATCATTCTCACAAAATTAGCTTCCACATCATCAAGATCTTCTCCATCTGAATCTTCAACCTTTTCTGACTTACCAGCCTTGAAAGTAGTCTCTACTTTTGTACCTTTCTTCAATTTTCTCATTTCAACTGTAGTTAGTGTACCAATCAACTGATCTCTAGAATACTTATCAAAATCTACAAGTTCCTCAATAGAAGATACCTTTTCACTGTAGCAATTAGGAAGAGATCTAATAACTTTCTTTACTACTTTAGATTCTTTGAATGTTGCACCAAGAACTCTCATAGTACTTACCAACTCATCAACTCTCTATATGTAGCCTTTAATTGTTTCATCCTCAGACATGTGCACCATTTCAAACAGTGCCTTCAAGTTATGTAACTTTGCTTGTTTGACCTTGGGATCTCCTTCATAAATGCTTTCTAGCTTATCCCAAACTTCTTTAGCAGTCTTCAAATTCATAACTTTTACTAACTCAATATTTGAAAGACTATTCACAATAATAAATATTTCCTTAGCATTGATCTCACACACCTTGATTTTTGCATTTGTACTTGGACCATTCAGAGGTGCAGTGTATCTAGCTTGATAAGCCTTCTCAATCTCATATCATTGAGCTGACATATATCCTTCCATTTTTGTCTTCTAGAATGCATAATTCGAGCAATCAAACCTACGACATTCCAAAGCAACCTTGTTCACCATCCTAGATCTACCTCAAGCAGTTAAGCTCTTCTTCAAGGAACCAAGCTCTGAAACCAATTGTTGAAATGAACAAGACAACTGAGAGTGGGGGGGGGTGAATTAGTTGTAATAAATTGAAACTTCAAAACCCTCAACAGTAATCAGATCCACATGCATTCATTAAACCCTTATTTTGTTAAAGTGATTAAACTTGAAATGCAAATAACATAGACTAAAATCACATCACTATACACAAGAGAACATCATATTTATGTGGAAAATACAATGGGGGAAAAACTACAGTGAGGATTAGCTCATAATATAAGTAATAGCAAAACCAATACAAAAGGGCTCGCTACCAGAATAGGACACACTGTCCAAAAAGGCTCACATCTAGGGCTCACTACCATAGAAAGAATACAAGAAGATAGAAGAATAATGTTACACAAAGAACACTTCTCAATGCAACAAGGAATCCACCACAATTGCTTGCAAGCTTTTGTATCCTTGCATGAATGATTTTAGATTCCTTTAGCTCACTACTTTCAGGAACCCTAACAATGAAATTTTCACTGCTCTGTTCAAATTCACATCACACACATCACTGACATCAATCTTGCATCTATCTTGCTTCTTACTTCTTTCTTGATTCATCTCACCACAACACCATACTTATTTATATCAACCTCAACCTCTAAAACCTTGAAAGCAATTTGAGAAGGTTGACAACTAGTTGTTATACATACAAATTCAAAATAGGTCGGCACCTAAACATTCCCGTGGTGGATAGGAATGAAAGGAAACCTACATAAACCCTTAATTAGGACCCAAATAGATCCAAACAAACTTCAACATGCTTCACAAGCCTCGTATGTAGTGTTCACACAAGGTTGGCCAACACCTAGGTTAAACACTGTAAGCATTAAGTGCATGTTTCCACAAATCAACCCAAAAGTTTTGGACAACATACTTTTCTTGAACATGATCTAGAATAATCCACAAACCACTTAAGATTCATTAAACACTTCATCAAGCTCACATCATACAAATATTTCAACTCCGAACAACTGGTAACCCTTATTTGCATACTAATAAATGAAGCTCACTTTGATCAGTACAAAACCAAGTAAAAACTTGAACACAGAAAGATACATGCATTATAAGAAACTTCCCAAATCCACACAACCTGAAGCCAAACAACAGAGAAATGTAGAGAAAATACATTTCTCCCAGACCGCAGAAAACATCACTGAACAACTAGCTCACACACTGGTGAATATATCTCACATTGGACAATGATCTAAAATCCCAAATTTTTAATATAACAACCTCTGTCAACCTTAAATACCATATAAGATCCACATGGGCATAGCATCAACACAGAAGAAACACAGAGCACAATACCGAAGCACACTATGAATACTTTGCACAACATAGTTTACTCTGTTTATCAATTTTTCTCAAAAGCACTTGGAAACCAAGTACTGGAGACATCATCTTAGCTCATTACTTCATTCCAACTTATCTTCAAAATCTGCAACAAAAGATAGCTCCATGTACTCACAACACTTCCTCAAGGTCTCAACTATACATGCACAACCTATTTTCCTCTTTTATAAAATTTTCTCAATATCCTCAACATTTCATCATATAGTTGACATCAATGACAACACTAGTCAATAGAATTCTTGTTGACATAAATGGAAAGACCATCATACTTGCAACAAAAAATACCTCCTAGATATGCTCCAACTATTGCACAACTCATTCAATTTCCCTAGATGCTCTCAACTGCTCATTACTTCCCTGAAATTGTCTTGAATTTATCTCTAGGTTCATAGGACATGTGAAAAAGGTTTTGAGAATGATTCTAGGGATGGGGAATGACAATGTAGTGTAGGAAATTATATACCTTTACAATTTCACACTATGTTTGGGTCCCTTAATTTATTGGACTTAATTAAGCTTTCTAATTTTCCAAATTATGCATTCTAAAGCCTTATTTTTATTGTTTTACGAAAGGAGAACCAACATTAAATAAATGCAATCAATAATTAAATCACCATGGAATGTGTGTGCCCTAGACTTATATGCCAAGACTCATTCGCCCATGGGTGAATAGGTCCCCTTTAAGTGCCAAGACCCATTTTAAAATATGTTTTTGACAACATTTTAATGATTCAAATTCAACTTGTAAGTGTTGGCTTTTGGAATCTAATTTTTGGTAGATTTGATACACACCTAGAAATACATTATTTTTATCATTTGAAATCAAATCAACATTCTAACACGCATGATCAAGTATTTCTAAGAGAAAATATCATTGTCAAGAGCATTCAAGACCAGATTTATCAGTCATTTGTTGCAACAATCAAGATCCTAACATCATGTCCAGTTTTATGTGTGTTCATGTCATCTTGTAAAGGCTAATATGCATTGTTGATCCTAAAGCATCCAAGAATTTCAAGTATCCAAATCAATCAAGCAAAGCAAGATCAAATTCCTTTGGAGAGATGTGTTTGAATTCAATCCTCTAGGGGAAGCCATTGAAGGGTAGTGAGTTATAGCAAGCAATGTTCATTCATCATTTCCTTCCCTTTTCATTATCTTTCTATCAAGGTTTAATTACCAAATTGGGGTTTGACCAAGGAAAACCCCCATACAAACAAAATAATTCTTCCTCTGTGTATGTACAAATTACAAGTTTATGAAGAATTGAAGAGATCTTGAAGGAGAAATTTTTCATTGTTGCACAAGTTGTCATCATTGTTGTCAAGCCAAAAAAAATAGCTTGTAGAATTTATTTTTGACTTTCCAACAGTGGGACCTGTGTCAAAGAGAAGCCAAGATCCAACATTAGATGAATGTCAAAATTTATTTTGGAAGCCCTAACAAGGACCCATTCACCTAGGGGTGAACCAGTCCCTTAGCAGGTCTCAAAAACAACTTTTGGTGATAGGTGCATGCCATCAGACCCTTCTTAGATATGCCTGCAAACTGTCATTTCTATTTTTGTATATTCTAGAATCTACATTTTATGCACTAAGTCTTATTTTTCATTTAGTTTGAGTGCTTCAAATCATTTCAGTTTAGTTTTAGATCTTTCCTAGTGTCTTAAGGATTGTGATCCAAGTTTGATTGACTCACCATTGAGGTTGAAAGTCAATCTTCACACCTTGTGATCCCTTTCCTAATGAAATCCCTAGGGAAAGACACCTATTGAGATTCCTAAGTTTTAAGCATATTCGAACTTTGTGGATCCCCTTCCCCACATTTTAGACACATGCTTTATGTCCTAAAACTCCTTAATGTTGATCTCTGTCACTCCTTAATTTTCATGTTATTGTCATATGGCATTTATTCTCTTGGAAAGGTCACTATTTGTCATGCCCTCTTATGATTTAAATAGTACCTTTACTTTGACTATCTTGAAACAAAAATGTATTGAAAACTTGCCTTTGGATTATCATGCCTCATGAAATCTTCATGTCACCACACTGTGCCTTTATAGCTTGGGCTTTCATCTTCAATTCATATCAAAAAACATTGCCATTGTTAGCAACAAACTTCTCCTATAATGCAAATAAATATGGAAAAGTAAGTCTTACAATTAGCATCTCAATCTCAATGTTCCCTAGCTTGACTGCACTTTATAACTATAGGCAATTGTCCATTCTTGTAACATACCATGTATGGGAGGCACAACTATCATTTAGTTTTGGAGGCCTTCATTCTAACCATTTCGCAAAAGGCTCTAGAGACTTCTCAAAAATTGGTCTACCCTTTGGGTTGTTGCCTGAGAATACATTGTGCTCAATGTCATTAAGATGTTTTCCTTGTTCCTTAACAAGCACAACCATATCAAGGACCTGGTCCAAATCAAGCAAACTATTTTTTTTCAATCTCCTTGGCAGCATCATGTCTTTCTTGTATTTCATGGATGGTATCCAGAAATTGGCCTCTCCCTTCCATATATCTCTTCTATAACTTTTTTCATCTAAAATATTCATTACTATTTCTAGAGCATAAGATTGAAAAGAGATATTACAATTGATAGAGTTGTGCTACTATTTGGTTGATCTCTCTTAACCTCTTTACTTTGTGTAGAAAGTCTACCTATATTCAATGCAATAGCAATGATTCTCTACCCATCCCCAACTTCCCTTTTCTTTGTCAAATTATCTTTCAAGCCTATATATTCAAATAGGTTCTTTTTTTTGCTACTGAATCTAGGATCTTGGGAAGCAACCTCCCTCATAAAATCCTTAGTTGATAGATTCCATACTATGAGAATTGGTGTCTCCTAGTTCATGAAAATGTGATTGCAAGATATAGCAAAAGTATGCCTAATAACTCATCTTTCTATCTACATTGTACTAGTTGTATGCCTGAGAACTAAAGGAATTATTAATGAATCCTATTTCAGCGAGTCAACAAAAATTCCCTGTAGCATACCTACCCTGCTCATCAAAAGAACACAAAGGTTTTATAGTGAGATAATCCTTTTCTCTACTATCCATTATTTTCATTGCTTTTACAATGGCAGGGCAAACGTTTCCATCATTGACATAGAACTCTAAATCTTCCTCCTTTGTTTTCACCACAACTGTTCCATCCTCAAGTTTAGTGTCATACTTCATAGTCACCTCATCACCACTCTTGGCAGAATGATATCTAAGCAAGCCAACAATCTTTCTTCAGTTCTAGATATTTTCATAGATACCAAGTTTAATGTTCTTTGGAATGCCTCATAAAACTTGTTGTAGTCTTCTTTGTTTTCTGCAATAACATCTCTATATAGTTTTTAACCATATTCTTCCTAATAAATTTCAATATCTTGTTTTGTTGAAGTGTCTCTTGAGAAATATTTGAAAGGGGAATTTAGAGTCAATGAACCCTTTGACAAGGTTGAGATATTCAAGAATTAGATCTTCACATTTTTCCATAATGAACACTTGTCTAACATATAACTTGATATTGTTAAGCTTTACTTTTGTGATATTAGTGTTTTGATCCTTTGAAAGGCCAGGGGGAATCTTTGAATTTGGAGAGATAACTCTCGAGTTGCTACTAGTATTATGGCCATTGACAGGTTTGTGTTAAAGAGATCAAAAGGTGCCTTCACACTAATACTATCAACAACTTCTATTCTTCTTTATAACCTAGACATGGCATTCTCATGAAGACTTTTGACATCTATTATAAGGCTTCCTTTCTCTTATTAACACTACCATACCCAACTCTATCCACCATGAATGGAAATAACAACAAAGGATTATAAACCTAATAGTCTACAAGTCCTTTTAACATGGTTTTGATAGCTTACAGTGTTTGAGAACTTGTTGGCCTGAGGTGAGCGTTCTAGCACCTACTAGAAGATTTTTAAAATGCCATATTTTTGCCCACTACCCTTAAACCTCCCTTGTAGCTTGTTGCATTTTACTTGGTGGGTTTAGGCATGCCATGAAAGCTAATTTGTCTTATGAAAAAGGCTCTAATCATTTAGGAAACCCTCATAGCTTGACCATAAACTTGGCATGATTCAAAACTCTTTTCGAAACAAAAATCCCTCCACACACATACAATGTGGAGTTAAAAAAGTCATGTCATTTAAGAACAAACTTAATACTCCTTTACTAGCTTTGCATGTAGCCTCAATTTCTTTAATACCTTTAACAATCTTAAGCCTCTTTAGGGGCGGTCTAATCCAACTGAAAAACCTCTTTTAAAACAAAAAATCTCATGAATAACATGCATGTGGTTTGACTAAGTCAAGACTTTTAAGCTAACTTCTACAAATTTTAAAAGAAAGACAATTTTGAATGGAGTAAAAAATTCTAACATTTTTGGCGACCTTTAAGGGGGTTTTGCTTGCTAAAACATATAGGGCTAGTAGCCTTGCATAACCATTGGGCATAGGAGTCAAGAGATACCTGAAACAAACCTAAAACCAGACTTGACAAGCAGCTATTAACACCTAACTAACTGTGCTTCAAAACTTGGAGGAAAGACCAACTAACATTGTGCAACAACACTTATTTACCTGAAAGAAAACTTATCATAACCTACACTAACCGACAACAAAACTTTCTCAAATGAAACCATTAACTGGTTCCTTGAAATAAATTTCCTTTTTCATGAGTTTTTAATCCTTCACATGCTTATAAGTAGCCAAGAGAAGGTGGTGATTGAACAAATGTTTAACCAATAACTGCAATAACTCTTGGAGAATGAAATCACATCCACTTACTTCTTCATGTTGGCAATACATGTTGTTTTGATGTGGAGGAGTAGGTTGAATGCACTTTTATTCAATTATAACTTCATGTTATCTTGTGTCATGTCTCTTGTGTCGTGTCGTCAAGCTATGCCCTTATCTAGCTGGTTCATAACAAACGAGATCCACTTGTATTAGTAGATCCAATCAGTTTTGAATATCCTGCGTCATATCAATCTTTTAGTTTAGTATCCATCATCGGTCTCAACAAGATGCATCCTTCCTAATAGACCTCATCAATCCCATCCATTCCCTTGATCCTATGGCAAAGGATGTTTGAAATTTATTGCAATCTTTTGATGCTTGTGGCTTTTGTTTATCACTTGAGCTCCCTATCATCACTTGTCATGGTCGCCTTGATCCATCATATCATGGTGTGCTTTGACTAGTCAACATAGGGGCGTATCTTGATCTTTTCTTTGTTGTTGTCTTCTCGGTTGCTCCACGTAGTACCCACCAAGATCCCTGAGGTCTTGTGTTACGCTGGGGCATCCTTGTGTGCTTGTGGTTATCCCAATACCTGGCCTGACCAAGGTCATCATGAATTTGGGGTGTTGGGATAGCCTTCTTGTTTGATGTGTTTGTTTCATGCATTAGACACTAATCTGCCTTGGTCCTTTATACCTTGGTGTATTGTGTCTTCTGCTATAGCAAAAATCAGTGCTCCTAAAGATGGAAAATTTCATTTTGATTGCATTTCATCTCCATCCTCTCATCTATCAAAACCCCCCCATCCATTCATCCTTCATCACTCTCCCCTCTTAATCTCCTAGCGCCTTTTCATCCTTTCTTACCCATCACTTTGCATCATTTTCCTCATATACACTTTGCATCATCTTCCTCATATACCCCTTGCATCATTTCCTCCATTTCGAGAGCACACCCGTGTTCTCTTGAACCCACATGTCCTCTTGAGGGGGCATCCTTCATCCCTAATTTTCATCATTTTTTCCCCATTCTTAGTCACTCCTTTGAATGACTGGAGCATCTTTCCCAATCTAACCGTCTTCTTTTAGGTTCTATGTTTTAATATTCTTTGAAATGATGCTACTTCGTAACACCATCTCAAAGAGGGGCAAAATGTAGACACCTAAATTTGGACACTTAATTTATTCAAATTTATCCCCTTTCATCTAAACATCCCCTTATCCGCATTAATTAAGTAATATCGCCATTATTTAATTAATATCCTTAATTCTACCAAATCCCTAAAGTATTTAATTAATAAATAAATAGCTTATCTCTTTAATCCTCATTTTCATCAAATGAATTAAATAAATATGACATTTATTTAATTCCTCACATGTCACATCCCTTTCTTAATCCTAATTATTCTCCTAATCTCATCATTAGGGATGTACACATGCCTAATCCTTGATTAGGATGTGTCACATCCTCCAACTTTTGCAAGTTGGCCTCTAATCTCTCTTAGCCACCTAATCCTCTTCTAATCCTTCATTAACTAGCCTAATCAACCTCTCAAGGAATTTTTAATTCCTTTTATCCTTCCAAGGAATATTAAATTTCTTTTTCTCTTCCCCATGTGATCTTTGATTTGTCACATCAAACCACATGTGAACTCTTCCCCTTCTCCCACTTGCCTCTAATATGTCATTAATTTGTCTAATCAGGTACTTGCACAACCTTAATCACTTAATTAGGTCAACCTAATTTCCATGTCATTTATAGATTGTGTCCTAAGTCAACTCTATTAAATGTTTTCTCCTTTTGGAGAAGGCACCCCTTTCCCCATGTGAATTTTTAATTCACATTTAATCCCCCAATGCATTTCAAAGAATTTTAAATTCTTTCTCTCATTCCCATGTGGATATTTGAGGAATTTTTAATTCCTCACATGTCCTCTCACCCACATGGGGACAAGGATCTCCTTTATGAGGAGATCTTGTCCAAGTCCCAAGGTACTATGTAGTACCTCTATCTCATGTCCACATCATCTTTTTCAAACCACTTCACATGCCACATGTTAAGATGTGAGGGCTTGTGAGTGCTTAACTCACCATAGCCCTACATCTTGGCCATGCTGGTTTAATCTCAACTGTCCATTTCTCTAGAGAATTCAAAATTCTCTATAAATACCCCCTCTTTTCTCTCATTTTAGGGGGAGATCATTGTGCTAGCCAAACTCTTGTAAATTTTTCATTTGAGCCATACTTAGTCAAATTTCTCATTTTCTTGCAGTCACCATAGCATTTGCACCCATTGTTATCCAACTTCAACCATCTTGCATCCTCATCATCCGCCATCAAAGGAGCATACAACATCAAATATCAAAAGGCCAACCAAAGGACAATTTGACAAGGTGAAATCTTTCATTTTGCTTTGTTAAGTTAAATTGCCCAATCTTGAGGTGTAAGGTGTTTATATTTGTTGTTTGTACTCTTTTGTTTGCTGCTCGTTTTCTATCGTATATTTTCACCTTATCACTTTCAATTTCACTCATTTGCCTTTGAAAATCCAACATTATGTCCTTGATGCTTATGTTAGACCAGTATTTGAAGGTTGGCTATGAGGGTAGCTATGCTGGTTGGAAACAAAATGGCCTTCATGGGGTTGAGTTTGGACATATGTAGGCTGCCATGAGCCTTGAGAAAGGGTTGGTGGGTGGCAAATATGACAAGTATGTTGATAACCTATTGTTATAGGGTCATTTGGAATGAAACCAACAATATGTTTTATTGGGTATGACTGATAGGAAGGTGCATGAATAGAATTTTCATGGAATGGATGATGATAGAACATATCTCCATGAAATGAAGACATTATGCAATATTTAAACTAGCTAGAAATTCATAGAAATTCTTAAAAATCAGAATAATGAAGACTAATTTTTTATAAAAATGTGAGCACATACTAGCACTTGGTCTTCTTGAAATGTCAATAAAATAGACTTGGAGTCGCCAGGTGTGCATATTTTTCCTCCAAAGGAAAAAATTACTGATATGTACACACCAAATACTAGCAATGATAAGGACAAGTTTGAACTGAGATAGTTTAAATAGTCCCACCGAGTGTGGCAAAAACTAATATCATTGAACTGTGCACCCTTGTTGAGCTAATAAAATCACTCAGCCGCCTCTTTGGAGGTTGATCTCCACCATCCAATCCCATACTTAGGGAGATCATTCCATGTTGCATGAGGTGGTTGAGTGATTTTATTAGCTTAGCAAGGGTGCACACTTTAGTGACAACATGAAGCATAACTATAATGCCACAAGCCTATAGTCTAATCAATCAAGAGACATTGCGAGTGATTTTTTAAATCTAAAATCATATTCTTATTCATTTTAATTGAATTAATTGAACCTAATAATTTTATGTCAGGTATATTATTTTCCTTTACAAAACTAAATAATCTAGCTAAGATACCAAATTATACCAACAAAACATGTAGTCTTTCCTAATCAATGTACTTGTTTGGAAACAAATTTATAACATGGTAGAAGATGACTTATGGTCCAACTATATAAGGTTGATATTTGATAGGAAATGTTTATCTACCTCAAGGATTTTAATTAAGGCAAATAACTACATAATGTTTAAGAAACATTAAAACTTTTCTACATTAAAACTAAATAAATGAAAAATATTTCTCTTTTTTTTTAAATCAAAAGACAATATGCCTATATATATATATATTAATAATATGAGATATACAATATTTGATATTTTCTTGGCTCTCTCTAACCATAATCCATCTATTAAGATCTACCCCATTACAAAATTATAATTGGCTCTTAGTAGCCACATTCTGAGCCCTTTGACATTCCCCATTACAAAATATTTTCTATATACTATGATTGTTTCATAATATATACCAGGCATTTCTAGAGCCTATCCTTACTGTAATTCGTATACACTATAACCATATTGAAAGATTATCATAAGCATATATACATAATACTACGAGAAACCTACCAAAAAATAAATCTCGACCCATTATTCTTCTATTTGCTTTACCTAAATATCATTTTTGCCTTGCTGTTCCCATTCAAATTGCCCTTGTCCTTTCACACAACCACCAATCCTATCTCACACAATCTGAAGATCTTACCTTAATTTTAAATCATGAGTGAGAAGTGCTAAAGGCCGGCACATAGAAAAAACTACTGCTATCAAATTTAACAAAGGCATAAGTTCTCTTTTGAATTATCTGCTAACTCGTGTCTTCGAATTTAGCCGTGGCACCCTAACAGATGATATCAGATTTGATGATGGCATCAGAATTCACACAACATTGAAACTTGAGCACATGTGATAATACTTGAGATGCCCTATGCACAAAACGATTAGAAAATTTAATAAGTACCTACAAAATTGCACACATTAGTAAAAAAAAATTCTCTAAATAATATAAATAAAAAATATTTCTCTTTTTAATGTATTAAAGAAAATAATTTGTAAACACCTATAAACAATTTTTTTTTTTCTTTTTCCCTAAGCTTAATCTAGGCTACTCAAATAAAATGCATTTACAACTCAAAATAAATTAACCTAGACTAATTAATAAAGAATATTTGGGAGCATGCAATTTTAAATTAAATGTTACTAGGAAAGTAAATGCAAGATGGATTGGGGTACTAAGCTTGATGACCAAAGATGCATTATTTTGATGAAGGTTTTAGGATTTGATTGTCTCTCATTTGGAAATGATACCTCTCTAACTAGGAATCACCTTGGATTCTATGCAAGATTTGTGTTAATGTTTGGGTTGAACTTGTGCCTCTAGGTAATTTTTACATCTATAAAAAAATATTATTTTGTTGGGTAGATTTAATCTCTTTGGTTTGTACTCCTACTTTTTGGTTCATCATGTTTGTCTTTCTATGCTCTACTATCTAGGTTGTCAATATTTAAAAATACCTAAAGAGGCTTATAAAAACTGCAAGAGACACATTCTTCTTCATTAACCTCGAGAAATATGTAAAAATATTAAAAAATAACAAGCAAACACCCTAGAATAAGAATAGAACCTTAGATTCATTTTAATGCACTAAACTAAAGTATTCGTCTAATGTTTTTCTCCTTGCAATGCTTCAAGGATGAGTGCTATGAGAGATATTTCAATGTGAGAGGGTATGAAATCAATGCAAGTGAATTACTCTAAAGATAATCACATAGAAACAAGTCACATAAATTTGTATGTTTATTCACCTTGGAATGACTAGTAGAACATGCAAGAGTTGACCAAAATTGAATTTGAATAGAAATTTGGGGATCATATTTGCAAAAATGGCATCAACTCTACATCCATAAAAATGACCTAAGATGATGGGATAGTGAAACCTATTCAAGGAATGAATGCCTAATTATCATAGGTGTAATAAATTTAATCATCATGGAGAATGTGTATATGTGGATAACTGTATATACATATGTGTATATGGGGATAGGTGAAGGTTAGAGGGATGATCTCAACTTCATGCAAAATTGTGCTACTTATTGACATATACATATTCTATCAAAACATTCTCTCAAAACAAATACAAAACCAAATTAGAAATGATAAAGGTATGTAAATTTCACCATTACAACACTTTAATTTAAAAGTAAATGTAATTAAATAAGGCTAGTGTAAGATATTTATACTTTTTTATATTTTATTATTATTAAAACTATCTAAATACAAATTGCCTATCAATGCTGACATGCATCTGGACATCCAAATTTTTAATTAAAAATGAACATAAAATACACCTTTGATATTAGTGACATAATTTATTGTTTCTGCCATGAAGAATTGGTATGTTATGCTCAATTTATATCTCATTTATATGCAAACAAAAGATCAACATATTGAATACAACATACTCTCCAATAAAAAATAAACACATTTAACATAACATGCAAACTCTTTAAACTCCTTTTCTCCTATATCTTGTCGAATGTAGGAAAAGTTTAACAACACCGCCTCAATTAACACATCACTATAAAAACGTTTCTTACAAAAAGATGGTGCAACAAATAGTCATAAAATTTATCAATAACTCTAACTAGATCCAACCCTTTGATGTTATCTATCCACCATTTAGTATACACATTTAACTATATTTATCAATTAATTAAAATTTAAAATCATATTACATTCTAAATTTCAAATGTGCATCCTGAATGCTGGATTGGTAATACAGAATCTTTGTGTTGAGAAGGAGATGGAGAGTAGTTAACATATTTTCAACCTTCCTTGAATGCAACAACGACGTGGATAGCACATGCAAAGAAAATGGGACGCAGGAAGCCAGCCATGCAACGACGTGGATAGCACATGCAAAGAAAATGGGACGCAGGAAGCCAGCCATGAAATTCTTATATAAAACTTTGTACCAATAAATATTCCACATAATTGTGAGAATAAAGGTGCCCTCATTCAGACTTGCAGGCCATTAGTTAAGCAGCAATGGCGATGGTGCCTTTCTTCACAGAGAGCAGTGCTTTAGATAAGTGGGATCCAAACGGTTTGTGGGATATGATGTTCGAGGGAAGTCCCAACACCAGTTCTACTGTGGACTATAACAATCACGAAGCAATTGCAAAGGACGCCATGGCCATTGCCAACACTCACGTAGACTGGTTCGAGACTCTCCACGCCCATATCGTCAAGGCAGATCTTCCTGGTAATTTACAGTTTTTGAACTGCACTATGGGGTTATATGTGTCGTAGTTAATATGTAATAAAATTTTAGTATTGTTTAGCGAGATCAAGTTTTCACAATTCATATTATTTATTGTTGAAATTGTTGTGTGAGAAGTTTTTCATCAATGTTTCAGACCACATTTTAAAATCTATCATCAGGATGAAAGTAGAGAGTTCAAAGAAATAAATGAAATGTTCCAGCAGTCAATGTGTTAAGTACTCTTCAACATTTGATAGTTTAATAGTATAAATAAAATTGAACTGTTTTTGATTGGGTAGTTTTTTGGATGGATTCATAGTCTGCATATTACTTATTGTTTCAAAGGTGAAGGGAAGTTTGATCTCCAAAATAACAATAAATCTATGGGTTATGTAAGTTTTACCCTTGCAAAGGGTTATTAAGGTGGATGGTTGCTGCTTGTTTATTGTTCTTCGTCATCCTTTTGTAGTTGTTGTAGAGGTTGTATTCCATCTTTAGTTAGTCAACATTCTAGTTGGCTAGATTCCTCTAGATGGCCGTCAAAGTGGACGATTGTTGCCTA
>VDFB02047230.1:129372411-129407544 GCA_007258455.2 Sequoia sempervirens | reverse complement strand
TCCTCTAGTTCAATACATCATCAAGGTGCTCCAAAGATATGATAGCAAAACTAAAAGTAAAACAATTGAACATTCATGTTTAACGTGATAAACTCATGATTCAGAAGCAACATCATCCATTTGAAGTTTTCTTTTGGTTTGATTTGGTTGTTTTGATTTGGATGTTCGATGTGTTTCTAATGGTGATTGATGTTCAATGTTGAGTTGCACTATGATCATTGTTTTGAGTTGTGTTTGCCTCATTGTTGTTTGTCTGTTGGTTCAAGCTCAAAGTTTACTGCCCCTAGTGAGTTTAGGATTTTGCCCCTAGTCTAGGGTGAGAAATGACCGCGATGCCAAGATATGTACATGGTGATTTTCGGGGATAGGCAGATGGATGGCGAAAGCAAATGGTGAAAGTGAATGGTCAGCATGCTCAAATAGATGGAAAAGCTAACTTATCACAAATAGCGCTTGTTGCCAAGTTTTCACTACTTGCTTTTATTGCTCTTTTTCTTTTTCTTTTTATTTTTTTGATTTTTTCACTTTTTTTTTGTATTTTTCTCTTTTTCTGATTTTCTTTTTCTTTTTTTGGTTGTTACTGAGACACTCGTTTGCCAGGTTTTCATCAAGGTAACCATTTTTTCAGGACTCTTTCTAATGTTTTTGGTATTTTTTCCAGGACTTTTTCTGATGCACTAGGTGATTCAGGTGTAGAATTTCTTAAGATGCAAGCTATTGAGGGGTTCATCAAACAAATCCCCTTTTGGTGTGGGCAGCTGATATGCTCATGATCCAAAGATTGACACAATGACAAAGGGACCTAGCCAGTTTGGTTCAAATTTTCCCTTCTTCTCTCGATCTTGTTGATTATGGAGATTCTCTTTCAAGACTAAATCACCCACCTAAAATGTTCTAGGCTTTTAGGTGATCCACTGCATGTTGATGACGTTCATCCAAGAGTTCCAATTCCTATAACCTAGACACTCTATAATCCTCATCTAAAATGATCCCTTTTAGAGACACACAGAGTGATGGTAGCTCAACCTCAATATGTAGAATGGCTTCTGATCCATAGACTAAAGTGTATGATGTAGCTCTTGTCGAGGTGGGGACACTGGTTCGATAAGCCCACAAAGCAGGGTTCAGTTGAACATGCCAGTCACATCTAGCATCTTTGACGGTTTTCTTCAAGATTTTTAGGATAGTTTTTTTTTTGAGGCCTATGCTTGGTCGTTTCCTTGAGGATAATATGGTGTAGAAAACCAATGTTGGATGTTAAACCTCTCACAAGGTTCATCAACGTCCTGATTTTTGAAAGGTCTACCATTGTCAATGATAATGGATTGAGGGATGTCATACCGATAGATGATGTAGTTTAGGATGAAAGATGAGATTTGTTTTCCTGTGATGGTGGTTAGAGGGACAACTTCAATCCACTTCATGAAATACTTAGTGGTTGTGATAATGAACTTGTGTCCATTTGATGAAGATGGATGAATTTTCCCCACGAGGTCCAATCCCCACTGACAAAAGTGCCATGTTGATGCAAAAGGTTGAAGTTCTTGTGCTGGTGTGTGGATGAGATTGCCATGAATCTAACACTTTTGGCATTTCTTAACGAACTAAAAATAATCCCTCTCCATAGTCAGCCAGTAATATCCCAAACGGAGGAGTTTCTTGGCTAAGGTTAAACCACTTGAATGAGTTCCACAAACACCTTCATGAACTTCCCGTAAATTTGTTTCAGACTCGTCACATTCCAGACATCGAAGGAGAGTTCCGTCAAAACCTCGTTAATAAAGGATATCCGTGATAAGCGTATGTCAGGCGGCTTGACAAATGAAGTTTCATTTTTTATTGTGAGACAAGTTGGGAGGGAGAGTATTATCTTTTAAGTACATATAGATTTTCCTGTAGAGGGAAGTGTCAGCCTCAGTTAGATGGTAGATAACTTAGGATTCAGGGTTTTCATAGGATGGGTTGAACAGTTGTTCCACCATGAACTCGTAACTGGCTCGTTTCTCTAGAATTTGCAAGAGAGAAGTAATGGTTGCCATGGCATCAGCGGATTTGTTTTCACTTCGAGGAATCTGTTCAAATATTATTTCCACAAAGTACCTTTTGAAGTCATCAACCATTCTTTTATAAGGCATTATCTTGTCATCCTTTGTTTGATAATCGTCATTTACCTGATTAATGACTAGTTGTGAATCCCCATAGACATGTAACTTTGTGATCTTCCACTCAACTGCTACTTTGATTCTAATGATCAAGGCTTCGTATTTGGCTGTGTTGTTTGTGCAAGGAAACATCAATCTATAGTACTTGGGAATAGTATGTCCTTGTGGGGAGATAAACAAAATTCTAACACCTAATCCATGTTGTGTATAAGAACCATCAAAGTACAAGACCCATTGTTGTGTTGACACTATTAGGACATCAGTATCTGGAAACTCAATGTTCATTGGATGATTGTATTGCAATGGTGCTTCAGCTAACTGATCTACAATTACTTGTCCTTTGATTTCCTTCCTATCAACATATTGGATGTCAAACTCACTCAGCATCATGATCCACTTAGCTAGTCTTCCAGTTAGATTAGCTTTGCTAAGAAGGAATTTTAGTGGATCTATCTTGGGTATCAATTTGATGGTATGGGTGAGCATGTAGTGTCGTAATTGTTGGGTAGCGAACACTACTACCAGACAAGCCTTTTCAATGAAGGTGTAATTGATCTCAAAGCCATTTAAGGTTTTGTTGATATAATAGATTGCCCTTTCTTTTCCTATTGAATCCTCCTACGCAAACAAGGCTCCCAATGATATATTAGTTGTTGCTATGTTCAATAAAAGTGTCTTCCCTTTTGTTGGCGGTATCAAGACAAGTGGACTCATTAGATATTGTTTTAATTGGTTGAAGGCTCCTTTGCATTTCTCATCCCATCAGAAAGATACATTCTTATGTAACAAGTGAGTGAAAGGATGGATCTTGTATGCCAGTTGTGAGATAAATCTTCCGATTGATTGGAATCTCCCTTGCAGAGATCATAGCTGACTGATGTTCTTGGGTGGTGGCATCTCCATGATGGTTTTGACCTTTGCAGGATCTACCTCAATGTCATTTATGAAACTATATATCCCAAGAATTTGGCTGAAGTCACCCCAAACACACATTTCTTTGGGTTCAGTTGTACATTGAACTTTTCCAGTCTAGTGAAAATTTTATCCAAGATCTCTAGGTGTCCTTCTTTGGTGTATGATTTGGCTAACAGATTGTCCACATAGTCTTCCATGAATGTGTGCATCATATCATGAAAGATTATTGTCATAGTACGCTGATACGTTGCTCCTGTGTTCTTCAACCTGAATGGCATGACATTCCACCAAAAGGTTCCCCACAAACATGTGAAGGTTGTCTTATCTTGATCTTTAGGTGCAATTTTGATTTGATTATAGCTGGAAAAACCATCCATAAGTGACAACATGACATGTCATGTTGTTAGGTCCACAATGATGTCAATGTTGGGTAGGGGAAAGTCATCTTTTGGGCAAGCCTTGCTAAGATCCCTAAAATTTGTGCATATTCTGATGCTCTTGTCTAGTTTTGAAATAAGCACAATGTTTGATATCCATTCGACATATTCAATTGGTCTAATGAACCCAACATCCAATAACTTCTTCAGTTCTGCTTTTACCAATATGGTAATATGCGGATGCATTTTCCTTAAATTTTTCTTGAACGGTTTTACCCCTGTTGGTAGTGATAAGTGGTGCATGATCATTGTTGGATCAATCCCTGGCATGTTGGCATATGACCAAGCAAAATTGACTTGTCTTTCTATGAATAATTTGATGAAGTTTGGTTTTTCTTGATCTATCAAGGATTCTGCTAGATGGATAGTCTTTATTGTTTATTCACTGTCAATATTGATAGACTGAGTAGGTTCAACCAATACTTTTGATCGTTCCAGAAAGTGCTTAGGGAGTGTGTCAAATCTTTCATCCTTCAGTGCCTCAGAGAGGTTTTCACCATTGGATACACTCTTTAGTTTTACTTTTTCTAGATCTGATACTGCCATTGAATGGTTTTCACCATTAGATCTATTTCTTGTATTATTCATTTTGCAGCTGGAAATTTTGACTCTCCTGGTTGGAAGCTTCGTTATGATGTTCAATGGTGGAATCTATCTCAGGATTGGCAGAACAGAGGAAGTTAACAATGGCCTCGTCATTTGTAAAGATGGGGATATCAGACAGCTCAGTTTGATCCCAATCTATGAGTTCGGGATGTATGAGGGGTAAGGATACATTGGATTGGCTAAATTCAAAGATAGTAAGGGTCCCGATGGTAATGTCTTTGGATTTTCCAATAGTGAAATCAATGTCTATAAGGTAACTCTCCTTTGAATTATTTGTTTCGCTCTGAGTCTGATCATCTTCACTGGAATCATCAATATGTTGTGATCCTATTTCAAGTGGTCTATAACCTAAAATTTGACCCTCCTCACATATGGGTGTATACTTTTGTACCACATCAATTTCCTTATCTTGGCAAGACTCTTTAGATAGTGAATCCCACTCATATTCATTTGAATCAGTTTCATGATCATCACTAGCTTGTAGTTGTAGGATTCTTTCAACGACTTGTTGCCAAGCTTCTTCTCTTGACTCTTCTCTATACCCCAATCCTATTTTATCCTTGGCTTGCATTGTGATAGGTTGTATTGGTTTTGTGATTCCTTCTTTCCTTTTACCAATAGGACCTTTTCCCTCGTATCCCATCTTTTCCATGATTGTCTTTCCATTTCCATACTGCTCTGTTTGTATACTTGAGCTGGATGCTTGTGATGATTCTTCGTCTTTGTATAACCAGTTTAAAACCTCTTTGTCATCTGACTCATCCACTAATGTGCCTGCTCTCACAAAGGTGCCACCAAAGAGTGTATTGGGTTGTGATGATTGCTCTCTAGATGTTGATGGTTGCCCATGTGACTTTGGAGAAGATGAAAGTTGTGATAAACATAAGGATTGCTCAAATGAGTATTCCCCCATGCCCTTGTCTTTCAATTGGATCTTGGAAACTTTTTTTGATAAGGATTCGAGTTGACTTTCCTAATTTTGTGGAGTATGATTTGATGTAATTTCTTTACTCAACATCACCAATATCCTTATCCTTTGACTAGTCGCTTTTCTCCACCCACTTTGACAAGGCATTTAGTTGTTTCCCATCATTTAATGAACCCTGAGTTGGAGCTTCCTTATTGTGTGGTAAAAAATCATCTTGGGTAGTCTTGAGGGTGTTACAATATTAGGGGTTATTTGAATCAGCTGCAATAGTGATTTCCTTCCCATTGAAAGGGAACTTCAAACATTGGTGATATGTGGATGGCACTGCTTGCATGTCATGAATCCACGATTTTCCCAAGAGTATGTTGTATGTTAACTCTTTATCTAACACTTGGCATACTATATCTCTGACAACTGGTGCCACTTGAATAGGTAACACTATCATCCCTTGTGAAGATCTCTCCTTGTCATCATATGCTTTTATTGTGATTTTCCTTCTAGGATCAATAGCATTTTTTGAATAGCCTAGTGTACGGACAAGTTTCAAAGTACAGATATTCAGGCCAGCTCCACCATCTATTAGAACGCGTTTAATGTGGTGTTTATGGATTGAGACCTCAATGTGTAGGGCAGAGTTGTGGGGATGATTGACAAATACATCATCGTGTTCAGAAAATGACAAGCAGTGCGGTGCAGTCAAATGTCCCACCATAGTATGGAATTGGCGAACCTCTAGATTGTTTGGTATCGTGGTGGCGACTAGAGCTTGTTCCAATATTTCCTTGTGAGAGGGTGAAATCTTGAGAAGTTCTAATATTGATATTTGTGCGAGTATCTTTTGCAACTAATCAACTATGTTATATTGTGTTGTAGGGATAGTAGTAGTTGATTTGGACGTAGAAGGGGTAGCTCCTTTCAATGTTACCTTGTCTTGTCCTCGTGATTGCATTGATGGGTGTGTTGTCTTGTTGCTCTCTGATTTTGATAACATTGATTTGATGTGAGGTAGTGTCAACATCATGGTGATGATTTTCAATTGCAATGATGTTTTTTTCATGTTCAATGGTGTTATCGTTTGTTGAGTTATCATTTGCAATAAGATCCGATTTTTCATGGGTTTGATCATCAACCACTTCGATGTGCAAAATGGTGGTGTCATAAACATAGTTTATGTTTTTTCCTTTGGTATTTGAAGAAGAAGATTCCCCTTTTTTATAGTTGGGTAGAGGCTTCTTGAATGCTCCATGATCATTGCTGGTTTGGGGTCCTACAAATATAGTCTTGTTGTCAATTAGATCTTGTATCAAGTGCTTCAATTGCATGTAGTCATTGGTTTTTTGTCCTTTGTTGCAATAAAAGTCACATAAATGAGCATCATTCCACCATGGAGGCTTAACTTATGGTTCCCAACTTCTTGCCTCTGGTAACGTTATGAATTTAGCTTCAATAAGTTCCTTTAATGTTGATTCTGATGATTGTCCCAAAGGGGTGAACCTCCTTCGATTTGAGGATGTTCAATATGATGATGTTCTAGATCCAACATTACCTTGATTGTTGCTTTGGTTGACATTTTGGTTGTTGTTTTGGTTGTTGCTTTGGTTGCTACTTTGGTTTTTGGTGGGATTATTATTCTAATTATTTTTGGAGGCAGTTGCAATTAGGTTGAATACAAGTTTTTCATTTTGAATTTCAACTGCACCATCGTTACTTCCAACATTCTTGTTTCATTGCCAAAACTTGGGTTTCTCCCCACTATTGTAATTGTTGGAGGAGTTTGATGAGCTGTTTTCATTGTATATCTTCATGACTCCTCTCTTGACTAAGGCCTCTTCGATTTTAATCCTGTTTTCAATCAACTTTTTGAAGGTTGGTGGACATTGCAACTCCAATCTATAACTCATTTCGTCATTGAGATTGTCAATAAAGATTCCTATCTTTTCCTTTTTGGGTACGAGACAAGAATATCGTGCAAATAACCTTCTCCATTTTTGCAAGAATACAAGGAATGATTCACCCTTCTTTTGTTTCAAGTTACAAATATCTTTCATGGTGATGTCATGTTGAATGTTATAAGAATATTGGGTGATGAACTTGTTGACCAATTCCTCAAAGGTGTTAATTGGTGGGGTGAGTTTGGAGAACCATTCAGAACATTGTCCACCTAGACTTCATGGGAATAATCTCATTAAGTATGTTTCTTCATATGCAAATTCAAGACTCGTGGTTCTAAATTCCCTCACATGGTCTATCGGATCGATTTTGCCATTGTATTTGTTGTATTTTGGGAATTCACAATGTTTTGGAAGGGGATCATGTGGATACTTTGATCAAACGGATATGGAAAAATTTCTTGGATCAAGAATCATTTTGAGGTTCCTCTTTGCATATCGAGAATTTGTTGTTGAAGGTTCTTCATTTGGTGAGTTAGTGCAACCACTTGTTCAGTCTCTTTTTCGGGTTGTTTTGGAAGTGCTTTCAATTCATTCACATCAAAGTCTTCAAGTAATTTGACACCTTGTTTAACTAGCATAAGGAGGTACTTTTCTCCATTTCTTTCAAAAATATTTTCTAAGCATTTGTGGAAGTTGGGGTCTTGTTCAGCATGTTGGATATCTTCCTCGGTTATTTCTTCCCCTTCAGTGTTGTTGAGTCCATGGAAAGGATTCTCTTTAGCCTTTGCCATAGTGTTTTATGTTTCACTGTTTTGAGTCTCAATGATTGGAGTTTCAATGGTTGGAATTTCAATGTTTGGAGTTCCAAGGTTTGGCTCTTCAATGTTTTGATTTTTAAGTCCTTTTTACTTGAGTTTTTGTTTTTGTAACCTTGTTTGAATGGGCATATAAGTGTTATAGTTTTGATTAAACTTTGATCTAAGTTTGGAAGAGTACCAAGGATTACAACTAAGTCAAATAGAATGACAAATTCTAATGAGACTAAGTCTGATTTGACTATCTAGCTTTGTTTCATGATGAGAGGATGATAAATCCTGATGATGAAACTAGACTTAATAATAAAAGGTGTGATAAGTTTGATGATTTTGGAACTTTGAGATGTTAGATCTTGGTTTAGGTTGGAAAATTCCACTTGTAGAGGTCAATTTTAAGAAGTTTAGATTCTAAGGTACCTAAGGAATGATTTTGAACTGAAAATTCTAAAATTTTGGTTCAAACTGTGAAACCGGAGACAAATTTTCTTCTTATACGAGATGGTCAAATCTTTGGAAAAGTCTTGGATTTCGAAAATAGTTAAATGAATACAAGTTGGGATTGTTCTTTGAAGCTCTTTCGTAGAAATTGAAGACCAATCTCTCTCTAAATTTGTAATGTTGAGAGACGTTTTGATGAGCTTTTGGACTAAGAACTTTGGACTTTGGTTTCCGGATTTTAATATTTCATGAAATTATTTGATAAAGCACGTGTTTAGACTATGTTGTACTTGAAAAATGATTTTGGATTGAAAAATGTTTTGAATTCTGGTTCAAACTATGAAACAGGAGACAAGAGTAACTCTAGGGTTTTGCATTTAATGGATGCGCTAAAAGACTTGATAGATGCGCTAAAACATAGGATAGATGCGCCAGAAAATTTCATAGATGCGCTATAAGATTACTTGAATGCGCTAAAACAAAGGATCAATGTGCCAAAGTACTACACAAATGCACTATAATAGGGGGTAAATGCGCTGGAAAAAATCACAGATGCACTAAAAGATTGGTTGTATACACTAGAATAGAGGATAGATGTGCCAGATTTTTGCACAGATGTGCTTTAACAATAGTTGGATGTGCTAAAAGACTTCACCAATGTGCTAGAAGACACAACAGATGTGCTGAACTAGGAAATGGCGCAGTTTTTTGGAAATTTGTTCAATTTTTTTGGATTTTCTAGTTAGAGACTTGGTTGTTTCAATGAATATTTTTTCTGAATCAAGGTTTTCACTTTCCACATGTGATGTTTTTGTTTGAAATTGGTTCAAAAACACATTGGTAAAGACACATCAAGCATGTAGAACTTAGGTTGTGTAGGACTATATTTGTTGAATTCCCACTTAGATTTTATTCCAGTTGCACTTACTTATAGTGGATGATTAGATGCTTGACTCCACTGGCTCCCCTCCACGGTACTCACTTCTACGGGGCAGCCAAGAATCAATACCCATGAATCTCCCATGGCATATTTTAAATCTCTACTAAAAGCTGCAAGAATGTGGGATGGCTTCAGAACAACTGTTCTTGCACCAACAAATAGATTAAGGATTTTGGCCTTGCTACAACAAAGGGTTTTAATATAGGCATTCCATTTGTGGGGGATCATCCATGCGGAAAGAGACCATTGTTTCCCTTCTTGTCGAAACAATCCTCATGATACTTGAACTTTCCCCAAGTACCCACATTTATATCCCGGTTGGAAGTTGCTTGGCTTTAGCATGTTACCAGTTGGGCCATTCCCTTGGGTGATTACTTTTTCCCACAAGGCAAGCCCTCTATGGATAAACAAAAGCTAGCAAGTACATCTGTAGTTTGATCAATCTTTATTTGTGTGAACAAAGAGAGAACACATGAAATATACTCAACTCACTCGTAAATAAATAGGAATGGGTCTGGATTTTTGGTCACCCAGTTAAAGGGAGAGCATATGCCTACCATTCATTACGCTCAAAAGACATGGTGTTATTTATCCCTTCTAATTAAGCTAGATGCCTATCTTAACCAAAAGGAAGTATTTAAATGACTCTAACCCCTGCATAAATCATCAATAGTTTGATAAATTTATCTTTGATCAGCATATAAAAGTACCTACAAGTAGAAAACACAAATTAGTTCTCAGATTTTTTTGAAAATTTTCAAATTTACACAGATGTGCTAGAACAGTCATTCAATGTGCTAAAACATCAATCCAATGTGCTAAAACAAATACCCTATGCACTAAAAGAACCCATGTATGTGCTAAAATAACTTTTGGATGCGTTAAAATAAGTATATAATGTGCTAAAAGAAGTGATGCATGTGCTAAAAAACTCCATGTATGCACTAAAACAATTGATGTATGCACCGAAAGATTGATTTTATGTGCCAAAACAACCCCCGTATGCGCTAAAAGATTGGTCGGATGCGCCAAAACAAAAGTTGTATGTACTAGAAGATTTGTCGGATGCGCCAAAAGAAACCACGGTTGCGCTAAAACATCACGTCCAACCTATTTAAATGATTTTTTCTAGAAAACTGTTAGAAATGGGGTCTAGACCCACGGTGGGTGCCATTTTGTGTGTGTGTGAAATGTGGTAGAGTTAGTAAATCAACACAAACCTTAATGAAACGAATTATATCAAAGATTTAAAATAAGTAAACTACTCTAACTGCAACAAACAAATCTTTTAAGAATGTCTCATTGTCCTCTATTCCCAAGGATGTATTAAACCATTTGGCCCTCAGATTTATTTGTGCACTATGGTTGTTAAAATGGCAACTTAGGAAATGAGATATTAGTCAACATGTAAGCCAACTAAGTTCCTACATGAAACTATATGATGGAAAGGATAATGGATACTATGATGAATGGATGATGGTGCTAGATTATTTGAGGTAGATACTATGGTATTGAACTAGGATGATTCTACATATGCTCAAATGCTAACTATAAATATGCTAATCTAAAATGCAACTATGATGCAAAGGATGACATAAAATGCAACTATGAAGCAAAGTGTGACTCTAAGATCTAACTATGATGCAAAACATGATATAAAATGTAACTATAAGACTCCAAAATGTTCCAATGCTCAAACGATATTCCTACATGATTACACTACTCAAATGTGGATGCAAAATGCAATGGCAAAGGGTTGTATTTATAGGATTTTTCAAACATCTTGTGAGGTGGCAACAATTGACGGTCCAAATTCAAACAAGAGGGATAAATGGTGGAGATGAAGAGAATCAAGAAGGTGTCCCCTTGACCAAAGACAACATGCCAAATGGATGGAGGAATCTCTTGACCAAAGGCAACATGCCAAATGGATGGAAGACCAAAGTGTGGGAAGAAAAGACCATTTGTTTGAAAATTGGTTGAAGAAGTGTGTGAGGAATAAGCCATGTGTTTGAAAATAATTCTCATTTAAAAATTAGAATTATCTAAATTCATGTGACCTTGGTGAGGTGGCACAAAAAGTTGTAGACATGTGCTTGAATTCTTAATTGAGATTAGTTAAACTTAATTAAATAAAAAAAACTTATGAAATTTGTTTATTTAATTAAATTAGAAGAATATGATTTTAGATTTGAAGAATTAAAGAATGTGAATAATATAAATAAATTGAGAATTTATTTATATGTAGTCAAATATTAATTAAATAACTAGTATTCAATTAATTAAATGTCATGATTGATTTTAGGTGTATACACCAACGTCATATCTATACCACATGGTGCACCTCATCCTCCCCAATAGTCCAATCAATACAATCAAGGAAATAACAAGCGCTCATTCACTCCTTTGGGAGAACCTTTAGATGTTGTTTTCAAGAGGCTGCTTCAAGCAAATTATCTAATCACTTATCCTGTGACAAAGCCTTTTGATGAGTCAAAGCGCAAACCTACTTGGTATAGAGAGAATGACTATAATGATTATCACAAGATCAAAGGTCATTCCACTAATAAATGTCAAGGACTTAAGGGTTATATTCAAGATCTTAAAGATTGAGGTGACATCTTAGCGAATGCAAATCAAGCTACATCATCCAATGCTCAATTACAAATATATCAAAATGCCTTCCTTATACACAATCAAGGTCCTAGTACCTCAAATGCTAATCCCGGGTCTAGCAACAACAACTAGAATAATAGCATTAATAATATCAATTATAAAGTTGTTCCCTATAATTATGATGGTATTTTTATGTGCATTAATCAAGGGATCCATGCATATCTATGATTTGTGTCAAAGGCAAAGACCCACAATGTGTTGTTACCACACGTTGTACCCGCATATCAGTTCTCAGGGCTTCCACTTCATCTCAACCCACTTCTGTGAGCTCACAATACAATATTCTTGACCATCTTGGTAAGACCCCAACCCAAATATCCATCCTGGATTTGCTTAAGTCTTCTCAAATCCACCAAGAAATCTTTACAAAAGCTCTTTAGGATACGCATGTGCCCAATGACATAGATCCTACCTAGTTTCAAGCTTTAGTAGGACATTTGTGATCTATTTATTAGCTGGGTTTTAGTCAAAATGATATGTCGCCAATCGATTCATCCCATAACCATGCCCTGCACATTGAAGCCATTGTCGCCCGCCATAAGGTAAAACAATAATGGCTATGCCCTCAATCTATGTATATTAAAGTTCATAAAACAGGTAGGATATACTCATGCTGACTTGGATAACTAGACCATTACAATTAAGGCCTACGACAACGTTGAAAGGGACCCAAAAGGTATTATTTGTCTTCCTATTCAGGTTGGCCCCATCATGCAATACACCAAATGCCACATTCTTGATCTGAATCTACCCTACAACCTTCTCCTTGGCCACCCATGGATCCACACCATGCAAGTTGTTCCATCCACCTACCACCAATGCCTAAAATTTCCATACAATTGGGTCGAAGTAACTATCCATGCAGACCCTCAACCCTTTAAGTACTATCGTGCTCTAGAAGCTTCCTTCCCCCACTCTTGATATTGCCCAAGAGTCGAAGTGGGGGCACCTCAGGCATCATCCTCCAATCCATCATCCACCACATCATCCACTCCATCCACTACATCTGAATCCACCATTACTAAGGTCCAAATCATTGATAAAAGTTGTGGAGAATATGAGATGTGTATGGCTCTTAATGTGGCAACCATGCCTCCATCTCCTCACACCTATGGTCAACCTTCTCAATCTGCACCAAAATAGGAAGTGAAGACAAAAACTATTAGTTCTAAGAACATAGGTTCTACCACTTTTTGGTTCTTAGGAACACGGCAAGATCAGACAGATGATGACATTAGTCAATGGATATATTGGGAAGAACTTGAGCCATCACCCCCTCTCATTGAATACTTCCAAGAGGTTTACCCTCATGCATCAAAGTTAGTGGAAAAATACAACTATCAAGGGGGAGGACTCGATGTAGAGTAACATGGAATATTGTAGCCCATTGAAACACTGTTGATGGGTGTTTTTGTACACTTTCTCAACACAGGTAGTACACACGTGCACTACCTCTCTTGAAAGGAAATCTCCAACAACAATTTGTTGAAAATCTCCCCAAGGTCTCTCATGTGTTAGGTCATGACTTGCATGGAACTCCTCAGTTGATGTTTGATGTGATTTTGTTGGTAATCATAGGGCAGACTCACATAGCTAGATGCAGAGTGGATCTTAAAATCTAAAGTTTTTGAGATGGGAGTCAAGGTGCATTTTGTTGTAGGTTCAGGCAACAATCTAAAACTTCAATGTTTTCCTTAAGTTTTGGCTTTACAATGTGCAATGAACCTTAGCATAGGCTGTTTCTAAAAAAAAGCAGGGAAGAGGGAAGGTTCCTGGATCTGCAACTACTTGTGAATAGTAATCATGGAGTTCCTGCCATGGATAGCTTCCTTCAAACATAATTTCACTTAACTAGAAAATTCACAGTCTCATGAAATTTGTGCTATCATCTAAGGTCTGCAAATATTTCACCATTCATTCACCGTATACATGCATGAACAAAGATAAAAGTGTGGAGCAGCTTTGAATTCAATTCCAGACTAACTTTACACAGCCATTTACCAGCAACAAACAATGAAAAGTATGGACTAGGAAGGCATCTACACAACAGAAATTTATATAATCACAGAACAGCATTACTAAAATCTATTCAAGCAGTTTAAATCTAACTAGAACAACAATGCAAATCTAAATAAAGCATCTAACAATGGATATTGAATCATGAAACATGTGAGGAACTCATAAAATGCACCAAGTCAATGTATTTTCATTAGAAATTTCTGCAGCATGTCTTTACAACAACTCAACTCCCTTTGAAAATGAGAGGAGACCCCCATTTATAATGCCCAAAAAATAGAATGAATGTCCAAGATTTAACCTCATTGTGTGGCCAAGATTCACTACAAACTAGGGTTCTACCTACCCCCCCAATATATTACAATTTAAAATACAATTTTGTCTTCATCCCTATTTTGTCTTCTAGTGACAACACTAAAGCATTTTATCTTTTGTTGATTGCTCTTTTTGTTGTTGCTATTCCTTTAGAAGTTCTTCACTGACAATGGGGTTGCCTTCCTACTTCTTCAAAGCTACATACTCCATGAATTTCAAGATTACCGGTTGGAGTTTCTCGACCTCTATGATTTCGGACCACAACACTTGATAGCTCCATTCCTTGGAGTTGTCCTCAAGCCTTTTCTAGTCTTCATCATTCTTGGCGGTGTGGTCTCTGAACAATTCTGACTGGGTGAAGGTGCGGGTGAAAAAACTCATGAAATTTGTGGTTATCTCTATTGCCATCCCATCCTCCATCCTTTTCTAGAAATGGGGCTTTATTCTCTCTAGATCAATTTTCACTGCGGGTATGTCATATCCCATCATCAGCCTCAAATATCGAGCGCAATCATCTCTAATTTCTTTGACCCATTCAATATATGGAGCCACTTTATTAATTACCTACTCCAATCTTTCTTTTTTGTTATCAAAGTCTCGTTTCCATACATTCATCAGCCAGTGATTGTCCCTTTCGAATGTGAGCTCTTTTTCCCATATGGTGCTTGGCAACTTGAGGATAGCCTCGATCTTTGGATAGGTGGACTTGTATCTTGTTGGCTATCTGAACAACTTGACCAATGCCCATATTTTCGACGTCTAGAACCTGTCGGAACCAGATTTTTGTAGTCTTGTCCAAATTCTTTCTCCTTTCCAGCTTATTGATTTGTTCCTTGGACAGCAGTTGTGGTGGAGCTGTAGATGTGGTAGGCATTTCTTTTGTTGAGGACCATTGTTGAATGTAAATTGTCAGATCAGCTACCTATGCCTTAAGCTCGTCCTTTGAAATTTTATCTTGATGAATTAAATGCACCACCGTGGCAACAGACTCCTCAAGGTGATCCACCTTCTACTCTCTGGTAGCTATTCCTAAATCAATGGTGGAGATATTATAGCTTACTCCTTTCTCACCCACCATTGGCATTGCTACCTGCACGGTTTGGAACCAAGAAGCATCCATCGTTACCTTGGATTTGATTTTGGGCTTCCTCTCTTTCCTGGTTGTGATATGTGCTCGGGCTAAGATAGCCTCCAGTCTTGTTCTTGGATCCTTTGGGGCAAGAGTCTTCTTTTCAAGTTGCCTCTCCAGCCATTCGGGCATAGCAAATTTTTCTTTAGGCAATTCACGATCACCCTTGCCCTCCTTTGTTAGGATTTCTATTTGTTCACCTGTGGGAGCCCTTTCTTCCATTTTAGTGTTGTCTCCTTCTTCCTCATCAGAGTCTTGGATGAACACAAGGCGCTTGATGGGAGGCTTAGTAGGCAATCGCTCCCGGGGACTTTCTTCTTTCTTAATTTTTTTTGCCTTTCTTTCTTCAGTTTGTTCATCCTTATGCACATGCTCCTCGGGCTATCCAATTTTGAGGTCTTTGTCAGCTTGAGCCTCACCCTCAGGCTTGCCTTCTTCTACATTTCCTTCTTCTCTATGAGGAGATGACACATCCTCTCGTTGTTCCCCTATAGTGAGTTCCACATTTTCTGCTACCCTATCACCTTCTTGCCCTTCTTCTTTAGCATCTCTTAATTGTCGGACCATTTCCTCCTCGAAATCATCATCAAATGTAATAACCTTGCCACCGGCGTCTTCTTCTTCATCTCCACTTTCAGAAGACCCTATTTCTTCTTCTTTACGGACCACCCTGTCAATTTGTCGATGTTCATCCTCTCATGGGTGTTCGTGGTAATCATCAGCTTCCTCCTCCACTACTTTCAAAGCTTCTCTCTCGCTTCTCCCATTCTTCTAAGATTAGCATCGTGGCCTCCATTGTTGGTGGTCCTGTTGGGGATTGCGAGGGCGTAGCATTGGTGAGGACCTATGCTATGGCAGCTTGGATGGCGGGATCTAAAAATATTTGAGAAATATCAGAGGGGACATTCTGCATATTCCTCGAGAAAGCCTCCGACAAAGTGAGTGTGGGCATTGGTATTGTTTTTGTTGCCAGTGGAAGCGATGTAGTAGGTGACATAGCGGTGGAGGAAAGTGGAGAAGTTGTAGCAAAGGAGGAGTCAACCATTATTATGGGCCCAGCCAAGGGAGAGGAGGCAAGATGGACCGAGATGTCTATTGCAGGCGAGGATGTGGCAACCATGGCTTGGGAAATAGATGGAAAGGCGATGGAAATAGGGAGAGTCGGAGGAGGCCTTGGTTGATTTGCCTTCCCTTCCTCACCCTCTTAAAGGGGACCTTCTTGAATGGCTGGTTGCTCCGTGACATCTCCCGTCTATTTGGGTTTCTTAGAGGGTGAACCTCCTGAATCCTTTCATGAATAAACCTTGGGACCTACGGACTGTTCTTCCTCAGTCCCTTTCCTCTTCTTTGATCTTGTGATTAGAGGAGATTTAGATGTTCCTCTTGTTGAAGTTGTTGCAGTAACATCCTCTGTAGCACTAGGCTCACTCTTGATCCCTTCATATGTTAGAATAATCCCTTGTTGCGGTCATCCGCATGTAATGCCTTGCACGCACCTCCTTTTCATCTTGACAATCTACCCAGAAATATTCAACATGATGCAAATGGGCGAACCCTGGTCCTAGTTCCTTTCTTACATGCCCATATGGGTCCATCCATGGGCGAGCAGTGTGTAGGCAGAAGTGATACTCTGCCAATTCCTTCTCAGAATTCCCAGCACACTGGGAAGTTTGCAATTTGTACATCCCTTGGCCGAAAGCTAAGGGATAAGGGATCCCTGCCAAGTGTTTTCCGCCGAGGACTGAATGTATATGTTGCAACTGTTGGGAAAGCTCTAACAGTATAATCCGGTCATTGGGGTACCGGGGCAGCTTATTCGGCCTTTCTATGAAACCTTGGGCACGAATATATGTAAACTTGGGGTATTGTATGAATAGGAAGGCATATTGCTTTAAGAACACCCGAGCACTGTGAGAAACCCTCCTCTCAAAATCCCCTCCGAGCAATTTGGCGATGTGGCCAATGAAGACATCGTTCACCCTACAATATTCCTTGTAATTTTTTAACTAGGGTTGGGGATATCTATCATAGACCTTTAATGCTCGACTTGGTTCCTCATCAAGTGCCATGAATAATCCATTGTATTGCCTCTACTCGGCCAGTGAGTATACTAGATAGGAGGTCATGTAGAATCTGGAAGTCTTTTTTACATTCATGAACTGCTCATGAAAGCAGTCGCTTATGATGCCTCCCCAGTAGAACGAGGCCTTTGTAGTGACATCTTCATCCCCACGGAGGATCTGTTCTATGAAATATACCATCCACTCTTGAAAAAAAAATAGCGGTGGGGAGGCCCATCACTCTGCTCAACATAGTTACCAAGTCATGGTAGTCTTCGTGGAAGTCGTTGCAGAAGAGTTCCTGAGGAACCCTTGCAGTGTTGCCCCTTTTCTCCTTGAGCCAATACTGATTTATTAGCTTCTTGCAACCCATCGGGTCCTCGTCCCATGTTGCTTTACATTCTTCAATGGTAGGCACCTCGATCTCCTCAAAGGTGGGGATGTGAAAGGTCTTCGTAATTGCCTCATCCGACATGTCAGCAAGAATATTTCCATCCCTATCAACAATGGTTCGCATATGTGGCTGATAGGCCTATCGGAAATCCATGACCAATTCGGGGGCAATGACAGAGGAAAGCCTACAGCTTTGGAAATTCCGCTTTGTCTAATCAATCTGGCATTGTCAGTTTTCGGGTGGACTCTGACCCTTTGCTTAAATTCATCAATATCGACATGGTCGATATTGGTATTTGTGATTTCCTTCTAGTCGATGATGATTTTTGAATGTAGAGGCTCACCCTGGAATTGGTACTTCATTTGGTCTTTGTCCTCTCTTCCATGAGGAGTCTTACCTACTTTCTTTCCTTTGTCTTTTTCCGTAGCTGCCCCCAAGGGTCTTGCACTCGATTCCATATATCCTGCAAACAGAGACGTAATGAGTACAACCAACTACGAAAGCATTAACATTAGTTGAAATCCCATGGAAGAAATTCAATTAGACAATTTATCATTCATTAAATCAAACTTTTACTTCCAAATGTCGTTAGTCATTTTTTGGAGGGATTTTGGACAACCCAGGCCCAAGGGGCCAGATTTCCCTAGCAGGAATGTTGTTTTGAAGGGCGAACAGTGTAGGGAAATCTAGGTGATTTCTCCCATCTTCATATTTTGATGGTTTGAAAGGCTCATGTCGAAGAGGGTTGAATTTGGGCATGTGGGTCGAGATTGGTTTTCAAATTTGAGGTCATTTGGATCACTTTCGGAGCATCCAGAGGTACAAGGTCATAAAACCGTCAGTGATTTGCTATTTGAAAATGGCAGGTGCAACACGGAAGCCCGAAGGGAGCGGCCCGGCGAACTAGACCCAGCACCGAGTTTGGCTGCTAGTTTTCTTTGTTAAGTTTCACGACAAATGAGGGGGCGAAACCCGAAAGTCGGGAAGATGAGCCTATTTTTCCCTTTTCAATCGGGTGAGACAGGACGGAATCCTGGTGGGCGGAGCCCAGTGAAGGCAAGGACACCAGAGATCGACTTCTACAAGGTCGTCATGGAAACCGAAGGGTTGGGACTTGAGAGGTGGGGAGACGTCACCACACGACCATTTTAAACGATGAAGGCTCCACGGTAACCCGCGGACGGAACCTCACAGAGCGGGACTCGACGATATGACGACACAGTTCATTTGAGCTTCAACCTCGGATGACGAAAGGTGAGACGGACCCTGAAGGGTAGAAGGGCGCATTCTCCTCACCGTTTGGGAACGACGGAGGTGATGCGGAGTCCCAAGGACAAAGTCCCGTGGGAGCGGGCCCGGGAAGCTGAGATGGAGGCCGAATTTTGAGTGTTTATGTTTGTTCAATTCTTCGGTGATCAGTCGACGGAGGCCTAAGGTGGCGGGCCCGGGAGGCGGTCCCGTCATCGGGTTAGACTGAGGTTTGTGCAAGGTTTTGACAGTGATAAGCCGACGCGGGCCTGGAGGGTGCGAATGCCCTGCACGATGAACGGTGGTGGCGAGGTTTAGTTCTGATTTGATCTTAGGAGATGATTTGGAGGTTTCTTTAGAATTTGAAGACATGGGTTTTGTAGGTTTTGTCATGTTTTACCAAGCTAATGCATTTTAGCCCGTGCTTATTCATCTTTTACGCATGAAATCATAAAAAATACTCTTAGACGAACGAACGGCAAACCTACCTCGGAAGTCTAATGAGAGAAGATGTGAAATCCACTAAGGATGTCTGAATGATGATCACGGATGCGTGGGCGGCGAGCAACGGATGCACTGGACTTCTTAGCAAGCACTTTGAACTCCTCTGGTAAACCTGACAAGTGAAAATGACAGGTCGAGCCAGGTATATATACTCAAACATGCATTTAATACCCTCATTTAATGCCTATACGGACGACAGGAGGGTTGGTGGATTCAAATCCCAGACGGTAGTGCGAGGTCCGGGGTCCGAGGGCCCAAAAGACATGGTAGGTTGGCTGTCGGAAACTTCATTTTCAAATTGTTGGAGAACGGGAACCCGAGGTCCGAAGGGCGGAAAGACGTCGTAGGTTGGCCGTCAAAAACGGTGAAGACAGAACGGAGTTCTAGGGACGGAAGTCTGGTGGACCAGACCCGGCGCAGACGAAAGCAGTCCCAAATGTTGCAAATTTAAACTAGAGGAAAATGAGGAGCTAGGACCTAGGGTTCGGGAAGGCGAAATCCTTCCTCAACTCGGAACGGTGAACGCCCGAAGGAAGCCCAACAAGGGAAACCCGGTAGGGCAGGCTTAGCAGGCCCCACGGCTGTTGGCAGAAGAAAACTGGCAAGGAGAGTCCACAAAGATCCAGGACCTAGCCAAATCAGAGGGGATGAAACATGGTCAACTCAAGATGAAACTTTGGAGGTACGCTGAACATCTAGGACACCAAAATAGGGGCACGCAAAATGAGGTGATGATGAAACAACCCGGCAAGGCGAAAGAAAAGAGGGTCCCCATTCTAAACAGGGCGTGTGTGCTGAGGGCACAACAGACACCTGTGCGACCTAAAAAAGTGGGCTTAGGCTATGATAAAAAGAAAAAGGGTCCCACAACATCCACTAGCACCTCGAATAATGTCAATTTGGATAACGATTTCCTTAAAGACATACCAAAAGAAGAAGCCATCATACTCTCATACGATGATGTAGATCTCCCTTCCCTTTTTTATTCCACTTCAATCTTTACCATCAACCTTTCCCTCCGTCACCTCGACCTTATTGATTGTTACCTATGAGGTAGTGCACCTATAGACACTTTTCCTTTAGTGGAAACTTACATACATCTCATGGGATTGGGGGAAGATGAACACCCTAACCGCAAAAGCAAAAAGAAAAAAAAGGGTCATCTAGTGAAAACCTCTCTAAGGCACTTTTTGACTCATCAAAAGTAAAAATAAAGGGTGTATCTAACAGTAAAAACCTCGATGAGGTGCTGGAGGATGCGGATGTTCATCTTCCCCTTGTTGGAACTCATTTATCCGAACGGTCTTCTATTTTGATCAAGGAGACGCATGAAGTTAATCTGGGAATAGAAGAAGAACCCAAAATTACCTATGTGGCCAAGTCATTGTCAGAAGAAGAGTACCCCATCATTTTCAACCTGCTAAAGGAAGGGATCATTAACTTTCCATGGTCCTATTTAGATATGCTAGAATTAGATCCCGCATTGGTTGTACACCACCTTGACATTCATCCAGATGCAAAACTAGTTAAGCAAAAGCTTAGAAAAATGCATCCTCAAGTGGCCCTGCTTGTTAAGAAAGAACTGGAAAATAATTTGTAGGTTGGATTCATCAAACCTATTGACTACTCCAATCAGATATCCAACATAGTACCTATGGCTAAACCAAATGGGAACATCTGAATCTATGCATATTTTTGAGATCTTAATAAAGCTTGCCCAAAAGACGATTTCCTGCTTCCAAACATTAACATGTTGGTAGATATTATAGCAGGACATGCTTTGCTATCCCTCATGGATGGTTTTTCTAGCTATAATCAAATTAGAATCGCACCTGAAGTTCAGCATAAGACTGCCTTTACCACCCCTTGGAGCACTTTCTGCTACAATGTCATATGCCCTTTGGTCTCAAAAATGCAGGGGAAACTTATCAACATGCAATGACTGTCATCTTCCATGACCTCATACATATCATAATGGAAGATTATGTTGATGATCTACTAGGGAAATCCAAGACAAGAGAAGTTCATCCCAAGATCTTTCGACAAATCTTTGATTAATTGGAACAGTACAAGCTACTTTTAAATCCAAAAAAGTGTGTGTTTGGTGTCACATATGGTAAATTGTTAGGATTCATAGTATCCAAAAGGGGCATTGAAGTGGATCCAGAAAAGGTTAAGGCCATAATGGAAATTCCTCTGCGTCATAATCTCAAATTATTAAGAATTCTGCAAGGAAAGCTACAGTCTATTAGGCGCTTCATAGCCCAACTTATTGATAAATGTCAATTATTCACACATCTCTTGTGCAAATACATCACCTTCAAATGGGATCCAAAGTGTCAATGAGGCTTTGACAAGATCAAGGAGTATCTGGCTAATCCGCCCATTTTAATGCCTCCCATTCTAGGTAAACCACTCCTGCTATTTATCTCAGCCACATCAGTTACACTAGGGGCATTACTAGCGCAACATGATGAGTTCTCTAAAGAGTGTGCAATCTACTATATCAACTGAACACTTGTGGGTTATGAACTCAACTATTCCCCCATGGAAAAATCCTACTTAGCAGTTGTTTTTAGCTCACAGAAACTGTGTCACTATATGCTTAGTCATCTGATCAAGCTCATATCAAAAGTTGACCCACTCAAATATCTATTATCCAGAACGTCATTATAAACTGGCCACATGGCCAAGTGGGTTATGTTGTTGAGTGAGTTTGATATAGAATATGTGGAACGTAAAGCAATTAAGGGATAAGTGATAGCAAATTAATTGGTTGATGCTCCTTTGATGGACACATATCCACTAATAGTTGAGTTTCCTAATGAAGGGATCCTTACAGTTTCAAAAACAAATACATGGACACTCTATTTTGATGGGTCATATACTCACAATGGAGCTGGTGCACGCATCCTCTTTGTCACTCCTCAAGGTGATTATATTCCAAAATTATTCAGACTAGCATTTCCATGCACCAACAACATTTTTGAATATGAAGCTCTCATCACTAGCCTAAGAATCTCAATCCAATGGAATATCACTCGTCTTCGTGTTTTTGGCGATTCTCAACTGATAATCAAACAGGTCAACAATGAGTTTTGAACCAAGGATGATAAACTTTTTCCTTATAAATGCATGGTGGATGAATTCAAGAAATATTCAACCTACATCTAGTTTGAGCACATTCCTAGGGTCTAGAACAAGGCAGCAAATTCCATGGCTACAATTGGTTCCCTCATCGACATGCCTAAAGATCGAATGGATTGTGAGTTCCTCATTAAACAACTATTAATCCTAGCATACGATGTCCCTAAAAATGAAATGGTGTGTGATATCGTAGGTCCTGAATCACCCTGGTATCATGACATTTATAACTACCTCCGTGACAACATCCTGCCACTTGACCTTACCCGTAATCAACATAAATCATTCATCCAATGCACTTCTCGATACATAATTTTGGGAGATACACTTTATCGTAGGGGTTATGATGGCACTCTCCTTCAGTGTTTCAATGAATCAGAATCCCATGTTGTGTTAAATGAGGTGTATAGCAATGTTTATGGGTCTCATTCTAATGGAATGACCTTAGAAAAGAAGATTCTAAGAGCAGGATATTATTGACCCACTATGGAGCATGACACTTGTGATTTTGTGAAGAAATGTGTGTTGTGTCAACAACATGTAGATCTAATCCATGCTCCTACATAGGATTTGTAGCCTATCATTGCATTGTGGCCCTTTTCACAATGGGGTTTTGACTTAATCAGCAAGATTTACCCTCCATCATCCGATGGTCACACCTTCATCATCACTGCCACTAAATACTTCACCAAGTGGGTGGAATCCATTCCACTCTCCCAAATCATAGGTATTCAGATCTCCAAATTCATCCTTTTCCATATCCTCTGTAGATATGGTATTCCCCCCACCATCATCACTGATAATGGAAAGCCCTTTAAAAACCAGTATATGAAGCACCTTTGTGAGACATGTCATATCCAGCATCATTGGTCCACCCCGTATTACCCACAAGGTAATGGCCAAGCTGAAGTGACCAACAAAACTCTTATCAAAATCCTTAAAAAGGTGGTCAATATCATTGGTTGTGATTGGCATCTCCATCTTAATCCCGCCCTTTGGGCATACTGCACATCCATCCACACCCCAATTGGCGCTACCCCATATTCCCTCATTTATGGTGTTGATGACATCTTGCCTATTGAGGTTGAGATCCCATCACTTTGAATCTCTCTAAAGAATCTCATCAGTGATGAAGATGCTTGAGTCGCACAGTTAAGTCATTTGGAACTATTGGATGAGAAACGCATCAATGCCTATAATCATCTCCAAGCATATCAACACCGTGTTAGGAGAAATTACAACAAGAAGGTTTGTCCCCACAAATTCAATGTTGGTGATCTAGGCCTTAAGGAGAATCAGCGCACCTAGCAAGATCGAGAAAAGAAGGGAAAGTTTGAAGCAAATTGGTTGGGTCCATATGTTGTCACAACAAAATACAGTTCTAGGGAATATAGGCTTGCAACACCTGAGGGGGAACCCTTGGAGGAGCCTATCAACATCATGCACCTAAAGAGGTTTTACACCTAGGTCAGCTAGGTTATCCTACCTAGAAAAATACCAAAAAAAAGTAAAAAATTAGCAAAAATACAAAAAAATCAAAAAAGTAAAAAAAAAATCCAAAAATAGTAAAGAGAAATAATTCATCCTATGTTAAAAACCACCCTTGGTGGCACCTTGGATAAGTACATTTGGTTAAAACCTAGCAACAAGTGCCATTTGTAGAGGGTTTAATCATTATCTACCTTGTGTCTTATTTTCCTTATGCTCCCATCTGTCCTATCAACATATCCTATCCTCGCATCCTATCCTTGCATCCTATCATACCCCGTCCTCCCGTCGACATCCCATTATCCATCGCTTGGTATATTTTGATTGGGCATTGGATGATTCATATCTACTATCCAAAATCCTAAGATTTTATCCTAAATCTAAGCTTTTTGTCACCTGTATATTGGTGTTGTTTGTCAGTCTCGTGTCCCCATCTAGGGTCTTTCATCGTGTTGGTCATCACTAGGTCTCATGTCATCTTTCATCCATTTTTTCAATCTACGTTGCCCCTACGCTTTCACGTTGGCAAGGCTAATCATTTGATCAACCCCCGAGGCATTTTTCTGTTCATTTGTGTCGGTCTTTGTCATCTGTCGATGTCTCCATTAACCTCTTTTTGCTTTTATCCATGGTCATTTGTCAATCATTTATTGAATTACGAGGGCTCTGCGCTTTCATGTAGGCAAGGGTAATCTTTGATCAACCCCCAAGCCCCTAGGTCTTTAGGGTGTGTCTTGGTCTTGTGCCATGTCATCAAGTGTGTCCTTATTCAGTTGGTCTCTAATAACACAATCCATTAGTATCATGAGACTCAATCAGTTTCGAGTATCCTGAGTCATGTCGATCACCTAATCTATCCTCCATATTTGGTCTTAACAAGATGTATCCTTCCTATGGCAAAGGATGTTTGAAATTTGGTGTGATCTTTTGGTGGTCTTGCATTGCATCTTTGGGGTGTTGGGGTAACCTCCTTGTTTGTTGTGTTTGTCTTCTGCATCTGACATCAATTTTCCTTGGTTCTTCATACCCTAGCGTATCGTGTCCTATGCTATAGAAAAAATCAATGCTCCTAATATGGAAAAATGCCATTAGATTTGCATTTCATTTATCATCCCATTGCATTGCATTTATCCCCGTCCATTCTTCCCCTAGCCTATGGTTAGTGATTTTTGGTTGTGCAAATGTTTTTTCCCTTCCTCGTTCTTCCTATCAGAATTCCTATGGTTTTTATAGGTGCATTATCACACCCATCATTAGTCGTATCACTTTTCATTGCATTAACATACCTATCATTATTCACTTATGCTCATTATCCATTGCATTATCATCTTAAGTTGTTTGGATCAATATAGATGTGTTAGTCTAAGCATCTTAAGTTCATTCCATTTCATTATCATTCCATGGCATTATCATTTTCATAATCATCTTAAGTTGTTTGGATTAATATAGATCTGTTAGTCTAAGCATCTTAAGTTCATTCCATTTCATTATCATTTCATTGCATTATCACTTTCATCATCATCTTAAGTTGTTTGGATTAATATAGATCTGTTAATCTAAGAATCTTATGTTCATTCCATTTCATTATCATTTCATTGCATTATCACTTTCATCATCATCTTAAGTTGTTTAGATTAATATAGAATGGTTATTCTAAATCTATTAAGTTCATTTCATTCCATTATCGTTTCATTGCATTATCATTTTTAGTTGTTTAGAGTTATTATTCTAAACATATTAATTCATTCCATTACATTGCATTGAATTACATTTATCACATTCATCCATAACATGATTACATATGCATATTGCATCCATTACATATTTTCATCTCATATCATACATGTATTATTAATCTTTATAATGCAATCATCCATACATTATCCATCATTCATGAATAATCCATCGTCATATCATATCTCATATACATACATAAAAAAATCACAGTAAAATTGCCACCTGCATCACACATCATTAGTAACACATCCATAGCATATATCATGAAATCATAAATCATGTCACAACACATCCTACATCCACAAGCGTTAGACATAATGCATATCATTCATACCATCCACATCAACATAGACATAAACCATTGTAATCACATGCATACATCATAATCATCATCATCCACACGAGCATAATAAAGATCCACAAGATCCCATAATAATCACATAGTATCACATAAATTTCCATCGCATATCACATATATATATAAAAAAAATAGAGTCTATCACATGTCCATCATAGTCCATAATAAGTAGATCATAAAAGTCCATGAAAATCCACAATAAAAGTCCATCAAAATGTCCATGAAAGTCCATCAAATAAGGGTACAAGTGCAAAGTGCTAATCAAATATAGAGACTACATCTGACACACCATGGTGTCTTGAATCAATAAAGAATAAAGAATAAATGAATGCATGAATCTATCCAATCTGTACAAAAGAATCTGTAGTCTCTGCCAAGTAACCCATCCACTCTACACCTATCAAAAACTAGGAATCTTGTATCCCCTCCCTCTCTATCCACTACTCTCGACATCTGACCTCTGTGGGGAGTTTGGCATTGAACCTCAACTGTGAGGTGTCTCACAATAATCACTATATCCTTTGGTGTGTTTCTGGGTTGATGGGTGTTGGAATATGCTAAACTACTCTGACATAGGGAGGCACCCTCCATGTTGGATCAAGCACCTCCCTAAAATATGTACTCATATAATATCCAACCTCTATCCTGGCATCAACCTCTCATATCGCTTGTGCCCTTGCTACGTCCTGCTCTATGCAGTATCAGTCTATATGTTGTGTAATGATCTTCCTCTCCTACTCCCATGCCTCTTGAGCCAACCTCATCTGCTCTACCTGTCCCTTTAGTTGTGACATCCTCCTATAGGTCTCATCTTTCTCCCCCTGTAGTGTCTGCACCTGCGCCTCCATTGCCTCCGCCCTCTCAAGTAATAACCCTGCATCCCCAACAACAGCCTCCGTGATCTCCACCCTTGCCTACATCTCCTCCAATCCCCCTCACAGCTCCTCTACCAATCTATGTAGATCGTCCCTCTCTATCTGTGTCTCCAATAATATCCTCCCCACCTCATCTGCTAGCTCTCCAAATGCTCTATCTTCATCTCACCCTACATACTGTAGTTGTTGCACCTCGCCCTATAACCTACCAACCTCCATTTGCAATTTGTCCCTATCAACCTCAGAATCTCGCAACCTATGCTCTACTATTCGTAGCTTGGTTAGGGCTCTTATTAGTAACACTATTGGGTCCTCTGATGGTGGTGGCACATATAAGACCATGGCTAATGGGTCCACCATAGGCGCATCCACCTCCATCACCTGCTCCTCCCCCCATCCTCCTCCATCTCCACATCTCCATCTCTCCTCTACATATTGGCCCTCCTCCTCCTCTGTGGCCTTGCCAGCTCCCACTCATCATCCGATCCAAATCCCAATGCACCTACAAATGGCTCTACAGTAGTCATCTTCCTCACCCTATGTTGTGCCCACCATGTCGAGTACCATACAGTAGTTCCTGCATCTGTTAGTCCTCCCCTCCATGGAAATTGTGTCATCAGAACTGCATCCCACATTTGGCGAGCAAACTCAGCTATGATCTACTCCCCCCATATGGCCCTTGACTCCTGGCTAACTTGTCTGAACATCTACGGCCCTGTTAGAATGTCCTGTTGTACCCCGTACTGCTAGGTAACTTTGTCAGGCCTTTGTAGCTCAATAATGAATGGGTCACAGACTATCAAGTAGCACTACAAGAACAAGTATCCCCTCCATCTCCTATCATCCTCCTGCCACCCCAAAAATCACTGCCCCAGGTAAGGTCTCCATGTAATATCCCCTGCCACCAATCCATCCAGCCTTTGTCTCCACTTCTCCAAGCTTCTCACCTCCTGGTAATGCAATTTCCATCCATACTCCGATCCCCACCAATACGCTACTGGAAGTGTCTCATCTTGAGTCTCGGCGATCAATATGTCTGGCCTCGCTACCCAAATATGTGTTGGCATATGGTTTTGAGAGATGGTTTTTGGCTTCTAATGTTGTCATTAATGGCAACTGAAGAAATCCCCATGGTCCACAGATCTCTATCCAATCATACCGGCAGATGAAGTGGAATACTATGTAGTATCAGTCATCAGGACAAAAGTTCGTCATCAGAGCTTAACCAGAACTACAATCAAGCATTGGTAGATGCTATATATTCAGTACATTCTCTTTTGGATCTACTCCAAACTATTGTAAGGGCAGTGAGTCCATCTTTGAGTAGTGAGCTCTAGGCAGTGAGCTTGAATGCAAGTGCATTCCCATTTTGTAATATTTCTTATCTTTTGAGTATACTTAGAACTTATTGTGGATTGGCCATCCACCGTGGTTTTTCCCCTAACAGGGTTTCCACATAAAAATCCTTGTGTTATGGTTGTGTGGTTTCTTGTTTTTAGTTTTTGGATATTGATTTTAATTAAATGTTTTAAGTGGATTAAATATCAGAATAAAAGGATTCATTTTTGCACAACACTGATTCACCCCCCCTCTCAGTGTTGATTGTTTCCAACAATTTGTATCAAAGCAGGTTCCTCGAAAGAAGTCTAATAGCTTGGGGAGATCTTGGAAAGTGTTGTTATGCCTTGCATAACCACCCCATTTTATTTTGGAACAAAATGGGTCCCCCTTTTTCTTTTGCTTTTGTCACCTTTGGTTGTTTGTTTGGGTCCTAGGAGTTCTTTTGTTTTCCTCCTAGGTCTGTCTTTTATTCTGTCAGATTTGTTTTTGCCTCAGCCAAAGTTGGGTTTTTTTTTGCTAAAAATTGAAGGCATGATGAAGAATAATGTATTTTCTATGCTTTTGGGACTAATGGAGGCATTGTTTTGCAGGGTTAAATCATACATCTGATGCTATTTCACAAGGAATTCTGTTGGAAAGTATGCCTCAGTCAGATCTGGCATAAAACTCCTCAAGGAAGAAATTCGTTGAGACCGGTTGAATGTCTTGTCGACTGGCAGTGTGTTATATTCATTTGAAATCCTCAGGTTGCCGAGACATTTTGGTCGCCATGAAGTTTTCTGTCTCTCTTCGACTGAAGACCTCTCACCAACAGTTGTTCACGAGGTTAGCGTCGAGGAGAATGGTTTGCCTTTGGTGTGACCTCTGGCTGACGAATGAAACTCTCACCGAAAGGATTTGTCATTGGGGAGAAGTTTGGCTGACAGGGTGATGTCTCGCGGAAAGAAGTTGCACTCGCTGAAGTGGAATGGTCTCAGTGTAATCTCTCACCGACTTGTGGTGGTCTCACCGAAGGTGTGGCTTTGATATAATGTCTTGCCAACCGCTGGATCTCTCGCCGAAGTGGAATGGTCTCAGTGTAATGTCTCGTTGACGAGGTGAAGTCTCGCCGATGAGTATATGACTTCGGTAAGACTCCTGGCCAAATGGTTTGTCTTCGATATAAGGTCTTGCTGACTGAAGAGTCTCGCCAATGGTTTCACTCTTTGGTGTGACTAATGGGAACCCACTATGACCTCCTGCCCACTGAATGATGTCTTGCCAAATGCGGATGTTTTGCCAATAGAGGAACATAGTAGTATAACTCTTATGGGCTCTCTATGATGTCTGGCCGATAACAATAGTCTTGCCGATGGTCTTGGATATTGGTATGACCCTTGTAGCTCGATATGAAGTCTTTCCGACTGAAGAGTCTTGCCGATGGTTTCACTCTTCAGTGTGACTAATGGGAACCCGCTATGACCTCCTGCCGACTGAATGATGTCTTGCTGAATGCGGATGTTTTGCCAATGGAGGAACACAAAGGTATAACTCTTATGGGCTCGCTATGATGTCTGGCCGATAACGATAGTCTTGTTGATGGTCTTGGATATCGGTATGACCCTTGCAGCTCGATATGAAGTCTTGCTAACAATTCTAAGCTATGTCTATTGCTGCTGTGAAGTATAATCACATCGGGGAGACAAGGCTAGTGTCTCACCGACATGCGATTCTGTTTGAGTAACTTTTGACTGCATGAAGATCCTATGTGGTATGCATTCAATCAATCAAAGGAGGCTGAAGGCGAACCCTTGGCAATTTGACTATCTTGTGAAGGGATCAACGAACTGTGAGTGGTATGGATTTGCTCTGTGATCAAAGATAATGGATCAGCTCAGTGAACAATGGTGTGGGGATCTAATAGGAGGCCTGAGACTGTTTCCAAAGGGGATTAACATACAGAAAGATCTAGAGCAAGAGGAAGGTAGAAAGGAACGAGCTACGAGTCTCAGTGACAGTTTTGATGTCTACTGGAAAAGGTAGTTCGACATTAATGATAATGCTTCAAAACATTCAAAGCAGCTCTGCAAGGAAGTTCGAGGGTGGACACAGAGGCCAAAAGTTAATGCGATGGTTACAAAAGATCTAATGGCTACTCCTGAGGGCGATCCTTCACCGACATGGACACGGGGGATGCATATTGAATGCGATGAACTTTCTTCCAAAAGATCTAGAAGTCGACCCTTCTGAAACATACCCATTTTTGTAAACCCTAAAACAGGGGCCAACACATTCTCTTTGGAACGTTTTGTATATATGGCACTTTTGCCTCTTTTTGGAGATAGGTAGAGATTTCAGGGACAGACGTAGAGAGTTTTTTTCTTTTATTAAAAAAATTAGCAAGTTAGGATTAGAAGGTAGAGAAACTCGAGAGTAGAAGGCAGTGATGTACCTTTCAAAATTCCTTAGTATAGGTGGAGACAATTTGAAGACATGGGTTTTCTGTACACTAGTGATTTTGCTAGATTTGTAAATGTTGCGTATCTGTTTCACCAACAATAGAAGCAACTAGATTTAAATATACTTCATATTGTGTTCCAGAATGGTGTTTATCTTGGGTTAATCATTTGATTTGAAAAGCTTTCAAGGAATGAAATTTTATTTTATGTTTTGTTTAAATGGTGATTTGCAATCTGCTGTTGAAATTAGCATTGTGACTGAATGAAACTGTGTGTTAATCACAAGTTATTTTTTTTCTGCAGTCTTAGTTAGGAATTCCTTGAAAGGTAACAAGTCTGGTTAAGTTGGATGAATTAGCATTCTCTTCAGTTCCAAAGCTTTGATTTATCTTTTTCTGTTTCTTTAAAAAAAACCCTGGTTAAAGTAGGTCTAAATTTATGTTTGATCTTAGAACAATCCAAAAGCTCAACATTAGCAGGCCCCTTGAACATTATAGTTCACATCAACCATTGAGTGAAATCGGCATAGTCGAGAACCGATTACCAAGACCTTGGGAGTTAGATATCCATGCGTTATTCTTTCTCTTTCAGGAGAACAGAGTAGTAATATTTTGTTTACTATTGCTATGCTCATCTGACTGAACAACAAGTGTTCTCAATGGATACAAGCAATCTTCAACAACTCATGGTGGCCTTGGATGATCTTGACCAGTCAAAATATGAGATCCGGGAACTACAAGAAAATCTTGAAAATGCAAAAAAAATCATCCAGTCATTGAAAGACAAGATCAATGAATCAAGGGAGAAAAGAAAGGAATTATGTGGTCAACTTAAGCAGAAGAGAAAAACCAGTGAAGATGAACAACTCAGTCAAGCCCTGAAAGAGAAAACAAAAGAATGTGAAAATTTTCCCAAGAGAATGTTGCTTTGAAGTGTGAAATGGAATCCATCATGATGAACATGACCAAGGAATTTGAGGACAAAAAGAAGAATGAAGAAAAGCTTGCACAATCTTTAAAAGAAAAGTCTGAACAATGCAGTTGACTAGAAAATGAATTGGAGCAATCCAAGAACAACGAAGAGGAGCTTGAAAAACAACTTGATGATCTCAGAGATGAACTTGCTACTATAAATGAGTTCAAGGAGAAATTCAAAGCAAGTTCAGCCAAACTTTATGAATTAATCAAGGGACAAAGAACTGATGGTGATAGACGAGGTCTCAGATATGAAGAAGGAGAAAGCTCTAGATTTGGACAAAGGAGCTCTAGATAGAGAACTTCAGGACAAGGAAACCAGATGAATGGACTTAAAAAGGAATCCAGTAAGGCAACCTAATGCTCAAAGATTTAATGGTTATTGCTATACTTGCAACAAATTTGGTCATATGGCTTCTCAGTGTGGGAGTAAGGTGAACACAAGTAGACCATCATTCTCAAGTCAGTGTTTTAATTGTTATAAATATGGTCATAAGTCAAGTGATTGCAGAACTGAGATACATAACTTTCTTAGAAATGTTAGATGTTATGCATGCAATAGATTTGGACATATTGCTAACCAATGTAGATCAAGACAAAATCAGTGGAATGGTTGGCCTAAATAGAGAAGTGTTGTGCGCTACAGTTGCAAAAAAATTGGTCACACTTTTAGATTATGTTGGAACAAAAGAGGTCCGATAAGGCAGAACAAGCAATCAGATGTAAAGGGAAAAGGAAAAATCACTACTGATGAGATCAAGAAGCAGATGCAAAAGAAATGGGGAAGAAGAATCCCTCTGTAGAAGGAAATGGGTCGACACCAAAAGTCACTTTTGGTAATACCTCTGGAAATTAATTGTAGGTCTCTGCCTTAGGGGGAGCTATTAAGAAAATTTACTAAACCCCCTACAACTGATTGATACTGGAATTTAGATGAGTCTATTAGGAAATTGGATATTCTTCAGACATTGTGAAATGAATCTAAGGCATCAATGGAGAATATTGTAGATCAACACAAGAATTATTTGCCCTGGAACATAAAAGACAGAGAACTGGCTAAATTAGGGCAAGGGCATTTATTGCAAAAGTAAGGAGTTAGGTTCGAGGACAATAAAAGAACGGTTTTCACTTTCACTTGTCACATTGCATTCAGACAAAAGAAGTTTGGAGTGCTTTGAGTTGATCTTTTCCAAATTTTGAAGGGATTCCAACAAACAGGAGAATTTGCGATCAGTTTCTATTTCGTCTCTGAAAGGTATTTATTGAAAAACCTATGAATTTGTCTGCTTGCAATTATGTCTACCCCTCTTATAGTTGAATTCAAGGATAGGCCGCGACCAAAGTTCAAATGGCATCCATATAAGTCTGTAGACACATAACCCCTAGGTGCATTTTCATCGGTTCTGTATAGAATTCTGCATATAGAAGATATTAGGGCATATGTGCACACTAATATTGAGGATTTGGGTAGTGCACATCTATTGGAATTGTATTCTAATCACATAGTTCAAGAGGATTTCTCTGTGAAACCTGAATTCCAAACCCTAGTGGACAAGAAATTTGTGCAATTCACAAAGTTTCCTATATTTGAGGAGGATGACTGGGTTCAATACATATTGAGTTCTGTGCATAATGAATTTATGTGGCTAGATGTGCCATTCAAAATTTCCAAGGAAGCTATTTGTGCAGTTACAGGCTTGAATTCCTCTGGAAGACTTCCAGTATTGAAGTCGATAAAGAATGATGAGGTTACTAAAGTGACTGGCTCGCATTGGGATAGAAGGGAAATGACTATAGAACATATTGTCGAGGTTGATTTGAAATTTTCATCTATGGTCATAGGGTACAATATTTATCACTCGAGTCAGGAAAATTATGTATCTGGCACTGCGATCTATACAGCATATGAAATGATCAAACAAAATGCAAATTATGATCTATGTGAATTACTCAGAGGTCAACTATGGAGAACTTGAAGAAGATCAGGAAGGACTAGAAGAATGTATTCAAGTTTGAAAACTTGTTAATATGCTTGTATTTCTACTTCTCAGGTGAGGTATCGGGAATTGGTAAATCCCATTGGCGAAACGACATTTCAGTAGCCATTCAAATTTGGGATATGTCATGTAGCCTTGGTGATCGGCAGACTCGCAACACAATCCTGTGGGGTCATTTTAAAAGCTTTCAAAATCATATGCATGCCAAATAGAGAATTCTTGGAGCCTTAGTGGAACAATATAAAGACTCTATATGCTTCATGGTAGACATTGACCAATGTCACATGGAAGCAGCTGATCCTAGAACTGTTTGGATCATGCCTAAGGGATATGAAGTGGATGAAAACATTATGAGGATGTATGTAGAACATCTACTAAATTCACCACTGGATTCTAATGAAGAAAGGTTTGGCACCTATGCAGAGAAAAGATTACAAGTTCACTCAGATTTGAGAAAACCCATGTCAATCAGAAAGGTAAGAAAGGAGACAGAAGTCTTTGCAGAGAGAATGGGTCTTCTAGTTGAAAGATTGAAAGAAAGAAGGAGACAAAGAGATGAAGTTGAGGCAGCCAAAGAGAATGAAAAGGAAACACCAGCTGGACCGGGAACATCTTTTGCTAGAAAAACCAAGAGTTCCCCTGTAGCACAGCCAAATCAAGTCGAAGCCTTTGGAAGAAGAAAGAAGAATAAAAGCTCAAGAACTTACAAGTTGTATCCACAGATGAAGAGGAAGAAACAGACTCAGAAGAAATAGTTAGAGAGATAAAGGCTAGTAGGACTCATGTTGTCAAACTTAATAAGAGAAAGCCTTCTGGTAAAGGTGAAGAAGAAAAAAAAAAAGACCAAAGTTGATAAGCCTAGTATGTCTATGGAGGAAGTTGAGAATGTAGTAGTAAATGATGGAAATCTCAAGCCACTTTGTGACCTATATGAGACTTTTGATGAATCCAGTAAGAAGATTCTTGAAAAATTTGCAGTCAAGCACTTAAATGTTTTCAATAAAACTTTGATTGAAATCACGTCTGGCTTGCCTACAAGCCTATATGAAGCTTTGGAATCCAAGAGAGAAAATTCCAGAACTAAGGAAGAAAACTTGAGGAAAAGAGTTCTTGCTGACTTGTGCCTGGAAATGGGAATTGAAGAAATGGATTTACTTCTTCATAAATCTAAAAAGGATTTTAGAAGCAAGTCAAGAATAAACAAATTCATGATTGGTGACACTAATGTTGTTATCAGTGAGACTAAAACAATTCTAGAAGAGTACTTGTCAAAGGAAAAGGTAAATATTGAGGAGATCAATACTGA
>VDFB02047230.1:129355591-129372311 GCA_007258455.2 Sequoia sempervirens | reverse complement strand
TGGGTGGGAATGCATAACTACTAGGGTTTTAGTGACTTTAGGACATGCTCCCTCCTCTAACAAGGTTTCCTTGCTCACCCAAGTGGGCTCCTCTTTTGTGGTGATCTTAATTCATCCTTAATAGCTAAATATTTTGTGTTTATTACAATAATTAAATTTGGGAACCCCAAATTGAATTAATATATTCAAAATGTTACTTGAGTTCAATAGGAGAAATACATATCCATGAAATTCAAAAATGAGATTTTAGAGGCAAAATTATCTTACATGGACCTTACTCTTTTTTTTCATAATTATTGTTCAAGCTCGATGAAATTAAAGGATTTGATAAAAAAAAGTGGTACCCTATTGGAAGATGAAATTACTATCTACCCATGTGTGAAGGGTTTCTTCCTTATTATATGTGTTTCTCTAGACGATAGTGATGTGTTGTTACAACATAGATCATGATCTTAGGATTGATTTTCTTAGTGTATAAAACCATGAACCCCATTTTTTAAAACTCTCACAAAATCATCTCTATTTTTTCTTGTGCGGGTGTGTGTTCTAAATCTTCATCTATAATTTTGGGTAAATTCGTTTCTTACCTTGAAGAGTATGAGCTATTTTTTAGTTCACTTTTTGCCACATATTAGTGAAGTTATATACCACCAAACAATTACTAAAAAATTATAATTTGAAATTTTGGGATGTCATGGAATCAAATTTTAGATTATGAGGCTATTATCTTTGCATGTTGATCTTGTTATACCATTGGACACATGGAAAATTATCCCTTGGTTTGGAGACACTACTAAAAGGTTCCTCTAAAGTAAGCTACTTGGTGGAATCATGGGGCAAATTTAATACCCTTGTATACTAGCTAGAACCCTCTTTTGTATGTCAATCTTCAATGTTTAAGTCAATATTTGAGTCCGCCACCTACCCTAATGCTATTCTCCCCTACATGCAAAGTATGGTATCTTTCATTACTCTCTCACAAAATATTTAGTCTAAAATCAAATTTTCTAAGGAAAAGACTCATAATTTGATCACAACTAAGAGAATAAATCCTCCTCTTGGACGATGGACAAGTCTTAGCATAATATTGCACTTTGCTCTCATAGAAAATTAGAGTCCATGAAGAAGGTATATAATATGTTGGGCATCTATATCCTAGGTTTTTGGTTCATGTTTAATCTATTTGTATTAATTTCTACCTTAGATATCTACAACTTGCATCTAGGGATATTATTTTATTCTATTCTATTATAATAGGATGTGGGCCCTACCCCCTCAATTCATGCACCAAAAAACAACTTAATTTTGGATACACAAGGGATTCATTAAGTGAATAAAATAATTGTTTAAATTTAAATGAATGGTCATGAGGTCTAGTCTACCCCGTCCTTGTGGTATCAGAGGGTGTGTCGCACCAACATCACTGATCACATGAAAAACTTTTACCATGCACATTGCAATTGATTCCCGTAGTATAAAAAAATAAAAATAAAAATAGGCATTAAGATTTAAGTTCAATAAAGATTTTGTTATATTAATTTGTTGGAAATTGAAAACTAGAGCAGGCTATATTAACACGTCAATACTAATAATATTTTTGTTTTATTCTTTGATTCACTTAGTCCATAGTATAACTAACCTTCATGACTACATATTGTAACCTTTTTTATAGCCCTAAACCCAAACCACAAATCTAAAAAAAATTAATTGAGATGTTAGAAATATGTTTACCTTAGTATTTGCAACATCTGTGAAAGTAGTAGTGTCATTTTTTAGGAAAATGCCATTCTAGTATATGTATTAGGTATTATTTAGTATTTAATTGGGTGTATTTTCTTTGTAAGTCAACACATATGCTTTAAATTAGAGTAAAATTAATTATCACACATGCATGAAATAGTGGTAGAACTATATTTATCAAGACACCATTTATTGCAATATAGCTTAGTAAGTGGAAAGCATCTTGAATTATAATTGGATTTTATGCTCTTTTGGGAGGATTATCCCCTCAAATTGGTACCATGAAAATGATATACAAGCATTCTCTTTCTCTTATTTTATTCATATATGTGTGTGTATTTTCATTGTTTTCTTTGTAATTTCCTTGCAAGTGGTATCAAAGCTCTTTCCAAGATTGCATTCACTCCATTAGTATCAAATTAGTGACTTATTACAAATATCCAATGCATCCTCTTAGCTTACTCACAAAGGATATTCATGATTATAAACTTGTGAGAGTAGTGGGACATTAGTCATTTTTCTATACATATTTGAAATAGTTTTTAAATTAGAAACCTTGTGCTAGAGGTTTAAAAATATTATCAAGAGTTATTATTTCTAGCTAATCTAGATTTCTTATAAAGGTCTTACTAAAGTGAGTGGTTCTTAGACTCTAATACTTAGGCCTTAAACAACATATGTAGGTGGCATTAAGCTTCCATGTGTATCTTTTAATATATTAAACGAACCTTTAGGATTAGGAGAAGCCTTGTTGCAAGGTGTGTGCCCTTGGTCTCTTTATGTTATGCAGTGTAGTGCTCAGGTTTGTGACATGGCTTAACCGCCTCCCATGGATTCATTAACTCTGGCAGTTGTATTGGGCATTAATAGGTTGACCTTTTGGTGCAATGACAATCGTCTTTGCAACAATCTGTATCAATGCCTGGGTCATGGGTTCGAACTCCTCTCTTGTGCTAGGGGGATTGTTGCAAGGTGTGTGCCCTTGATCTCCTTGTGTTGTGTAGTGCAGCGCTCGGGTTCATGACATGGCTTAACCACCTCTTGTGGATTCATTAACTCTGGCAGTTGTATCAGGCATTAATAGGTCAACCTTTTGGTGCAACAACAATCATCTTTGCAACAAGCCTTGCCATAAGAATCCATTAGCCACCTGAAATATATAATGTATTAGTTAGTGGTTAGTGTTAGGAAGTTACTCTCTTCATACTTCAAATATAGCATAGTGTGACTATGAGTTAATGGAATACTGTGCAAATATATATTTAAAATATTGGGCCAATTCACTATTTATGAATAGGTTCTAAGTATATCAAAGATCCTATAGGTCAAACATGTTTAGAGCCTTAAAAAACATATGTAGGTGGCATTGAGATTTCATGCCTATCTTTTAATTTATTAGAAGAACCTATAGGATTAGGAGAAGCCTCACCACATGAATCCATTAACCACCTAAAATATATAATGTATTAATTAGTGGTTAGTGTTGGGAAGTTATTCTCTTCATACATCAAAGATAAGATAGTGCAACTATGAGATAATGGAGTCCTATGTAGATATATTTGTAAAATATTGGGCTAATTCACCATTTATAAATGACGTCCAAGTATATCAAATAGCCTATATGCAAAATATGCCCTAACATAACAATTTCTCTTTTCTCCTTAATTTTGTATAGATATGGGCATAGTTAGTACAAGTATAATATATTTAAACATATCTATAAAACATAATAACAAACAATAGTGTTCAAACTAAAATTATGGTCTACTATATATAAAACATAACAACCAAATTGACTTATCTAATAATAATAAAAATTATAAATGAGATAACATGACATCAATAATGACTCAACTAACACATTTCATTATTTATCATTATAAATGGATGCTTACACTTTTGATCAATTTGTACTATTCTAAGCTCTACCAAGTAACATTCAAGTCCTTAAATTCAACTAATTTACCAAAAAAAATTGGTTAACAAAATTAATATTTATAACTACACTGCATTTAATATGGTACAAATTAAATTATTATCAATAATCCTTTCAACTATGTTACATGTACCAAATATTCAATCAACTTGGAAGAGATGATAGAATTTCATCAAGTACTTAGAATACATTTAGTTAAATCAAAGTAAATTTTTAGTATCACTAATAATGGTTATAACAATTATAAAACATGGGGTTCACCTCGCAGTGCAATGGTTGTTGCAACACCATGTTGATACGGTGGTCAGGAGTTCGAATCTCATGGTGACTAGAGGAACTGGGTGCACAACAGGCTCACCCGTCGATGATTGATGAAGACATCAACGGAGGGTGGAGTAAGGAGTGAAGGTATATCCAGGCGATGAGGTGCAGGGTGGATGGTAGATCAAAGAGGAGTCTGTGCAACGTGGGCTTGAGGGAGGCAGGAAGAAGACTGCAGGTGGGAGCAGTGGTGGAGGTGAAATAGTAGGAGGTTGTAGATATAGAAGGACAAAGAATACAAAGGCATGAAGAGATAAAGGAGGTGCAACAAGGAGATGGAGAGCTACAGGAGAGATGAGAGGAAGAAAGGGAGGCTTGAGGAGGAAGCGGAGAGACAATAGGAAGGAAGAAGGAGGAGGGGTGACAGAGGAAGCAAAGAGAAAGGAGGAAAAGGAGGTAGGAAGGAAGGGGTGATGGAGGAAGGAAGGAGGAAGGAGGGGTGACAGAGGAAGCAGAGAGATGGGAGGAAGGAGGTAGGAAGGAGGGGTAACAAAGGAAGGGAGGCCCGAGGAGGAAGTAGAGAGACAGGAGGAAAGGAAGGAAGAAGGAGACAACATCAGGAGGCAAATCAAGGAGGTGTTAATACCTTAGCATGTACTTAGGTATGGGGTCCCCCATTGTGACCCCACTGGTTCGAAGCTCCAGTCAAAAGCGATTACCAATAAAAAAAACAATTATAAAACATGTAATACAATAATTCACTTTTATTAACAAATTTAGATCATAATATATTTAGATTATTTCAATAGTATAAACATAAAGTATAATTTCTTGAACATGTAATGTGGAGTTAAATTAGTCAAGTACTTTCTTCCCATTTATAAAATAGAACCAAAGGAATGATTAATGACTATTTCAGCAATATACCTTTTATTTATGATGTAGCATGGCGCATAGAAATCTAAAAAAATAAAAATTAGAATAGAGAACGAGAGAATCATGGGAAATATTTTTCACCAAGCATACAACTATATAGCTCCCTCATATAGCTCCCTAAAAGTGTATGTGTTGTCACATGAAATTGCACCTTGTTGGAGATAGGTCTAGCATTCCAATGACACAATGGAACCAACCTCAAGGTGTGGGGCCTTGAAAATGAGGTCAGATCTTTAGATAAAGTCGACTTCCTCTCTAATCTAGATGTAGAGGAGTTGGTCCAACCAAACGTTGAACTAACTCTAAACTAATATATTATACCAATTTACAAAGGGAAAGGGAAGAGAGAAATACAAAAAATAAAGGGGTGGTGATACACCTAGATTAATGGTGTTTCTTCTTTCCCAATATTGCATGGAGAATTAATGAAATTTGCTATAGGACTTCACACAGTTCTCTATTTTATCAATTCTCAAGAGTAAGCATGGAGGTTAGGTTTGAAGGATATCAAAATTAGTATACATAACCCATGATCAACACTTTTAGAAAAATAAAATAGCATATAGACTTGGAAGAGATGATAAACCTTCATACATGCATAGAGGTAACAAGATTCACATGGAGTGCAAGCACAAAGAGGAGACCTAAAATGGTAAATTTTATTAATATAGAGGTATATGCTAGTTTTATAGTTGTAGAGATGCCAAAATGCATAAGTCTACAAAAAAATTAGGGAAGAACCTTTACATTGAGCACAAAAGTTCATTTTATTCATCAGAAGGGCATAAGAGAGATAGGGCACATGACTAGATCAAAAACCCTAGCCACAACCCTATAAATCATGTGTAGACATGTTTCTACCCCAAAACATGATACAAAAGCCTACAAAATGGCCCTAACATCTATACCATGATTCCATATTGATGAATCCATGGATAAAGAGGAAAACCCCCCACAAAATCTACTACGAAATTGTGGCTAGGGATGGCCCCCTAATAGAAAAGTAGTATGCAATCGATAAATGAAGCATGGGTGCCCCTTTTTCCTCTTAGAATTTGTGAAAAATACACTTAAAATCCTTTCTATAGCTCCATGAATCAAATTTGGTAGTTGAGAGAGTTACTACAAGATTAATGGTGCTTTTTGTGTGGAAGATGAAAATTTAATGTGCAGCTGGAGTTGGGAGGTATAAGGATCTTGGAACCAAGAACTTGGTCCAAATGTCCTTAGGGAACCTAAAGTTTTGATGGAACAAAAGGATGAAAGGAGAGAGAAAGGGAGGTTGAAGGAACTTGGAACCAAGGGCTTAGTCTAAAAGTCCTCAATGAACTCAAAGTTTTGTCAGATTGGAAAGAAGAAAGGTGGGAGAAGGTGAAGCAAAAGAAATTAGAGCTAAGGACTTGGTCCAAAATTCCTTGGGGAACTCGAAGTTCTAATGGACCAAAAGAAGAAAGGTGAGAAGGGGAAGCAAAAGGAACTTGGAACAAAAAATTTGGTACAAAATTCCTTAGGGAGATTGAAGTTATAATGGACTAAAAATAAGAACGACATGAGAAAGGGAAAAGAAAGGAGCTTAAAACCAAGGACATGGCCCAAAAGTCCTCAAGGAACCTGAAGTTTTGATGGAGTGACAAAGAGAAAGGTGGGAGAAGGGTTATTGAGAGCAACTTGGAACAAAGGATTTGGTTCAAAATTCCTTGAGGAACCAAAAGTTTTACATCTCTTAGTCATCTCTTCTTCAGTGGAAACTTCCTTTAGCAAACTTCACTTTTGGTGAATCGGTAAGTTCGTAAACTAGTGAACCTACAAAAAATTTATTTGGCTAAATTTTATTCTTCTTTTAACATCTTTCTTTTCTTTTCTCTCTTCTTTGGCAAGATCAAAATTTTACAAACCAGCTCTTGGGTGAACAAGGTGGTTTGCGAACCAAAAAAACTCGGATGCAAACTTTAATTCCTTGAAGCTTCAACCAATTTCCTTTTTGAAGAACTAAAATTTTCATAAAATGAAAAGTCGTTGAAAAAAGGAAAAAATAAAACAAAGTCCCCTTATTGATGAATCGACAGGTTTATGAACTAGAGAACTTGTTGAAAAAGTTTGTCTGAGAGCTACTTTGTCGAAATACCTTAAGACTTAGACAAATTTTATAATTCTAGTGTAGCATCATAAATTATCACCCTTGATAATTTCACACTTGTTTTCCTCCCCTTTAAGTTATTGGACCTAATTAAGCACTTAATTTCCTAAATTATGCATTCCATAGCTTATTTTAAATGTTTTTCGACAATTTTCAAGCATAAAAGAAATTCTCTCATTTAATACTTTGACAACAACACTTTAATTTTTGAAAAATAGGGTTAGGACACTAGTGCCTAGGGTGCCTATGTCCTCCCTATTTTGACTCTAAATTTAAATATGTCAAAGTCAACATTTTATTATTTGAAATTCAAATGCCTAAATTTGGCTATCGGGATTTAATTTTTGAGAAATTAGAATAATAGCTTATAAATACCTAGTTATTGCATCATTTGAATATTAACATGAAAAATTACTAGAGAAGTTATGATCAAGAGCATTATAAAGCAAGTCAAGAGCATCCATTAGAGGATTTATTGCAGCGATTCAAGATCTAATATCATGTCAAAATGTTTATCCCAAGCTAACAATTTGAAGTCTTAAATGCTACTACCAAACAAGGTTTGTAGTGGGGGATCGGTGAACAGTGAGCTTGTTTCTAGATGCTTGAGTCAAGGGGGGTCTCCCATTTTCTCATCACCTATACATGTCTTAGTGGACCAAGGCTCACGAGGCTTGTCTTGAAGGATGTTGGCTACAGCTTGGGGTACAACTATTGTTCTCCCCCCTTTATATACCCTGCCTGAAAAATGTGGTTGAGGTCGACCTTGAGGTGATGAAATCCCCAAGCAGGCCTTCTAATTGAATTAAACAGTAATGAAATTGTTTCTAATCTCCAAGATAGTTCTTAAGAGTCACGAGGGGAGAGCATATGCAGGCAGTCACACCTTAGGTGTACAAACAAAGATTGCAAGCTAATGGTGCTTTTGATTTCCAAGATCACACGAAGCACAAGGAAAGAGCATACACTGTAACCACTAACTTACCAAACATGACATAGAAATCATTTTAGTGCACCAAATTAAAAAATGAAAGTTGTGGGTTCAATTTTTAAACACCAAATTCAAATGTGCAAGTTGTTGTTCATTTTAATGCACCAATTGAAATATGCAAGTTGTTCTTTTTAGAGAACCAAAAAAAATGTGATAGTTGTGGGTTAATTTTAGAGCACCAATTGAAATGTGAATTTTTTATTTTTTTTATGAGCACCAAAATTAAATGTGAAAAACTAGACTAATAAAACCTACAAAACAAATTGTTAGTAGTCTTTGTGTTTGGTCTTCTCCCAACGTATACCACACACTGCACAAATGTTAGCTCAAGAAAATAGGCACATGTTAGGGTTAGGAAAATTAAAGATTCAAAAAGATTTTGTAAACCCTAATAGAGAAAAAGCATTGATTTATACTTGACAAAAGTGTCACTTCTCTTCAAAAGCATCATTGTGAGAAGATAGAAGCATCAAACCTACACGAACACATTGATTCAACCTGCAAGATAGAAAATAGAGATATCATAATAAAAGCATCAATACAAAGAAAATGCATCATTATGTGTTAGTCATAAGTGTCAATTCTCTTCAAAAGTGTCGAGTTACAGTTAATCACATCGTTGTAACCTGCAAATAGAGCCAGATAATTATATCAGATAAACACATCGAATAAAATCAAGTGTAGTTGTAACTTTTGCATAAGCGTCGACTTATAACATAAGCATCAATGTGAGTCTCAAATGTGTCATTTTATCTTAGAAGAAACTCTATAACATATAGGTCATCAAAAAATCTTTAAAAATTGTTAAATCTAGGACATGGGTCCACCAAACATGCCAAAATATCATAGGGGAAATATGGGTATTGGTTAGAAAGCATAATCAAAGTGGCTAGAGTTAGAAAACACTAAAAAATCACAAGATAAAGATCATATTAGCCCATACTCAATGAAATTAGTAAAATAATGCTTCAAATATTCAAGTAAAAAGACATGAAAACTAATTCTTGATGAAAATCAAATCAAATAAAGCATGCAAACCTTCAATCTCATTGAGGGATTATGCTCTAAATTTTTGTGGATTTATGTATTAAGCATAACTCATGATTTCAAAAGCTAGATTGAAGATGTGATTCACAAAATGGTGCTCAAATTGCTCAAGATTTCTTAAGAATTGAAGAATGCCTAAGCTCATGAAAATTTTGAATAATTTTGATGGAGAAATGACTTGTTTTGTAGATTTTCAAGATGTCTAATCGACGGTGGAGATTGAATCTGAGGTTCAATGGTCGAGAGGAAATCAAGGAGATCAAGGATATCAAGGGTGGAGGATGAATGAGAGCCCAAGATATCCTTATTTTCATGGAAAAATGATTAAAGATATTTTGGAGGGAAAATATCTATTCAAATTTGAATTTGAATCATAGAATATTCTTTTTGGAGGGAATATACCATTTAGATATTTTGGAGGGAAGAAGATATTTTGAAAAGGGAATATTCTCTTTTGAAAAAAGAACATTCTTTGTGCAAGCTAGAGGAAATTAGGGAATTAAATAATTAAGAAAATTATTTAATTGTAAGGATGAGAGGAAATTAAGATTTTTCATTAAATAAATTCAAAATTATTTAATCAAGTGGGATTGAAGAAAAAATAGAATTTAATTAAATAATCAAAATTATTTAATTAAGGTGGGAAGAGAAAATTTGAATTTAAAATTAAATAATTGTAAATTATTTAATAAAAGAGAAATTAGTAAGAAATGATGAATTAACCAAATATCGCTAATTATTCAATTAATAGAGGAATATAATGAATTTAATCAAGCAACTAGAAATTATTTAATTGAAATGAGGAATTAGGTGATAATGAAGAAAATGATCTTAAAAGGCGAATTCAAAGACATGTGATGCATTCAAACAATTTTAGGTGTCTACAATTACTATATGAATTGTAATGTTAATAACAATATCTTGATTAATATTAATAAGAGGGTGGGGGTTCACTCCGCAGTGCAATGGTTGTTGCAACACTGTGTTGATATGGTGGTCAGGTGTTCGAGACTCACGGTTGGAGGAATCGGGTGCACAACAGGTTCACCCATCGACAGTTGGAAGGTGATCCAGGCAATCAATCAAATGGTAGATCGAAAGTGGAAGCTATGCTGTGTGGGTCCAAGGAGGCAGGAGGATGATCGCCTAGTAGCAGAGGAGGATTTTGTAGAAGGCTGAGGGGTCAGTAGGTTGAGGAGTCAGCTGGGAGAAGCCACGAAGAGCAAGAGGGAGGATGAAAGGAGGGAGGAAGAGACCAGTGAAGGAGGGAGGCAGAGACTGGTAGAGGATTCCCAACGAAGGTGTTGAAGCGCAGAGGCAGACAGGCAGGCATGGGGCAGTGTGGCGGAGAGGCAGGGAAGAGATTACGGGGAGGAAGCGATAGGTGCCTGAGCAAAGAGAAGATGGAGTAGAAGGAGAGAAGTAGAGAGGAGGAAGAAGGAGATGAGTAGAAATGAAGGAGCTAGAGGAGAAGGAAGAAAGGAAGGTAGAGGAGAGATGGAAGACGGAGGAGCCAAAAGAGAGGTGGAACAAAGGAGATGGAGGAGAGGAAGAGGAAAGATGAACGACAGGGATGAGGCCCCTTGATTGTGGCCTCACTGGTTCAAAACTCTATTCAAAAGGGTTCATCTATCAAAAAAAATATTAATAAGAGGGTGAATGTTAATACTCCTCATAAGGTTAAGGTTAATATTTTAATTATCATTATTTTAAATCAATGATTTAATTTGGGCAAGGTATACTCTTAATTTTAATGATAATATTCTAGTCATTATTGATATTAATTTCATTATTACCACTATTATTAATTGTATTAATATTAATGTTTAGATCAATGCCATTATTAATTTTATGGTTACTCAAAATATTGACATTTAGGTAAAATACTTAGTTAATACTAGTGTTAATTGGCCTTAGCATTAAACATATTAATTCATGTCTTTTTTAATATTTCATTGTTTTTTGTTGGTCTCATTTTTGAAGTCCATCTATTTTAAAAATTTCAAAAAAAGTTATTTCAAAAGTTTTGCAAATTTGAAAAACTTTGTCAGAACCCAACAAGGTTCTCAAAACCTTGTCAGGGCCCGATAAAGTTGTCACAAGTACCCAAAAATATGACAATAGTTTGTTTTTTCCTTTTCATTGAAGATTTTGAAAGTTTTAAAACTTTTGTCAAAGCCTGAAGTGGTTGTGAGAACCCACTTAACTAACCAACACATTATTCATTTCATGAAAAAAAGGGGAAGTGAAGTTGAAAGTTTGAAAAGTCATCGAAACATTTAAGAGGTTGTGAAACTAGGTTCGAGTGTCGAAAGAGGTTGTGAAACTATTATCGAGGCCTGAAAGGGATTTCTAAACCATATCCTTTCATTAATAGAGAATGTAGAATGTTTAGGAGAATGTCTCAAAAATGAAGTCTCATGAAGCCTGATGAATGGCAAGGTATGCATAAAATGATTTCATCATGGGAAACTTAGAAGCTTGTAAGCAACCAAAGTTTCATACACCCTCATTTGAAGCATTAAACTAGAGGCATAGGAAAGTTTTAAGATAATAAAAAGGTGTCTTGAAACCTCTTTTAGGTGTTAAAATTGTCATCAGAAATCGATAAGGTTTCCACAACCTTGAGAAAGGTCAACAACTATCTTCTTGAAGATGCCATTTTCGAAAGATTGGAGAGGTTTTGAAACCATCACCAACACCTAACAAGGTTTTTACAACCTTGAGAAAGTTTGATAGATGTCTTCTCAAAGACGCCATTTTTGGAAGATTGGAGAGGTTTTGAAATCGTCATTGACACTCGACACAATTTTTAAAACTAACAAATTCTCTAATGAATCTCTAAAGTTGTTTAAAGTTAGAAATAGCCACAATATTTGTCCAAAACTCTTAAGATTTTATTTCTAGTTCTATTTGTTATGTTTGGTTTAGGATTTTGATGCATCTCCTTGATGAAATGCAACAAGATGTATATCCTATGGAATCACCTCATCCTCAAGAGAAAATAAAATAGATAGTTAACTTACAAAAGAGGGACTATAATGCATGAGTAAATTCAACAAAGATTTTAATTCTTTCCTTCACCCAGATCTAGAACTGATATAAGCTTATCCCTCTCCTACCATACACAGGGAAGTTTGTAGTTTCATCTATATTTTGAGGTGAAAAATTCTATTATCTCAAAAGTGGAATCCACATAGCATTTTTCTAATGTAAATAGAGTTATAAATTCAAATGATAGTATGCCCAAGGAAATACAATCTCTTAATTTGCAACTTTATTTTTTGCAACACACAATGAAACTTACGACTAAACAATTTTTTTTTTCTTTTATCTTTCTTTGAGACAATTGACAAGCAAACTAAACTAGGTAGCAATTGGTGATTATAAAGATGTTGATATTTTATCTCATTATGTGATCTAACCAATAACCAAAATACTAAGAGTTATTTTAAGTTGTAACTCCATTTTTTGTTGAAATAAGTTACCACATACTAATGAAACCAATATGTTAACTTCTAATGTATAATAGGAGGAATGCACTATATTTAGAGTATTCTTTATAACCCTTGTTGTATCCCTATTACGACATAGTCATACCACATGAATGCACTAGAAGCAAAGATGTATTTTAATCCTAATACAATGATGAAAATAAACTTCTCAAAATCTATTTCGATAGCAAGTATTACACATCAAACCCTTTATATACAAGTTCTATTTACACATTCATTTCAACTATAGTAATACATATGTATACAATTATAACAGAAATAACATGAAGCAAGATTATTGTTCATACATCAATTGTTCAAATTTAATAATTTACAACTACAATGAACATAATACAAAGTATTTTTCAAGAGGTGAATTCAAGTCCTTATACACTTTAACATTGCCTTCCCTTGTTAGAATAAGAAAGTTGTATATAGAGGTAATTTTCTTGAAATTTTTAGGATACGTTGTGACTGTAACCTTTCTAGATTTGCAAAGCAACTAAGATTCTTCATCCTATGCATGAAAAATAAATAGCTCCTAAGTATGCCAATGGTGGTGCTCAACACTCAACCATTAGTTGAAAAAACTAGCCACCCTCAAGTTAGGAGACTTCTAAAGGGAACAGGTACACACTCAAGCATACAACATGAAATAATGCATGAAGAAGACTCAACACACCCACAACACCCTCTAAGGTTTTTAACATTTGAATTCACATAGGACCAATGAATGGGAAGAGAGAGTGGCCAACACTCTCTTAGGAAGACATGTAAACCATATTTCACATTAATCTTTAAATCTTCATCAAAACTCTATTTCCATACCACACGTTTCACCCAATTCTTTGTAATAACATATACCAAAGTGGGTTACTCATACCTGTTTCCTCTCCTTTCCTAAGGAGTGATTTCTTCCCTTCCCATGGAGGGTCCTCCCCTCTCACCCCTTGAGGCCAATCTTCCCAAAATAGGTGAGCATGGCCTCCACAACCAATTTTCCCACAATACACATAACAAGAAAAAACCCCAATACACTACACATTACCTCATCTAAATGTATAATCATAAAACTTATAAAGAAAACCCCAAGTGAAAGTTTAAACAAGATTCCAAACTCAACAAATATTCTCAAGGTGACAGTAAATTGATGAAGGGCTCCCAACCAAGCCTTCTCTACTTCTCCTTTTCAAACCAACAAGATCAACACTCTCCAAGACTGATATGAAAATTTAAGAGTAGAAAAAGAAGAACACTCTCCCGTTATTCCATGGGAGATTTATAGGGATCCCCAGATTGAACCCCTTGAATGAGAGGGTGACAAATGTCAGTCTCTCATTCATCCCTCAAGCTCAAATACCCACATATGCTCGTGCACTTGAGTGTGAGATTTTTGGGGAGATGAAAGGTTTGGAGTGCACTTTAATCCAACAAGAAATTCCTCTCACCATTAAGAAGAGGTGGGTGAAATTTTGGACACTCCACCCCTTGATTCCCTTCTCATAAATGAGCTTAGAGTACTAAACACTTTACTCTTTCCCCAAAACTCAAAAATCAGCCACCCTTCTTTAAGCACAAGTATGAGGGGTCACATCTTGGATATTTTCCAAGATATGACATTAAATAAGCCCCCAACCCATAGGTAACCCACTTGGGGTTTAAAAAATATAAAATTACACAAAATAAAGTTATTTAAGCCCCTCAAAAGTGACCTTGAAGCATGCACATGAAATTAAAGATTTAAAATGACAAGACAAAACTCTCACCCCAAATAAAGACTCTGCCACCCTAACCATTTTAAAAATACATGCTCAACATATCATAAAATTAAACACACTACATATAAGACCTTAGCCCTTCCATATGAGCTAGTGTCTTGGCTTCACGGTCAAACACATAGGGTTCTCGAGGAGTCTCCAATTTTCATGGTCCATAGAGTAATATTCATACACAATCGAAGTCATATATTAATATGTCTAACACATGATAGCTGAAGCAATTAAATTAGACAATCTCATCTATATGTTTGATATAATATAATATTTTAAAGTTAATTAGATTTAACATCAATATTATGCAAATTTTATCTCTTTTTTATAAACAACGTATTCTATCAACTTCACAACTAGCTCCTTAAAACACTATGAAATAAATCAAATGGTTGTTTATCCAAAGTTTACATCTCACTGAATTCATTTCATTAACACATTTATCCATTTTCACCATGGGTAATAAGATTAACAAAAGTATGAGGATTTTTGAAAACACACACACACACATATATCCATAACAATATTGTAATACAATAAATCAAGAACCTAGCATAGCATTGAATGTTTATAATTATCCAAAATCATCAAAACCAGATAGATTGTTGTAGTGCATCAAATTGATTGAATCAAAATAAATTCAAGCTAGGTACGTTAAATAATAGGCCTCACAGTTTGGAGCCTTTTTGTCTAAAGAAATGAGTCATAAATCCATGGAATTTATTTAATATGTTTCAATTATCAAATATTGTGTGAAGGAGAAGGGTGGGCAAAAGAAGGGAGAAAATAAATTTGTCCAAAGGTAGATCTAAGTCTCTAACCAAGTCAAAGGTAAAATGTTGGAATTATTGTAAAACTGTCCATATTAAAAAACTATAATGAGAAGAAGGCTAAGGAATTTGATAGGAGTTGTAATCAAAGATCTTAGAGGATCCTAGAGATGTATTTCTTTCATCTTATATTATGCATGCATGTGACGATGCGTGGTTGATTAGTTCTAGAGTGTGATTCCAAGTGACTCCTCATGGTGATTGGTTTTTTGTGTATGGAAACTATGATGGTAGGAAGTCTTCTTAGGTGAATACATTTCATAAAATTATTGGTCATGGAAAAATTAAACTTGTGTTAAGAGATGGAAGAATGTCATAGGGCTAGACTGACATGATGCTCAAACATGCTTTTTTTACCAATGAAGGTTGAACCTCATACAAGACTAGAAAACCTTATGACTCCCATTGTGGACAAGCCCTTTCTTATTCCTAGACTACGCCTCCACTACTCAAGTGTCCAACACCTAACTTGAATTCAAACAAACACTACGAAATGGTAGTGCATGTGGATCCATCTCATGGATCTTCTTCACTTTAGTGTGATGTCCAAATGTGTTTTTTTCATCCAAACACTGGAAAACCTTACTCGTGACTCCCATTGTGGATAAGTCCTTTCTTGTTCCTAGACTATGCCTCTAGTACTCAAATTCCCAACACCCAACTTGGCTTCACACACACGCACTGCAAAATGGTAGTACATGTGGATCTATCTCATGGATCTTCTTCGCCCCGGTTCCCTCAACACTCCTTACACCTAGTGCAACCTTGTCCACTCCACTAGACTATGGTTGTGCCATTAAAGAATCTCTTTGGTGTGTTGAACATCCTAAGTTTAGAAAGGAAACTATTATCTGTAAACAATATGAATTATGTGGGAGTGCATGCTAGTTTCTGTAAATAAGGCTACAAATTGGTGAGAGAAAATTTGGTGTTGGTAAAAGGTGTTTAGTTTGGGAACTTGTTTAAAATAATTGCTATCACCATGTGTGGTGGATGTGTTTCCTCCATGGTTTAGAATGCCTCAAGTTATTGTGACAATAATATCTTGAAAAATAATGAGATTGAAATTTATTATAAGAATGGCTTAAATTATTTCTCATGTGATGCTTTAGGCAAGGAAGATTTTTTTTCCCTAAAATATTTCTCAAGCCATTTACCTTATGATACCTTGGAGGGCAGAGAGTCAAGTTAGTACTAGAGTTTTTCCTCAAACTATCACCAAGGTGACACCTTATAGGGCATGAACTCTAAGCATTATGAAAAAAGGAGAGGAGCTATCATGAAATTGAGACTTGTTGGAGAATTTTGGATTGTAAATGGATGTATCAAAAAAATATAAAATCTCCAAAAAATGGTATCTAATTTTAAGTTTGTATGAGAAAGTAATGATTTTTAGAAGTTTTGGTGTTGAGACACCTAAGTTTAGTTTCACCATGGTGATATTTTAAGGGATATAGAGACTCCTAGGTGTCACTTATATGTCTAGGGAGACTTGATAACATCAACACATTGATATATCATGGTTATGGAAAGAAGAGACATGAAGGTGTTTCCTTAGTGAAACCTAAAGCAACTTGGA
>VDFB02047230.1:129287214-129355491 GCA_007258455.2 Sequoia sempervirens | reverse complement strand
CATTTGCAATTCATTCTTTTTTATAGTGATACAGCCTGCTGTGCATTTTGTAGTTCCTATATGAGTATGCCCTCCCATATTTATCAATTCCAGTGATGTTGGCTTATATGCCTTACTGGGCTTGTGTTTCCGCTCTGCTAATTCAATCTCTGGCTCTCTCCATGGTGACTTTAAAGCAATGGCATTGTCTCAAGGCTATCAAATGACTCCAAACACAGGTGCAAAAAGAAATATTGCAACACTGGATAGATCGTATGGTTCAAGGTTCAAGAGTTCACATCTCTATGATTTGAATCAAGCTGTATCCTTCACGCATCATGTGAGGTGTTCCTGCTTCTATATATATTTGTGCAGTGTCATCCGCACCACACAAGACAGGACAGAAGAAGCTTCATGCATTACATTAACAGAGTTTGGACGTTTACATTAATAACATAATTGAGGCAGTTTCAGCTGACAAAACTTTGACTTATCTTCCTTTTGGTATGAACTGGCATCTTGTTCAAACTTGGAATGTGCACTTCATTTGCTTTAATTAGAGAATCTGATCTTTGGTGACGGCTTAAACTTTTAAGTTTTTCACATTGCCCATGCAGTGCTGCACATTTATGTGAGTTAGTCTATGGTTCGTTCTCCTTAGCTCCAGTTTGAATCAAGTATGGCACTTTATCTTTGAATGAATGCTGTAAATGTAATGGATTGTTGTGCTTGGTTTTTTCGTTGTCTTATTTTTGGATTAGCAAGGTTGGATGATAGCATTCTATGGCATTTCTGCTGGTTCAAGGTGCCTTGTTTTTTCTGGATATGAACTCTGTTACAAAGTTTAACAACTATTCATCTAGCAGATGTTCTCCATACAAACCAGATTTGCCCTTTGGGCCTTTTGAAAATGCACCGATCTTTCTGCTCTGACATTTTTGATGCTTTGAGTTTGAGAAGAACAATTATAGCCTTTTAAATTATTGATAGGCAACAACAAATTATTACTAAACATGGATATAGCAGCAAGTCGTGTGACTAATAAATCTTCTGAAGTTAAAACCCATCCATTCAGTCTGAAATGTTCACTGAAAAACATATTCTTCCCTCTTATGAGAGACTAAAATTAGAGTACAAAAAAATGATGAATAACCGTCATTGAGAATGTGTTTAATAAGTTTAAAAGCCATAAGTTGCAAGCAAGCATGAAGCTCAAACCCCACATCAATATCACTTAATCTGTTGCCTCTGTTTTTCGTTCCCTTTAGATACAATTTAACAGTTTACAAGAGATCATCAGAAGTTCCAAGGATGGGTAATATAATAAAACAGAATTTTGTTTGATATCTTACTTTGACATTATTGCAACAACATGGGCCGGCTTTTGTCTGCAGTGACCAATGCTGATCCATTACAATATTTTGTCTGCAGTGACTAAGCCCAGAACAAGGAGGAATTACAGGCCTTTGATCACAACCAATATCCATGTTCCTTACTTTCCATATACAACCATATAATGATTGGAAATCATCACCTTTCCTTACAAGGAGAGTCAAAGTGTACCATAAAGAATGAGCAATTAAAGGTCGAGAAAAGGACACTGCTTTCTTGCAAACTCAGGAATTAATCTTTGAAGTATGTCTGGAGAAGCCCCCTTCAATTCTGCATAAAATAAATGGATCACATGTGGCACAATAGACAAAGCAAAGGGACATTATCTAAATAAAAATGCATCTGAGCAAACAAAACTTTAAAAAAGCAATTCAGGATTACCAGGTGGTTTGAAGTTGAACAATGGGGGCAATGGACGGCCATTAGGCAAATGGGCATTGGGATCTCGAAGCTCATCAAAAAAGGGATGTGTACATGCTTCAAGCTGTGCATTAAAACAATCCCCTTTTAAAATTTCTCAATTTCAACTTAAGGAAATATCTGCAACCTCAAATATCTATAAGAAATAAACTGTCATCCATGTTTCCAAACATATATCAATGTGACTTACAGCATTGCAGCGAAGGTGCGGTGAGTATTGAAGAAGTCTTGCAATAAGATCAACAGCCTCTGCAGGAACTCGCTTGTTGAAAACCTGTAAAAGCAGAGATTTCATTTTCTTGTGTACCCAAAAGGAAAATAGCAGAAATATGGCAATTTATAGTACTCACCTTGTGCCAAGGGTGAGCCTTTATCTGTGGAAACTTGAACTCTGTATAATTAGGATTCATACATTTGATCTCCTCTCGAGTGGGAGTGCCAAGGATCTACATAAAATTAGGTACTTTAATTTCTACATTTGATAGGTATCAGAGTTGAGAACACATCAATGACTGAAAGATAAATCACCTTAATTATCTCCACTAGTTGATCTACTCCACTCTCACCAGGAAACAATGGCTGTGCAGCAGTAATGAATATAATATGATTATCAAAAGTTCTCCAAATTCAGGATTCTATTATTTGAATTTCCAAAATGCAGAAAACGAAAATCTTTACATAAAAAATTTCATGTACCTGACCAAGAAGCAGCTCAGCCATAACACATCCTGTTGACCATATATCAATAGCAGTTGTATACTCTGTGGCTCCAAAAATGAGTTCAGGAGCTCGATAATACCGTGAGCAAATATAGGATATATTTGGTTCACCCTTGACCTATAGATGGATACAACTCTTTGAAAATGCAAATAGCAGAATTTAAACTAGTTTATGCACTCCTTTGAAGAACTCAGAACAGAGATTTAGGACTTCATAAATGTACTTTTTATGAATGCTGCCAAATATAAAAGTCAAATGAGAAGCTATATACAATTACAAAATGGGATTTTTGATCCAGAATCAACTTGCTTACCAGAACTTTTGCACTTCCAAAGTCACACAGCTTGAGCTGGTGTGTCTGAGGATTGACCTATAAAATCACCTTATCAGTAAATTATATTAATATCATCACCATTATATTGATTTTGCCACAACTAACCTAACAACTCACCAAAAGATTTTGTGGCTTTATATCCCTATGACATGCACCAATTGCCCCATGAATATAGGCCAGTGACCTGCATATCTGCCAGAAACATATTGCATCATGTTACCTCAAGAAGCCAGACATGCCAAGGAAGAAATTCAAAACCATTTTGAGTCTGTGTAGAGAAACAATGTCAACCTGATAAGCATATAATTTAACATAAATCAGAGGAATCCTCTGTGTCATTCTGGCATAGTGCTTTGCAATGCGATAAACTGTTTCTGGTACATACTCAAGTACCAGGTTGAGGTAGACTTCATCATTTTCAGAAGTAGAATAAAAGCAGTTCTTTAACGTTACAACATTGGGATGATCCAGATGGCGCATTGTTTGCAATTCACGATTTCTATATCGTCTGTCCTGCAGGACCTTTTTGATGGCTACTGTCTCACCAGTCTCTAAGCATTTGGCCTGAATAGGAGAGATGGAATGATAGTAAATAGTCAAGTTAAAAACCCTATGAACATTAAAACTAAGTCATTCAGATTATTATTGTCAGACAAGAAATGACTAACATTTTATATTATAGACTACACCAATGATATAGCTAGAGTGCTTCAGTACTAAGATCAGATATTTTAGTCTATCAAAGTCTAATAAATTAAAGGCTTGAAAGGCATACCTGAAAGACAATCCCAAAGGAACCAGTGCCTACAACCCGCTCAGCCTTGTAACTCACAGTCTGCAAATATAATAAATAAGATTAAAAATTCATATTTTCAGGAAAACGTCTTTGAATTTCAAAAAAATTAACAATCCATCAGAAACTTACCTGCTTAGGCTGTCCACTATTCCCACAGACGGTTGTCACAATAATTTGTCCAACATCAGTAAAATTTTCATCAACTACAGGGGCATCCATTTCCTAAAGAAAAATAAGTTTAAGCCATATGTTTGATACAAAAAAACCCAAATGCTCTTCACTCCTAACAATTTCAGATATAATATGAAATACAATCAAAGATGTCCAAAAGAAATATAATAAGGAAAGACACTTCAGATAATAGATTGCACCCTAAAATTTGTCTTACATATTGTTGGGTGATTTACTTTCCCTTTAACCACTCCATGACAAATATTAGTCTGGAGGCAACTGCATCTAAATATGTAAATTTAATATCATATTACAAAAATCATTCAGATTGAAAAGACACAGACAAGCTCTATTATTAACCTTGTCATCAAGACTATTGCTCTTGTCATCACCGATCTTCAGCTCCTTCATTTCCTTTGGAAGGATATCATCTACTGTAGTTGACATGCCTTCCCCTGAAGGAGCTACATTGCAGGTATTTATTTTCGAGGGTCCATCTTGTGCAGACTCCAAAAAAATATTATGCTTACCGGTTTTCTTCAGCATCCCTACTGAACCTTCAGCAATAAATGCTTTCTTCCCATCTTTGTGAGCAACTTTTTGCTCAGATGCATGTTCGTTTTTCACCTTTTTCATGGTGGTGGTCTTACTTCACTGCAATATAAAAATGGAGAATTTTTGCATGAATGACTATAAGTAGATGAACATAATCTATAATTTTTACGGCTATTAAAACATGATTAAGAATTAGTCTTCAGAAAATGATTTTTGCACACAGAAATTACCTATTGAAGAAGGAATACCCGACAGAAAACATAACTAAAGATAATATATATGCGTCACACATGTAACCAAGGTCCTGTCATTGGTATATTTGTCATTTACATCATTCATACACATAATAGACACTAACAGGGTCCCTTTATGTCCCTACTAAAAATAAGCAAGCACAATCAAGGATGATTTACACATTAGACAACTCAAATTTATAGCAAATGCAATAGGGTACAACTGATATCACTATCAAATCGATCAAAGAACCATTACACAGTTTCATTATTAATAAAAAACAGTGGTCATTTAGTCCAATAACAAGCAATAGAATGAACACTTTATACTCTACATACTACACAGTCAGGGACATTCACATCCCTTACAAAATCATAGCAGGCCAATCTAAATCTATAAATTAATAAATTTATTAAAAAAACAAAAAAAAATCAGAGAAAATTCTTAGTTCCACTGGAAACAAGTATCACCAGGGACAATCCATTTAAATAAAAAATGTAAACCAATATCACTCACTGAGTTTCACGACCAAACATCGTCAAGAGTTAGTGGGATTAATAATCTATTAACCATAACCAAGGGCCTATCTTAGTGGAAAACATTATCTGGATCAACCTATTGGCATAGATAAAAACAAGGAATTTCAAATGCAGGGTAAACCAATAAAGGATCTTAAGAGTCTCATTCAACAAACATCACAAAAGATCATCTGCAACCATAAAAATCGTAGCAAAGAATTATCCATTGGATCCTGCATCCAACAATTACAACCAAGCATCCCCATTCAATGCCTCTGTTGCCCCTGTAAGCAAATACACACAAAAGAAGGTTTCAGTGCCCTCCAAATTGTTAAAGCTTTTCATGGACCAGCTAGGACTAGAATCTAGGACTATCCATTTGCTGCTGAAGTGCTCTACCACTGAGCTATTGGCCCATTTGTGACCAGTCCATCTACAGTCTGGCTGTAGCTCATTCTCCAACACCCCTCCTTGAGCCACATTGTGGGCACTCGAAGCTCCTCGCCTTGGTCTGGCTTGAATACTATGTTGATCCTTTTTATGGACCAGCTAGGACTCAAACCTAGGACCACCCATTTGCTGCTGGGTGCTCTACCACTGAGCTACTGGCCCACTTGTGACCAGTCCATCTACAATCCAGGTGTGGCTCATTCTCCAACACAAATCTGCTTCCACCTCTCCTTCACAGCTGACAGCACTGAAACAGGATTTTCTTTTGGGCACACATGTTTCAGATCTTCCTCTGTCCTTGAGCTCGCGAGTGGCTCCCATTTCAAACTGCACTGATAGGGACGTGGAGGAGAAGCTTTCATATGATTCAGGGCCTATTATTAGCTTCAATGGCTAGGGTTTCTATTGAGGGTGTTTCAGGTGCACCATCTGTGCAGGGGCATTCAGCAAGGTCTCCCTCTTCTCCTGAACAGCCCAACACTGAGGCTCTGTTTCCAAAGAAAGCATTTAATTCTGCAAATGGGGTTAATCCAGAATCGCTCAAGCTTGTAGAATTCAAGGAGGATATCCTGAAAGTTGAGAAAAGACCTCAAAGAACACACCCTGATTTGTAAATTTCATAACTTCTGGCCAAGCTTGGCCAACTTAAATGAACAGATTTCTAAAACCTGGAAGCCCTTTCTGGTTGAAGAGATCCTTATTCACACCTGTGCAAAGGGTTTCTTTCTTGTAGCCTGTGATTCTTGAAAGGGCAAACACAGATTGCTCCAAGGGGGTCCATGGCTTTGGGACAAAACTTCTTTGTGTATGAAGCAATGGCATCCTGAGTTCAACCCTCTTTAAAAAAGTTTTCAATTGCCCTGACTTGGGTTTGTTTGCCCTACCTTCCATTCCAATTTTGGGGCTCTTACAACCTTTCTGTTAGTGGAAACTCCCTTGGGAAAACCATTGCAGTACCGGATTCTACCCAACTCCATTCTCAATCTACCTATGCTTGACTGTCGGTGGAGATGAATCTAGCTAAAGTTTTACTTGCTGAGACCAGGCTCAAGGTAGAGAGCAGAATTTGGAAACAACTCAATTATCAAGGTATTGCTTTCAGAGGTAAAATCATGTTTTGGGGTTGGATATTTGGCAATTGCTTGCCCCAAAGTTTCACCTGCCTCTAAAAGGGCCTCTACTCCAAGTCAAGCTTCTTAGTGGAAATGGGCAAATCAAAGTGCTCAGTTATCTGCTCCTTATATTATCAGCTTCACATGCTCTGACTACTCAACAGCCTTAACCCTTCTCTACAATTCCTTCCCGTTGTTGGCTCTCATCTCACAGGTTCTAATGAATGTTTACCATTTCTTTTCTGATTTGGACTTCAACCTTCAAATTCTGTGATTCATTTGAAAGCACTTTACCTTGATTGGAAGTAGTAACAGCATTTTCCCTTGTGATTGTGACTGCTCCTTCACCTTTCTTCAGACTGTAACTTCAGCAACTGTGGCAACACATTTTACCTTCAGATTTTGGCATTTCACAGTCTCTTCTCCAGTTCATTGCACAATCCTCAAAATAAGTTGAAGTAAAGTTTCATTAATTAAATTGGTTTCATAGGATTACACAATAGGAAAGCAATTCTTGTAAAAATTAGTTTATATTGAATTACAATTTTTTCTATCAGTTATCTTTGCTTTTACTTTTATTAGTTTTCAACTTAACTGTCTTTCCAATATATTAAATAAAATATTTAATTTTAAAAAATTAAAAATATAAGAATTAAAAATTGAATCTCTCTTAATTGTTCTCAGATTTAAAATGAAAACCCCACTCAGCCCATGGTAAACCCTAATCCTGCACTTATTGTAGTAACAGAAAGCATGTTTCAAATATGGTGAACATAGGTAAAACTGGTGAGATGGCAAGGGAAGACATCAGAGCTAGTGTGAAAGCAGGTATGGGCCCCCCTCTGACAGATCTCAAGGCATCTATTGCCCCAGTGACTCTGTGCAAGCCAAGCTTGGAGGTGGAGCCTGTGATGATAGTGATCCGATACATACTTCTACTATTTGAACACAAAGGAAGAAGATGTTTAAGAATGATGCAGTCCTCAAGATGGCAAAAAAGGTGCAAATTGAAGGTTTATGCAAACAAATGCAGCACACAAACATTACTCCAAGTTCAGGTACTTATCCTATACTGCATATAGGAAAAGAAGTATTGTATGAAGAGGAAAAAATCACAAAAAAGGGTTTGATTTGTAAGTTTAGTAATCTATGGCCCAGTCTGGCTACTTACACTCATAGATCATGAATATGTGGTTCTCAAATATCAAAAAACATAAGAGATTTTTCCTCGAACACTGCAGTTTTTTATTTTCCTTTGTCAATGCTTATATTTTGGAGAAAGGACCCTGGCATTGAGGAAAAGATGTTCTAATTGTTAAGCCTAGATTCCCTAGTTTGAACCCTATCCCAGAATCGTTTTTTGTTCTGCTAGTTTGGGTGGGATTGTCATATCTCTTCCCCTAAAATTTTGAATGAATAGATGCATGTTTTCGAGTTAGAGGGAACATACTGGGAAAATTATTGAAACTCAAGCCAGAAAAGGATAGTTTTATTCACTCTTCTTCTACAAGAATTTTGATGGAATTGGAAATTCCCAAAAGGCTGGCAGAAAAAATATGGCTGCAATTAGAAGACAAGATTTGAAAACAAGTGCTAGATTGTGGCAATACCCCTTTTCATTGCAAAATATGCTTTCATGTGGGACACATTGCTTCTGATTGCAAAATGGTTAAACAATGCTCCTCTAAACAGTCAACATGGTAGAACGGAGCTTGTCTTTCCCACCTTGTGATTCAAGGGAAGGCTTCCACCTTTTCTGATGATTTGGAATCCTCTTCAGAAAAGATGTGCTCCCAAATCTCAAGATGCTCAAGTATCTAAGGACTCGTCACTGCTTTCACCACCTAAATACACAGATACAGCACACTCCTCCCCTTGCAGTGAGGATGTTAAAGAAACAGCCTCTGTGGGGTAGTCAAGAATGAAGACAATGGTTGATGCAATGGCGGATAAAGGAAAGGAGAAATAGTCTTCAGAGGTGAGATAAGGAAGGTCAAGACCTTGTGTAATTGTAGCTAATAGTCCCCTACAGAGATGCAAAGAGCAAAAGCAATCTATGGTGAAGACCCTACGCCATACAAGATTAGGCGATCTACTTGGCCCAATGTTTTGTCTCAGACGTATGAATGGGGAATTGGGGGATAAATACCTGATTTAGTGTTTGATTATGTTAACAAGACTTTCCTTGTCATCGGTTAAATCAGAACATGAGGAAGATGAGGAGATGCAGAAATGGAAAGAAGTCAACATTGGAAGAAAATTGCAAAAAACAATTTCTTAGCCATATGGTGCTACCATCTCATAGTGTAGGTGTCATGGAGTTTTGTAGCTTTCTTCTATTATCCACTAGGTGGAGCGCCCTTATATAGAACCCCTATAATTTATATAAAAACAATTTAAAATTAAAATATTTACATTAAAATTAAATATATTTTCATTAATCATTTATTTTAAATAGCTTTTCTATTTATTTTATGTGACCCCCTCTTGTTATTGTTAGAAATGAAGGAAACCACTACAATATAGAAATTTGAAATATTGTTGCAAATATGAAATTAAAATATAGAATATCAATGGAGATTTTAACTAATATGAACTAGCAACAAAAAAATCAACAATACTCACAAGCCATACACATAACACACAAATTTTCATGGAGAAAACCCTTTTGGGAAAAAAACTCTACCAAAAATGAGGGCAAATTTGTATTATCTGCAAAGAGATTACAGTACATTCAACTTCCTTCAATCCTGCATCTGATCCGACAACATCTATGTACTTGTAAAACTTTTCATTATGTCTCCATCTCAAACCCTCAATATATAACTCATGGAGGCCCAAAATACCACCATAAATCATTACCATGGGTCCAAACAAGGCTCCAAAATACCATGGTAAAAATCCATATGACCCTTACACGCTAAGCATAGTCTCTCACATGGCTCTTACACAATCCCACGATTTAGGCATGTCATACAATCCCTATAAAATAGGAGATACTCTTACAATTTGCCATAGACTAATTATAGCTATGCAAAGATTTTCTTGGATTATCATAGCTCCCCAAAACTTAGCTAACCATGATTTAACCATATCACCTCATAAATATAATAAATAATTTTTCACTGTCGGTGGGCCCAACATCCCTTATGAGTGAATAAACAAATAATAACATGGAATAATTAAATATATAGGATTTACAAATGGATGGCACCTTACTCCCAACATTCTCCCACTTGACATCACACATTGTAAAAACACCCATAAGAATAACATAATCAACTAAGTACAAGAAACGAGGCCTATAGCCTCCCTACACCAAATGAATTTTTATGTGCTCATAGGCTTGATAAGATAACCTGCAACATTCTCCCACGAGTCAACCTTCTTCAACTCAATCTATTCATTTGCAACTATTTCTTGAAGAAAATAATATTGATCGTCCACATGTTTAGTCCAAGCATGATACATAGGATTATTTGCTAACCAAATTGCACTATGGCTATCACAACCAATCAGAATTCTCTTGCAACCAAAACCAATACTTGTACACAATCTTTGTAACCATATTGCCTCCTTAAAGAAATGGGTAGCTGTCATATACTTTGCTTCGATGGTGGATAAAACAACCATGGATTGCCTCTTACTCACCCAACTCACAGCACCACCAAACAAAATAAATATATACCCACTAGTGGACCTTCAACTATCCAAGTCACTTGCCCAATCTACATCAACAAGACCCTGTATGTCCAAGGTCTTATCCTCACTATTAGTACCAAATTAAACCAAACAATAATCAAAAGTACAATGCAAAAACATTAATACCCTCTTTGCATAATTTTAATGCTCTCTACAAAGGTTAGACATAAGTTTGTTCAATACCCCACTACTTAGGCGATATCTAGCCTAGTGCACACCATTGCATACATCAAATTTCCTCCAACACTAGCATATAGCATGTTAGTATCTTCTAAATCATTCTTAGATTTGAGACACATATCTAAAATAAGCTTAGTGCCAATTGGTAAAAGAATTATTACTGGTTTACAATCCTACAAGTTAAATCTATGAAAAATAGTGTTCCCGTACTCACTTTGTGACAACCAAAGCTTTAGGTTACCTCAATCCCTTTTGACTTCCATTCCAAATATATACTCTATTGCCCCCAAATCCTTCATCTTAAATGCACCTAAAACTTGAGTTTTCAGCTCACTAATCATATCCTTTGTGTTATTAAAAAACATGTCATCCGCATACAAGGCAACAATTAGTAACTGACCATCAACACATCTAATATAAACACAATGATCTTCTTCGCTTCTCACAAAACCCGATTTCAACTTAAAAGAACCAAATTTTTGATACCAAATCTAGGGTGATTGTTTCAAACCATAAAGAGACCATTTTAACTTGCAAACCAAGTGTTTTTTTCCCTTTTACCTCAAAACCTTTAGACTGTTGAATATAAATTTCTCTTCTAGACCTCCATCCAAAAATGTAGTTTTAACATTCATTTGCTCAATTTCAAAATCATAAGCAACAACTATGGATAAAAGAATTCTAATATAAGATAATTTAACAATAGGAGAGAAAGTATTACTGAAATCAACTCCCTCTATATAGGACTAGTCTTTGACTCCTTGCACTTTTCCAATGAATCGTCTCTCCAAATTTCTTTTTGTAGACCCACTTACACTGAATGGTCTTCCTTCCTTTGGGAAAACAAATAAGATCCCAAGTATCACAAAAGTCTAAAGCCATCATCTCCTCCTACATGGCTAGTTGCTAAGACTCACTATCATCTACATGAATAGCTTCCTTGTAGCATCTAGGTTTATTGTCAGTACTCAATAAAGCAAATACACAACGAAAATTTGGTGGGTTGTACCTATCAACTAGATTTTGTTGTCTTGTAGATCTTCTCAAGGTAGGAATAAGAGGCTCTTCCTCTTGTTTTTTTGCATATTTAACTTCTTTTGTAATCATAGAGTTTTCTTCTTTAGAACTTTCATTTGAACCCTCTCTTCTCCATCCTGAAATCCATCATTTTGTTCTTTCTAATGTGCATCTTCTTGATATAAATCAAAATGCACTATCTTTTTCTTTTAGTTGTCCAACATCAAAAATAGTTTTAAGTTCCCTAAAAATCTCTAAAATAGACAACTTTCTTGGTTAGAGGATTCCAAAACTTAAAACCTTCAACATTCCCACCATTTCCAATGAAAATGCATTTTTGTGCTTTTGGGTCAAACTTAGAACACTTTTCTTTTGGCACGTGAACAAAAGCCTCACAACCAAAAACCCTTCAATGTGAAATAGAAGGTTTCTTACTTGTCCACACTTCATAAGGTGCCAAAACAAGAGCCTTACAAAAAAATCTATTTATCAAGTAACAAGTGGTACTCAGCTTTTACCCAAAAACATTTGTCTAACCATGCATTACTCAACATACTTCCAACTTTTTCCATAGTAGTTTAATTCATCCTTATTGCAACACCATTTTGTTGTGTATATAAAGTTGTCTTTTGTCTTATGATACCTACATGCTTACAAAACTCATCAAATTCTTTAGAGCAATATTCCCCTCCATTGTCAAATCTCGATACTTTAGCTAAGTCCTAATTGCTTTTCTACTAAGACTTTTAATTCTTTAAAATTAGTGAAAGCTTGAGACTTACGTCTTATAAAGTAAACCCATGTAAATTTGAAAAAATCATTAATGAAAATAACGAAATAATAAGATTTTCCATTTGAATCATTATCTACAGGACCAAACACCTTCATGTAAATAATTTCTAATTTATTATTTACTTTATTACTTCCTAAAGGAAATGATACTCTATTTTGTTTACCAAACACACAGTACTCACAAAAATCAAAGTGCTCATCAAAATAGGAAAAACCATCCAACAACTTTTTATTGATAATAATTTTCAAAACGTTTTCACTAGTGTGTCTCAATCTATAGCACCACAACATTCATCTATTTTCGGCCTTCTTTGTCACATACGTGGACTTATAAACAGTAGTGGCATCAAGCATAAATAGAGTTCCCACCCTTGTTCCCCTTGCTACCACCAAACTTCATCTCACCAATCTACAACTATGCTTGTTAAATGTTACATGCATTCTAAAATCATTGAACTTCGAAATAGAAATAAGATTTCTAGCCAATCCAAAAATATGTAAAACACCAAGGAGAGTTTTAATCCTCCCCTCACTAGAACACAATTGTACATTTCCCCATCTAGCAATCAAATATGTAGTGTTGTCTCCAAGGTAACATTACCTCCATATTTTTCATATGTGGAAACCACTCCTTAGAGGAGACATGTGATAAGAGCATCCTAAGTCAACCAACCAATGTTTGTTAGATACAATGTTACATACAAAACATCAAACTTCATCATCTATATTGGAAGACTTTTTTGTAGAGGAATCCCATTTTTCTTTTTCTTTTTGCATTCCTTCTTAACATGTCCCCTTTTTCCATAGTTCCAAAACTTAACTCTATTCTTTTTTCCAAGAGTCTTAGATCAGCCCTTTGATTTGTCCTTATACCCCTCATGATCTCCTTTCAGCCCTCTTGCTTTAGACATACCCTTGACATTAAAAGCATCCACCGAGCTACCCATTGATTTTTTCCTCATTTCCTATGACAACAAAATTGGGACATGGGTATCCGATGAAATTCTCCCATGGCTTAGGCAAAGAACAAAGTAGCATTATGCATTTGTCTTCTTCCTCAATCTTAACATCAATTGAGGCTAACTGACTCAAAATTAAATTTAAAATATTTAAATGCTCAGGAATATATTCACCACCTTCATCTTGAGAGAAAATAATTTTCTTTTCAAATAAAGTTTGTTTACCAGACTCTTGGCTTGATAAATTTCATCCAACCATTTCCATAAAACATATGTAGTCTTTCTTTCATAAACATTTAGTAGGACAAAATCTACAAGACATAACCAGATTGTACCCCATGCCTTTTTATCCAACTTGTTCCACTCATCTTGATTGATTGTAATAGGTTTCTTTCTCTTGTTTCAGCCAGCCATTGATCATTTTCTTCAAGAAGATCCTCCATTTTCAGCTTCCACAACTCATAATTTGTTCCATTGAATTTTTCAATGTCCATCCGCGATGTAGATGTAATCATGATTTCCATACACACAAATTTACAAAATTAGAACTCACATACAGCATAGAAAACCTTCACACTTCCACCCAATAAACAAAGTTGGCTAGGCTCTAATACCAAATGTTAGAAATGAAAGAAACCACTACAATATGGAAATCTGAAATATTGTTGCAAATCTAAAATTAAACAATAAAATAGCAATGGAGATTTAAACTAATATGAACTAGCAACAAAGAAAATCAGCAAATACACAAGAGCCATGCACACAAATCTGCAAAACTATAACTCCCACTGCAACATAGAAAACTTTCAGACTTCCACCCAATAAACAAAGTTGATCAAGCTCTAATACCAAATGTTAGAAATGAAGGAAACCATTACAATATAGAAATTTAAAATATTGTTGCAAATCTACAATTAAACCATAGAATAGCAATGGAGATTTAAACTAATATGAACTAGCAACAAAGAAAATCAACAATACTCAAGAGCCATACACATAACTCAAATTTATGTGGAGAAAACCCTTTTGACTAAAAACCTCTACCAACAAAAAAGGACAAATTTCTATTATCTACAAAGAGATTTCAATACATTCAACTTCCTTCAATCTTGCATCCAATCCGACAACATCTATGTACCTATAAACCTTCTCATCATGTCTCCATCTCAAGCCCGAAATATATATGTCATGGCCCCGATCACAGCCCTCTCAGCAATTAATCACTGCTAGGCCCCACGTAAGCAAATAAGCCTGTAGCAGTCATAAATCGCAGCACTCAAAGAATCACTGCCTATATTAGCATATTAACAAGGGTTAATTAACCTACATCATGAGTGGCAACTTCTATAAAAGATTTATAATTAACAATAACAAGAAGTTAAAGGCAGTGATAAGCAATGAAAAGGTGTGTCCCATTTCTAAGGCAAGGGTGTGGGTGAAAGATGTGACTTTCCCCCTCCCATGGGAGATATTTAAGGAAGAGGATATCATTTGTGAAGGGCATCAATGAAGGACTGGAATATGATTTGGAAAGCGCCTTGAAAACAAGGAATAAGGATCGGCTATTATAAGAGATCTATTGGATCAAAATATTATTAACAGAAATATATTTGGGAAGTAAGTTTATATATATATATATATATATAAAGTAATTATTGTAGGTTGAAATTAATTAGAAATAATTATATATATATATATATATATATGAAATATGTAAATATACTATATATACAATTATGCAATAATGCAATAATGATGCTTGCAGCAATTATTAATCTTTATTAGTAATTATTCATTGATTTAATCTATTTGTTTCTCTTTAAGCAATATCTTTTGGATACTAGAAACAGATCAAACAAGCAAGACAATTGGATCAGATCTAACACTCAAGACAACGGCAGAAGTCAGCATTTGCTAATATATTTACATCCAAAATATAGCAATCTTATGTTTTAGCAAGTATTGTGGTATGCTCTATCATGGTTATTGTGATATATTTATTATTGTATAATCTCTATAAATCTGAATATATTTAATGTTCGCAATTCTCATCAATGCAACCATGAGGGGAATGGGGAAAATTCCAGTAGGGTGAGCAGATACTAGATTTCTTTCCAAGTACACCACTCCAAGCTGGCCACTTGGGGCCAAGGGGGTGAGTATCTGCCCTTGGGCTTAGAAAGGGGAATCTACGGGCCTCCTATTGTAGTTTCTCCCCAATCTCTACATGGACTGGTTGTTGATCGTAAGAGGGGTGGATAAGATAGCAAGGGTAGGGAATGCAAATACAAGTTTGTCCACCAAGTACACCACCCCATGTTGGATGACTGTGTGTTTGCCACTTGAGGGCCAAGAGGGATGGTATATCCGCTCTTGGGCTTGGTATGGATAGCTTTGGGCGGACTTATCATGCTCCTTATCCAAGTCCCATTATGATCCAACCTCCAATATGCATTATGGGTATTGTGTGGTGTATATTATTTGAAATAGTTATGTATTTACTAGTGTTCCGTAGAGTTTCCTAACGGGGACGCATCTCGGGGACAGGGGGACAGAGGGTCTAAGTTTGGGGACGGCGGCGGGACAGCGGTGGGACGGCGGCAGGTGGGCGGTGGGGAGGCAGTGCTGATATACATATGGTACTTGAATAACTAGTTATAAAAAGATGTTTAAGAATAACATTTCAAATTAAACTTTGGCAAATTAGTAAAATTGCAAATACTAACATTTTAAATACTTGAATACTATTACTATTAAAAGACAAAGTAAATAAAATATTAAAATTTGACAAATGAAATTGTTGAATTTGAGATTTCTATTATATGAATATCGAAAATATGACATATCACATCATAATATCATATCATAAAGATGACACAATGAGTTGCAAAACATCAAATGGCATATGTGAGCAAAAAAATGAAGAAAGAGAGTGTTTTGTTTAGCTTAGAGGCTTTTAGAAGGGTCCCACAAGCCTTTAGGGTTCGGCCCAAGGCTCACATTCCAAGAAAATTAAAAGATTTTTTTAAAAAAATTGTTGTTTTGCACATCCCAGCGCGAGGACTTTTGGGCATATCTAAGACGCTTGAGGGACAGCTAAGTCCCTGAGACATCTCGGGGACGTCCAGGAGTCCCCGTCGTTTCCTTGGAGTCTCCCAAGTCCCGGCGGCGGTGGGGGGACAGCGGGGGGGTGTTTCTCAGCAGTCCCCAAGTCTCTGAAACGTCCAGGACGGGGAGACGGCTAGATTTTGAGGGGGGACGCATCCCCGTGGAACACTAGTATTTACATGGTTTAAATAGATAAGACATTTATTATATATGTTTGATCACAGGAATTATATTCCAATATTATCTAACATGATTGCAGGACCTAAACCAAGATTTATCTTGCTTAAGGCATTTAATTGGTAAGATATAACCCTAACTACATTATACTTGTGATTCTAGGGCAAGATTAAAGGCAACCCCAAAAGAAGACATTACAATATAAACTCATACAAGCCCAAAATACCACCATAAAACATTACCATGGGTCAAAACAAGGTTTCAAAATACCATAATAAAAAATCCATATAACCCTTACATCTTAAACATAGTCTCTAACACAACTATTACAAAATCCCACTGGTTTAGGCATGTCATACAATCCCTATAAATTAGGGAATACATGGTTTTCATGATTGACTAAGAAACAACCCCAATAATTTAGGCATGTCATACTATCCCTATAGAATAGGATATGCTTTTACAAGTTGTCATAAACTAGTAATAACAATGGAAATATTTTCTTAGATTGTCATAGCTCCTCAAAAATTAGCTAACCATGATTTGACCATATCACCTCATCTAAATATAATAATTAAATAATTTTCCACTATCGGTGGGCCCCATATCCCTTATGAATGCATAAACAAGTAATGACATGGAATAATTAAATATATAAGCTTTACAAGGTGAATGGCACCGTAATCTTGACAATTATGTCATTTGCACACTAGGTTAGAGTGATTTGAAAACTTAACCTCGTTTTTAAGAAAGTTGTCCTCTGCTATTATCTTAAAACTATTAAACCTTTGATAAAGGAAAACTTATTAGTTGTCGTGCCAAAATAAATATTAATAAACTGTGTGCACTAACTAGCATTGGATCTTCCATAACATTAATCACTAGCCAAAATAAATATTAATAAAAGTAAGTTCTTTATTTTACATTTTTTTTCAATTTGTTTTGTATTTTTTCAAGTATTTTTTTAATTTTCTTCTGCATAGGGAGGGCATTTTGATTTATTTTTTCTTTTATTTGAACAGCTCTCTTTTAAATTCTTAACAAAAAAAACATGAGCAGTAGTGAAAGTAGTGATAATGAGGAGGTTGAAATTCAAATGCAAGAAAGAAGAACAGCTAGAACTCATAGAAGTATGACAACTACTATGTCATACCCCCTGCCATATATCACAAACGCCCCCATCGCAACCTGTCCTAAAATTGTGACCAAGGAGACTCTTAAAAAGGTTCTATGAGAATTAATTAAGGGATGCAACGATCTTTATTAGAGCAGTGTTGGCGTAACAACTAGCACCTCTAGGTAAGAGTTGGTACGGACAGCTGACTGCACCCTCACATATTAAAGGTGCTCTTCAAATTGGAGAGCTCTCCTCGTTGTGTGACAATGCCTTGAGAAAATAAACTAAACTATATCACATCTTTTTTTTTGTTTCAGGCATGTGGGGAATTCAAGGCTCTTGAAAACTACATATCGTTAAAATTTGGTATTTTATGGTTTCGCAGATTACTAACTACAACTAGGCTAACTACTTAAAAACTATCCAGTTTCCTCAAGAAAACAAAGCATTAGGAAATGGAGCAGGAATGATTATTTGACGATAAACAAGTATAGATTCTCAACTTGAGGGCAAGGTGGCACATCTATCAGCTCAATCTAAACAAGTTTATTGGAAACAACAACACGATATTTGGTCTGATTCTCAACTTGAAACCAGGCGGCATCTATCGACTCAATCTGGATAAGTTTATTATTCACATCACCGATAACCAAAGTCTGATTCTCAACTTGGAAGGCAAAATTGGCACAACTATCAGCTCAATCGGTGAGTCTGTCCCAAGATACAGAGCAGATTTTGTCTAGTAGGAAAAGAATTTATTGTAATTACATGAAACCTATATGATATAACAGAACATCATAATAAGTAAACACGTAGACAGTCTGAGCAAGGCAATATTGAGGGCAAAGTGGGCGTGACGCCTATTTCTCTCTCAAGCAAAAGTTAATTACAAATGAACAAAAGCTCTTATTTATATACATCAAGGTGTAGGGAACCCTAAAATCACCTTGAGTTAACTACGGTCTTGCAATGCATGCAAGATTTATTGCTAAGCCCTAATTAAGCAAACTATCACGGATTAAGCTGAAAACTACCATCTGGGTTAACTTAGAAACACATCTAATAATCTAAAAATGGACAATTGTACAGCATGCGTCTTAATGAAAACTGTATTAAGCTGAGACACCACCATGGATTAACGGAAAACCCTAAATAAAACTCCAGTAAATAGTGATCTCGAGAATGAATGTAAGATGCTTGGTAAGAAGCAATGAGTTAACTGAAAGATAGCATCAAGTTAGCTCTTTATGTATAATGTCTATTTTGAGAGGTGGGAACTGAAGTCTACTAATCGTGATCTCGAGCAACCAATCCCTCAACGAGATTGTTAACTGCATCACTGTCTGGAGCTCTGATACTCTGTCGGAGAATGCTATGCCTGCGCAGCATGTCCTCACCAGCTGTGATCTAGGACTGAAGTTCACCCCTACTCCTTGTTGCTTCATCGAACAACACTGACATGACTGTAAGTTGATTAATCTTACAGCCAACGGTCTCCCCACTGAAAATAGTATGAGTGAGTGCTTGGAGCTCGGTATGCATGCAGTGGCTCAATGTCTGCACCACCCTCAATCACGATATGAGCAGTGGCGAGATGCAGGGTCCTCTAGGCTTGGGAGTGCACTAGTAGTATTGCTCTCTACTCTCGGCTGGTGTAGTGCCATAGTCTCCTCTATCTTTTGCCTTGAGCCCAATTGTGTTTCCAAGGTGAATAGCTTCTAACAGTTGTTAACCAATTGTGTTTTCAGCAGTTATTACTTGCATCACTATCTGGAGCCTCGATACTTTCTGTCAAAGGAATGCTGTACTGTGCGGCATGTCCTGCTTGGTGTGATGCAGGATTTGATTCGCCTCCTTGACACTCATAGAACAATCTCGGCATGAGTTATGGGTGATTAATCTTACAGCCAATGGTCTCCCCACTAAAAATAGCATGAATGAGTGCCTGGAGCTCTAACTGAACATCAGTAAGCTCAACATAGGCACCACCCTCAATTTGATATCGACACGATAAGTGAGATACTAAAGTCCTCACAAACCGGAGTGCACTAGTAACGTGCTCTCTACTCTCAGCCAATTCTGACGCCATAGTCTCCTCTATCTTTGCCTTGAAAACCAATTGTGTTTTCCAAGAGTAGATATTCTCTATCCTGCATCTATGATTGATTCATATGCCCTTTCGAGGTGAGCAATCATAATCTCATCCGGGGTTGTTAGTACTTGTGTAATTGTTCCTCATCTTGGGCGGTAAACGAAGTTTCATTCGCCTTTGCGCTGATATAACTTTCCATGAGCATACGCATTGTATGAACTCCCTCCTCACTCATCCAAGCGCTTGCCATATGCAACCAAGTGATTAAGTTGGCCCTGTTCTGTTGGAGGCTCAAGCATCGGTAGGAGTGTGGCGGTAACATCTGACCTATGTACAAGGCTAGAAATGTACTGACGAAGCTGTCTGATTTCAACCTTGAGGGTTTCCTTGTCTTCTATGTCCTTCAACATTCTATCCCACAGCACTACTCGCTGGCAACAGGAGATCCAACTTTGAGTCTGGTAGTACTTTCGACAAGGTTATTTGTGATAACTTCAAAGTCCACGAGATTCAACTCCATTCAAACTCTTCCACGTAGGTATAGCAATCTCATGACAATCTCCATGCTCCAATTATTCCTCTCACATTGGGGACCATGTTCTTGATCCTCTTATCGGCGCATCACAGTAAACTGATCCATCAGACAATTTAAGACATAGGATGGAACACCTCTCTTACCTTCGAGACTCAATCCAAAGGGTGGTCTCGGCTAATGCTACTAAAGTGCAGCCAGAGTTGTGACAAGAGTGAATATGTGAAGACACTCTACGGATGGGAGTCTAAATCCAATTCAATGAATTAGAATTTGGTATTTACTCAAAACTGTATAGAACTTGGGCTGAACCTCCAACCTTTGGTGGACTCAGAGCTGTCCTATAGGCAGCTCTGTGATAGTGCTTCTGTCATATAAATGTATGTATCAATAGCAAAAGCCTTGCCTTTTAATTGTTTAGCTTGACCTTTCTTAGGAAGGTTACTCCTCTTCTTATTTTAGGTTTGACGAGGAAGGTAGTGAGGATTCACCACTACGTGGCTGCGCTCTGCAGCACCCTTGCCCCTGGTCACTCTTGATATACAAAGTGCAGTATCTTTGTGCAGAGCCGCTCTAGCTACACTCTGCTACCGTTCGTACTCCTTGGCGGTACCAATCAGCTGCTGGCAATCGTACGTATGTCAACTTTGCTTTCTAAAAGCGGAAACTTCTCCCTCATCATCTGATCGACGCCTCCCACATCTTCGGCAAAACAAAATCTGTGAGGAGAGAGCTGACCCATAGCTACGTCTGTGAACCTCGAAATCATCTGCGCAATTTTCCCAATAATCCTCCATAGAAGGCTCATGATATGTGCGTCCAGCAAGGCAAGTTGTGTAATGACCTGAAATATCATAGGCATGTGCCTCAACAAGATACTTGAGATGATAACATAAAGCTCACATCTGCCAACTTTAGCATCAGCTGCCGTCTTACTGTTCAAGCGAGAGAGGAAAGTTGGCGGTGGTCTATGTTTGTGGCATAAAGACAATAGACATCATACAGTTACCTCGGGGAACTCCATATATCTTTGTCTTATCCGAAGGATAGCATTGGAAGCTATATTTAGTTTCCTATAAATCCATATACTCGGATGTAGTATATGTTGATTAGATAAATATCCGTAACCATCATGACTGCTCTGCTTGCGAGATACAAATGTGCAACTCCTGGTCCAAATTTCTCACTGTATAAGTCAGGAAAGCCTCGTGAATACACTTGAAGTGACGTTTAGCGTTAGTGAACTCAAGCTGATCATGATACTGATAGACTTTCTAAACACTGAGAATGCCCACGGTGTTTAGTCCTCGGAACTGACCCTGCTAAGCAATCAAGTACACGAGATAAGAACACGTGAAATTCATGAGCAACTAGGAAACCGGTGATTTGCTTGTGGATAACATCGCTGATGAAGGATGCCCAGTCATAATGCTCCTGCCCAGATATGATGCGACCAATAATGTAATACATCCAAGGCTGGAAAACGTTAGCATGTGATTGACCTGAGACACGATTCAAGAGTGTAATTAGAATCGAGTACTCATCCTTGTACTCACCACGACCCACATTGTTTGGCAATCTATTCTTCGCTTGCTTTAGCCATCTTTCTACCATTTTATTCTGGCACTTGTCCACATCAGCATTGAATGCATGCTCGCACTACTCCATAGAAATAACTAAGCTATTCGGGCGCTGAGGTATACCAAAACTTCTTTCAATGTCCAAAGGCTTGAGACTGTAAATAACTCGTCCATCTACTGACACTATCTCGCGAGTAGTAGAGTTGCAATGCTTAATACAAGACATCACAAACTCGATACAATGAATGGAGATAGTTATGGAAGCGGCCTCCAATAACCCGGACTGCTGAATGTTTTGAATAATCGAACCTCTGATCTTGACTGGATCCAAGACTGCTTCTGGCAGCACTTTATGAAGATCTGTCTAAACTGTCCCGATGAAGTCGTGAGTAAGGACTGATTTGGTCCTGTATTCGAGCTGAGTGTACTGCATTCTGAAAAACTCGCCTGTTGACTGTGAACTTGGATATATTCTGACAAGATTTCTGGAAAGCTAAAAATAGCCTATTGAGGCTAAAAATAGCCTTTTGAAGAGTTATTTTCGGCGAAAAATATGAGATATGGGTTTTGTCCAGAAAAAAATTTTAAGACAACCCAGAACGTCAGAAATGCGAAAATCTAACCTCTACTCGACTATGCAAAGAGTTTTCAGTTTAGAAAATTAGAAACTCAAGAACGAATGTTCTGAAGTTAAAAATTCCTGAAAAATCAAACGCACGATTTTAATTCGAGGAAGTTATATAGAAATGATCCAGATGTTTAGACTTGTCAAATTCACCAATTTCAGGAACATGCGAATTGGATTTTGAAAAAATTTTGAGAATCAAGGCAGAAAAAGACGTTTTTTATAAGCTCTTTCTTCTATAAAAATTGCCCCTGTTCTTCAAATTTGCTGATGAATGTGAACTTCAACCTGCAAAAAGAATTGATTAATGAAATCGCCTTTGGAAACTGATGATGAATTCGCCTTTGCTTTGAAAATTTGCCTTTGTTTGAAAAATCGCCTTTGCTCTGAAGAATTGTGAATTTCTCTTGAAGCTGTGAGAATGAACAATGATGGCACCATGCTTAAATAAAGAGAATTCGTACCATCTTGTTCACTGCAAGATTCAAAACCTTAACGGAAATAGAATGATTCTGATTGGACCCCCTTCAGTTATACTGCCACTGACTTGAAGTTCAAAATTTAAATAATAATAAAATATTCATTATGCAATTTGCAAAGGCGCCAATTTTAGAAAATCGCCATTTTAATGCTTAAATATGCAAAATAAATATTAAATATTATTTAACTTCAGTTAACAAAACGAATGAAGCTTTAGGATTCACTAGCTAACTTCACTGATTCCGAAAAGTCATTATTTGGCCTCATAGGCGTCCATTTGCTCAAGATATTGCATTTTTTATTAACTTCCTACTTTGTAGCTGACTACAAAGTTACAACTGGCCATCTTCGACACTGATTTATGGGTGATCGGATGATGCTGAGACTGAGCTGGTGTATTTAACGCGAAGCCTACAGAGCAAGGAAGAAATGTCTGCTAGGAGTCGTCACTATAAAATCCATCATTTAACACCTCAAAGAATTAGGCGTCCTTGATTAAATTGATTTTCGGGAACCAAACTCAACCATTTCTCCAAATTGCCATCTGACGCTTCAAACGGCTGCCGAATTAGGCATCCTTGATTAAATTGATTTTCAGGAACCAAACTTAACCATTTCTCCAAACTGCCATCTGACACTTCAAACGGCTGCCGACGACGAACGGTGAACCCTACTGACAGGCAACCAAGCTCACTGCATGACTGAAGGTATTTCACATCCAACGAATATACGCAAGGCATCTGAAAGCTGCATTAAGGACCCTTAAAGTAAAAGCGCCCCTAGCTTGAGAAGACACAAACACCATTTTGACGAAGCTGCAACTCTCAACCAGATGCCCTACTTTGACTTCTGATATCTGGAGCTGGGATAGCCTGATTCGAGCACTGTCTGTCTCGACACGTAGCCAGAAGGACATACGAGAGATGTCTCTAGAGGCGACGAAGCAAGAAAACTGCTTCTAAGACCTCAAATAGAAAGGCGCCTTTCCCAAGATGGAATAGACGACCAGACTTAGCCATTTTTTGAGTTGTCTTCGTTTTTCAGTATTTCGCCAAAGACCTCGCACGTACGAGCGTTTGCCAAATCCCGAAGGCTAACGGCTGGGCTCGTTGAATAGCTGGAGTAATTACGCTCAAGTCCCGTGAAGACTTCGAACGTGAACAACCTCATCTGACAGGCCTAAAGGCTAGGCACCCCTGGCCTACAGAAATACAATGAAATTGATATGCCAGTCTGCCTGTTGAATTACGTGCCTGGTAGAATCTCTGCTACGATCTCTCAGAATGTTGGATTAACAGGCAACTCGGTGCATCGCGAAGCTGGACTAGAGTAGCACTAATGTCAGGAAGACCTCATCAGCAGACTCTGCCATCTTAAGGGTCATCTTGAAGGGCGCCCCTGAGCTACAGGGGCACAGTTACACCATCTGAGCAAGTTATGTGATGTGAACTCACTTTATAAGCTTATCTTCTGATGTCGACTGCCAGAGTTTTGGGACTCGGATGACTGCGTTTGATAGCTCATCGGACAAGCAGACTAGTCGTGAAGAGATCGACTGCATTAACCATCAAGAAAACCAAGATCTAACCCTCCTTTAAAGAATGCGCCCTTGAGCTACAGAGGCGCAAAAACTGGAAAGTGACAAGCTTCTGCAGACTGCATCCTCTGGAATCTTCAACTTCTGATGTCTGTAACCGGAGTTACGAGTCTCGGATTGCCTCGCTGGATAGCTCATCGGATAGGCAGACTAATTCTGAAGAGTTTGACTGTATGCTTGAGCATTTATCACAAAATTTAGACCTTCAAATAGAAGGGCGCCCCTGGGCTACAGGGGCGCAATTCTGCTTTTCCTTGAGAAATCTTCAAGAATTGACCATTGAAATCATTATTTTGGCCCCTGAAATGACCATGAACTTGTATAATTGTCGTTGTGAAATGCTCCTCCACCGTGAAATGCTTCGTTGTGAGTCTCTGATTCAGTTTTTGATTAATGAAACTGCCTTTGACTAACAAAACACTAACAAAACTCCATGCTTGATATTGCCCAAAAACTGTATTAATCATCATTTTAGCAAGGTTTAGACTATTTTATGCAAAATGCCTTGATGAAGCAAAAAAATTGGTTTGGGTACAACAAGCAGCAATCATTACCTTGCAGACAGCGATTAAGGAAATTAAAACAAAGACAGTGCTTGGATTAAGGAGGGGTGCATCCCTTGTAAGGGGTGTGATGTTTATAAAAGTTATGACTATTCACCCCACTATGGATGATATATAAAGGAGGTTGAATCATTTGGAGAGTGCATCAATGAAGGGAATATGATTTGGAAAAAGGAAAATAAGAACGTAGAATATGAGATATCTATTAAAATAAATATTGTTTGCAGCAAGAATATTATTGGGAAGTAAGTTGTAGAATATAAATAAAGGAATATATGTATATATATAAATATGTATGTGTGTATTATAATTGCCAATCAATCAATTTTGGATCAAGCCAACAGATTGGACAAATAGAAATAAGAATTGGAAATATAAGGAAACCTATTGGAATAAATATTATTTCTAGCAAGAAGATTATTGTAAGTTATAAATTTAATTAGAAATAATCATATATATATGATCATGCAATAATGATGCATGCAGAAATTATTGATCCTTTTTACGTAATCATGATTATTCCTTTATTATGAATATGGGATAATAGATTCGTATAATAACCTATTCTGAATTAAGTAGAAATGATTTCAAAACAGGAAGGCTGATCAGCCTTTCGAGTTCACGAGAGATGAAGGCCCGACAGACCCACCATCAAGTACGCCACCCATTGGGGGTTAAGCCTCGTGGGCCGGGAGGCATATGTGTGCTCCCGAGCTTGGTGAAAGGGAGGTGGTCTTCATGCTCTTATCAAACACACCACCCATAGGGGGTTAGGCCTCATGGGCTAGGAGGCTTATTAGTGCTCCTAGGCTTGATCAAGGAGGAGATTGAGGTATGGAAGGGCGGCCCACCTTCCATGCTCTTATAGTACAAGGGATAACTATCCTTGAGACTATGGTTTGCAAGGTTTCTATCAAATTCCTAATGTGGTTACTATAGGAATATGTTAGGATGATTATTAATACTATCAATTTCTAACTCTTATAGATAATAGTTGTCCTCATGGATTATGTTGGAAACTAACATTGTTGCAAGACCTAAACCAGGATTTATTTCTTATAAAGGGAATTTCAATTGGTAAATTTATAATCTTTTTCTTATTTTAATTGAAATTGTGGTTTTAGGGCAAAATCTAGGAATATCCCAAATAGGGGACATTACACACTAGGGGTTCTCTAGAGAGTGGGAGTGTAGCAGGGCCAGCAAGTACTACAAACCCATTTGAATGTCTTTAGGAACTCCTCAAAACCTATGCAAAAGGCCCATTTAACCCCAAGAAACCTCTCTTACAATTTGCATCACAAATTGACAAGGATAAGAAGAAAAATTTTGAGGGGAATAAAGTATGGCTATGCCATTTGTGCAAAAAATGGATATAGTGGCAGCTATACAAGAGTTTATTGTCATCTTTTGTGGATAGGTGGTCAAGGGGTGAAAGGTTGTGAACAAATAACTTCAGCTGAGAAGATTGAGGCAACTAATTTGCATATGGAAGGGGAAGCAAGAAAGAAAGAAATTTCATTTGAGAGTTCGTAGCCTAGTGTGTCCTTGCCTACAGGATCCATGGATGTTGGAATTCACAAGGTAGAAGGTTCTACTTCTACTAGGGGAGAAAAAAAGGTACTACAAGTGTTGCAGATATGTTTAACATACAATCAAGAGATGTGGTCGATTCTTCTATTGCTACGTTTTTTTATGTTCATGCCATACCATTTCATGGCACATTCAAAATATTTTAAACAAATGTTCAAAGATGTGATAGTTGTTGGTCCCTCATTTGTCCTACCTAGAGAACATAAGCTAGGCACCACCCTCCTTGATAGAGAATATTCCAAGGTGAGTGTGTTGATGGAAGAGATGAGACAAACTTGGATAAGAAATGGATGCTCTGTCATCATGGATGGTGGATCGATATCCAACATCAACCACTCATCAATATTATTGTCAAAAGTTCAATTGACTCCTATTTTCGTAGATCTTTTGATTGTTCAAAGAAGAGGAAGGATGCAAACTTCCAATTTCAAATTCTAAAAGATTCCATAGAAGCTGGAGCCTCTAATGTTGTACAAGCAGTGATCAATTCAACCCATGTATGAAGTTAGTTGACTTGATGGTGGAGGGCGCTTACAAACACATTTTTTGAACCCCATGTTGTGTGCATGCATTGAACAATACCTTGAAGGACATTAGGAAGATAAATCAGGTGAAGGTAGTGATGTTAGAGGCTAGAGATGTGCATATGTTCATTTGCAATTATCACACTTCGCTTGCTTTGTTTAGGACTATTTTGAGGAGGAATTCCTCAAGCCCATAGATGCTAGATATGTTAGCTACTTCATTTTGTTAGAAAGGATGCTTGAGGTCCAAGAGGCTTTAAAAATTAATGGTGGTTAATTCAGAGTGGGGTAGATGGTCAAAGACAAGCACACCTAAAGAAAGAAGTGTAAAACAAAAAATCCTTGATGTGCATATGTTCATTTGCAATTATTACACTTCACTTGCTTTATTCAGGACTTTTTTGAGGAGGAATTCCTCAAGCCTGTGGATCCTAGATGTGTTAGCTACTTCATTTTGTTAGAGAGGATGCTTGAGGTCCAAGAGGCTTTAAAAATTAATGGTGGTTAATTCAAAGTGGGGTAGATGGTCAAAGACAAGCACACCTGAAGGAAGAAATGCGAAACAAAAAATCCTTGATCATGATTGGTGGTCCGCAATGAGGTAAAAAAACTGTTAGTTTTATTATTTAATTTTTAAAATATTAATTTATTAATGTTTCTAACTTGTAAAATATTTTCATTGCATCATTTTTAAGATTTTAATTTTTGTAACTTGTTTTCACTTGCAAATATGTTTGCTCCTTCATTGAGCCTATTGTGCAAGTAATAAGATATGTTGATATTGACTCTCCTAGCCTTGGAGAGATTTATGAGACCTTTGATAGCATGCTTGGGCAAATCAAGCAAGCAATTCATAGCAAAGACCCTACTTTGGGATCTTATGAGAAGCATCTTAGACACATTGTGATGTGACGATGGAATGTTATGAACACTCCGCTTCATATGGCAACCTATATTCTAAATCCCAAATGGCATGTAGCTAAACCTAGAAGAGTGTCTCCATCTCATGATGAAGAGGTGAAAGAAGAACTCATGAAGGCCCTTCGAAAAATGTATATTGAAGAGGAATTTGTTTTACTTCACACACAGTGGCTTGCATTTATTAATCTTTGTGGTCCAACCTTTAGCAAACTAGAGGTGAGGTTGAATAGAGCTACATTAATTCAAACCAACCCTATTGGATGGTGGACATGGCACAGGAAGGATGCACCAAAGTTTAGGGGACTTGCCACTCGTCTTCTTTCACAGGTTGTCAATTCCTCAGTTGCAAAGAGGAATTGGTCCACATATAGCTTCATCCAATCAGTCAAGAGGAACAACCTTACCTCTAGACAATTGGAGAAGTTGGTGGCCATAAATAGTTCCTTGCAGCTATAGGTCAACAAACCCTTGAGTATCGTCAAACTCGAACTTTATGTTGAGATGTTGATCTCAAAGATGCTATACATATTGATGAGGAGACATAGGAGAGATTGGTCGGGTTTCCATGGCCTAAGGCAACCCCTTAGACTAGCAATGACTCGAACACAAGCTCTGATTTTGATATAGACCTACCAGAGGCATCTGCTGATTAGGAACAGCTATATATTTTCTATGTTTTGTCATTTTATGGTTGAAACTTGCAGCCTTTAGGCATTTTGTTGTAATTCTTATATAATATGCATGCACATTGATAGTGAAGGAATTTAAATTTTGTTAATTTATTCGATTCTCATATGAAATCTCAATTCAAGTCTAATGTTATGTGTTGAGCTTCCATAATGCCTATTTCAATGTTGAGATATGAATATTTGAAATTTCTTTATATTTATAAACATTTTCCTATTTTTTAATAGTCGTCCCCTATCGGCCCCTAAAAAATGGCCAAAAAGTACCCCCTACACCAAAAACACATCCCACTGTCCCCTGCCGTTCCTATCCCCAAACTTGGGGGAGCATAGTGAAAATTTCGATTTGAAACAGATTCTTGTTTTCAACTACTATGATAAATGATTATTGGCATAGTTAAAAAAAAACACATTACTCATAAGACTTGCAAGCGATCATGGGCAGTAATGGCTATTGAGTAACTTGAAGCAAAACTTGGCCACAAATTTTTCATAAAACTCGCCATTTTTATGTCAAAAAGCTCACCCAAACATGCTTAAATCCATAGTGATTCATGAATAGTGTAAAACTCAGCTGCTCACTAAGTCACTAAAAAGTTAAATTGTGATTTCATTCTTGTGAGGAATAGGCTTTTAACAGCAAAAGCTTTAGATACAGGTTTATAATTTTTTATTTTAGAGCCTAGGCTGCTACATGTAACTAAACGATGACGAAATTCTCCACTACTACTAAACAATGGCGACAATTTGCTCGTAGGTTTGGTTGACAATTTGTTGACAACGATCTAGTTGTGATGAAATAAACAAGGTCACAATGCAAGTATGTGTTTAAGTACTTTTTCAATGCATTTTAAATATAGCTTCTACATTTAGTTTAAACGGCCTAAAAACTAAGCTAAGCTTTACAAATAAATACACATTATAATTAATAAAATACACAATGTATCATACATATTCAAAAAATAATCTTATCTTTGTATGACTATTAGATAGTAAATTTATAGTGAGGCACTGAAGAATTTTTTTTGGTAGTTTAGTCAATTAGATAGGGTATTAATATATATATTTTTTGTTATATCCCTTTTGCTAGGGTTCATTTCATTTTTCTGAAAAGAACATGACTTTCGCAAATAGGAGAACTAGTGGCAAATCTAAGGACCCTTGTTGGAGACATGTGACAGAAAGTCCAATGCAAGGAGTGGTTAATTGTAACTATTGCACTAAGGATATGAGAAGAAGCATAAATCACCTCAAATATCACCTTGCACGAACCACTTACAGAGATGTTATGCCATGTAAAGAAGCTAGTCCAAAGGTTGAGAAGGAGGTGAAAGCTCTCCTTGCAATATTTGAGCATAGAAAAGTAGAGAAAAAAAGGACAACAAAGGCAGTGGCAGCCCCAACACCAGTTTTTTAGCCAACGTGGACAGCCGTAATTCCAGCTTTCTTGTTCCTTGTAACTCTCCTGGTGCACAACCTTCATTAAAAAATATTGAATGGAAAAGGACATTGCAACATGAGGCAAGGTTGGCATGTTCCAAATTTTGGTACTACAACAAATTTTGTTTAATTTGTTTCAAGTCCTTATTGGGAGCATTTGGTCAATGCATTGATTGTGACAAGGAAGCAATTCAAGGCCCCAAGTTGTCATGATTTGAATGGCCCATTATTGCAAGATGAGGTCCAAAAGACATGTCAACAAGTAAAACAAAAAGAATTTTGAAAAAAGAAAAGCTACACCATTTAGTCTAACAACATCACAAATGGCAAGAATAGGGCACTAAATAACTTTTTAGTGACTTCAAGGGGATAATTAGTCTTTTTGAAGTTGATTCCTCTAGTGAAAATGCATCATACCGAGTATGCAAGGATTTATTGCCAATTCAATAACCTAGTTTTTATGTTTACTAAAATCCTTACAAAGTTATAGATATTGTCCTTAAAAAATTTGTGGTGAGAAGATTTGGTGCCACAACTCCTAATATTCAAAAATTTGTCATCCACAACTTATCCCAACCTTGTAGTGTGTCTAGTTGTGAATGTAACTAAATTTTTTTTAAGCCGTTCACACAAAAAAATACAAGTTGAATCAAAAGTACTTGAATGACCTTGCCTTTATGCAATACAACTTTTGGTTGCATAAAAAGAGAGTACAAGGGCATGATACACATCATGTGCTTGACCTTGTTCACATTGATCCACATTGTTACATCCCTTTTATCATGAACATGTTTATGACAATGAAATTATGGTCATTATGTTAGTTGCAAGTAACTACTTTTCATGGGAATATGAAATTGTGGAAAGAATAATTGATTATATGTCGTAATTTCAATATGAATGATTTTCTTATATATGCAAGTGGTTTTCCTATTCATGTGAAAATGAATGTGTTCATGTGATTATATTTAAATATATATAGATATATATAAATGTTGAGAACGATCTAACCATAATTATTGTCAGTGGATGCAGGATTGCCGACACCACGAGCGAAAGGGAAATATCATCAAGGAGAGGACATGGTTAACAAAGGATCAATTTTATCATCAAACCATGAGTTGGTGTAAGACAGTTGTGTCAACGTCATAACCTTGGCCATAAGTAATTTAATACAATTATTGTTAAATAAGTCAATTTAAAATATTTATTAACAATCTCCTTTTGGAGTTGAGCGAACCAATTCTTGGAATATAATTTAGGAGATTGCTTTGGTTATTAAATATTAAATTAATATTAGTAGCTAAAACTCTTTTGCCATCAATCTAAATATATGAAAATATTTGGAAAGGCTTAAAAATCAAAAATTAAATTAAAGGATGAGAGTTGTCGGCAGTAGTCTTTCCGTCATCTTCGTTCGAACCTCTAGAAGAAATGGCTATGATGGAAGCCAAGAAGTCACAGGGGTTCTTGAAATTTGGATTGGAGGTTTCTTGTGGTCGTTTTTTTTTTCAACATTGAAGGGGGTAGTCTTTGTCTCTCTTACGCACTCCTCATTCTTTCGTCAATTTTCCATCTTTTGGCTACCGATTTTATTGAGTTCTTAATCTCTTCCTTCGAGGACGCCATTCTGGGAGAACTTGGCCTCGACACCTTCTTTGTTATTGCATTTTTTTTGGTATCGCTTAGTCATCCTATTCTTCTTTCTGATAATCGGAAATCCACTAGAGAGTGTTGACCTGGGAATATTCGTGGTTGAGCTTTGGGTGAGCGTTGTTGCAGTCCAAATCACCTTATCAATTCATTTGGAAATATCAAGCAGAGCTTTTGTAAGTTTCAAGTCCACTTAAACAGGCGCGTATGGTAGAATTTAATCTGTTTATCCAATTTCGATAGCATAAAACGAGAATGATACTATCATGTTTATGAAATGTTATTAATGAAACCTTGCCCAAATAGAATTTGTTTAGAAATTTGATTTTGAAGATGAATATTACATAAAATGAGAGGTATAAATAATTCAAATCATATTGCCTATACTTTCAGATAACCCATTAATAGTCAAGCTCCTTATGAATTAGCATTGGCTCTGTTGTACTCAACCGAGTCAAAGCTCTTTCCCTCCCTCTCCTTATCAACTATTCTTAGTCAATCCGAGAGGAGTAAATTACAATTTTTATTTCTTAACTTTGTAACTTGCTCAGCCTTCCTTGGAACTCGAATTCTAACCTAACCTTCTTATTATTTTCTTGACAAGCAAAGAGTAAAATCAAATTTGAGAATATTTTGAGCATGGAATAGTTAAAGTGTTCTTCCTTGTTATACGAAGAATTATGCTTATGTTTTCCTTGGTAGGAAATTCTAGTCTAGCCTTTTAAACTTCTCATCTCCGTAATTCTGAAGAACTATGCCCAATTGGAATCCCTTGTTGCCAAATGAATCTTGAAAATATAAATTATTGTAAATAAAAGAAATAAGAATATTAAGTTCCGAATTGAAACCATGTCTCTTCATTGCAATGTGAGACCATCACCCCGATGAAACCTTCTTGATGGATAAGTCTCTTTTCTTTCTCTTAAAGTGTTAAGTAAACCGAATGGTCTTTAAGGACGCGAATTGGCTTTGAGCCGGGATTCTCTTTATATGTCTGATATTAATTGTTGTACCTTGATTCTAGATGAAGATTCGAATACATGACATTGTAATTGTAATACTAAACACTGAAATCCTTAAGACTCCTTTATCTCTCCTCGTATGTTGAGATTAGCAGTTATTATCTCTAAGATGTGTTAAGTTATGAGTCTTGAATCTCTCTCTTTGTTTAAGAAATTAATAATCAGATTATCCTTAAATGATGAAGAAAGGTTTTTCTTTGGAACCAAGTTATTGGAATATTAAAATCCTTGTTTTGGAAGGATATATTGTTGAATCTTTCGTCTTTAGAAGTTTATTGGAACGGGTCTTTTATTTCTTCCTCTCTGAAACTTATTCGATAATAGACTCTCTTGTTATACATTTGTGTAATTCATTAGATTGGAGTTTGAAATACTCTGTTATCTGAAACTGAAAATAGTTTGAGATATCTTGAAAACACTTGTGAAATATTCTACCCTGTCATAACTAAGTCGTCTCCTCTCCGCTCTTAAACTTCTATGATGGTTTTAGTGCATTTCCTCTTCTAGCATATAAAGGTTATAGATTTGGAGAAATTTCAATATTGAACCAATCTTTTTCTATCTCTCTCTCTCTCTCTATGATAAAATTAGCAAATTAAATTTTAAATGAAGAGAAAAGTTATGAGCCTAGTCTCTCTCATTCTATGTTTACATAAAGACATCAGCTTAACCTTAAACTAAGAGGAAAGATTTTGAATCAAGTTATGGTAATATGAGCAACTTCTTCTTAGTTGTGTTCATCTCTTGACTTACCTTTGCTAAGGAACTAAGGGAATCTCCTTCTCAGCAAATACCAATTTGTTCAGCTATCCTTGATTGTAAAAGCAATTTGCTACCAAAGAGGTGAAAAGATAAAGAGTCCAATCTCTCTTAAAGGGTTTAAGAAAATAGCTTAATCTTAAAAAAAATATGATTCCTAATTCAAATTATTGTAATGTTATATCCTATGGTTAAGATATAACCTCGACTAAGAGGAAATGATAATCAAACTTGCTAATGTAAAATTAGACCTTGATCTAAGTATTATCATGTTGAGCAAGGGTGAGAGTGCTAACGGCACAGGAGTGCCAGTAATATTAAAATCCTTAACTATCATGAACCAGATATACTTCTGGTCAGAATGATCCTTTTGGTTAGGAGGTACCTACAGAGGAGAGATCGACCAGCGGTATAGGTTCATGACACCAGGCTCAAAATGGCATGATGATAATTTGATCCTTGTTGATTACCCTCGTAAAGGGTCGGGTTCTTCAGTTCAAGAAACTCGAGAGACCAGCAGGTCTAGATGGGCGGTAAAGCCCTTGATGATGTTTCTCTTTCTCTCAAAGATAAAGTTGTTCAAGCAATTCAGCATAATGATGATCTCATATTGAATTCTTTTCTCTATCTTGTAATTCCAGGTACATGCCTTTGCTTTTTTAAGTTTAATATCAATGCTGCAATAAATGTTATCTCGTTTCAGTTAATTGTTTATATGTACAAAACTGTAGTTGATTATTTAGACAGTTGTTTGTTCTTTCAACTGAAATGGAAAATCTGAAAGTTAGTTAATGTTCTTCTGTGATTCCTGTTATTTGAAAGCAGTAGTTGTTTCCCTTCAGCTGAAACTGAAAGTTTAATAGTTAGTTGTGAAATTGAATATGATGTAATTATTTAGAAATTGATTTTCTTTTCTGTTCAAATTGCAAAGGAAACCTAGCATGAAAACAAGTTAGTTGAACTTCAGCTGAAATTGGTAGTTGGTTTCTATTTTTTTTTTTTAACTGTAGATCAAGTAGAGTGTTACACACATCCAAATTGGATTGTTGAGGATGTTGACGTAGATCCACTATTTATTGATGATGACATAGTTGATTTGAGGAGGGATGTAGCCGAATGGCAAGAGAATGTGGTGGCATATGAGGAGGCAAAAGGCAACATTGGTGAGCCATCTGAGGTGGGTTCACCACATACATAGCTTGATCAAATGCATGAAACTCTTGTTGAGGATACTACAACTATACCATCCACTTCCACATCACCCAAACAGAAGCAACAAACCTTTATAAGCTTTAGTCATACAAAAACTTTATGATTTTTAATTTTTATTGATATTGAAACTTGAAGTTCATATGTATTGGAATTTTGATTTCATTTTTTGGTCTACAAAATGTAATGAACTCTAGTTTTGATCTACATATGAAGGTATCACTAATGTGTTCCACAAATTTAGTAACATGCACATTTTTGAAGAATATTTTAAAAATTTCTGTATTTTTAATGTTCAATAAATTTGCTAAGTATTTTCAAGAATTTTCACCGAGTCCTGAGTTTTTGCCAAGTTTTGAGTCAGCCGAGTAATTGCTGAGTCCAAGTTTTTCAACTATGATCATTGATATTCAAATTATTGCATTATCATTTTGATGTATGAATCTATGACTTGACAATTTGAATTGGGTCTTTGTATTGCTCACTTATCAATTTGAATAATCAATTATTAATTTATCATTGATCATTTGCTGTATTGTGTTCTCAATTCTTAGATTTTGTTACCTGTATTTCTTTTGTGTATCATATATCAATTTGAATAACCAATTATCAATTCATCATTGATCATCTGTTATAGTGTGTTCTCAATTTTCAGAATATTTTATATATATATTCAACCCCTACCATACCTAGAGGCCCATACCCTGTCCCAGAAACTACAAGAAGCATTGTTACTACTTCTTTGATTGGTATCAATCGTTCTCCCTTTGTGGCTAGACCTAATGATTTTCCTCCATTGGTGGCTCCAGTGAAGATATCTAGGGAATCTCCTCCTTCAAAGGTTTTGCAGATTAGTGGCAATCACTTTTCTGAGGATTTGGTTTCTTTCAGTTCTGATAACTGGACCAAGGATAAATGGAAGAAAGCTTCCTCAAGTTCAAGCATGGAGCAATATACAATGTCGCTCCATTCTCATGTGATGGAAAATATAAAATCCCTTATCACAGGACTGGTTGTCCCCTTACAATGATGGGTTTTCTCTCTGCTGATAGATTAGTTGTTTTTGTTAAGGCTTAGCAAGCCCGGAAATGTAAAAAAAAGTTAACCTTTTGAGTTATTATAAAGGGAGAGCGACCCACTTCTGTCACTTACCTATAAAAAAAATTAAAACCAAGCGTAAGTATGTGAGTTAATGATTATTTATTAGAATGGCTCACTAACACAGTAACCCTCTACAAATACTTCACTGAACATAAATGACAATTCAAACATATAATAACCACAACCAAGGAAAATAAATTAGCCCACTTCCAACAAGCATCAACCACAGCAATCCATATTACTAGCCACCACGGTCGAGAATAATTCACTGATACCTGCATCTGGATTTTGAACATGATCAGGGGTTACTCCCAAATAAACACAATAACAGTCAATGAAACCCAGTATGCCACATTACCATACAAAATGGGATAAGAGTATGTATATGGAAAAAAATCCCATCAGAGGGATATGCCACTCTACTAAAGAGCCTGTAAATTATAGTCATCACACACATAACGAGTGAAAGCTACATAGGAATCACATCACCAGAAATGTTAGCACTAGAGAGAATAGAATTCACATCACCAGAAATGTTAGCACTAGAGAGAAGAGAATTCTAAGGCATCACCCATGGGACTTGCACCCCAAATGTGGGGAGAAACAAAAGGGACATAGAGTGTAATACAGTACACATCACCAAAAGATCATCTATGCCCATAACAATTATAGCCAAGAACAATTCACAGGATATTATATATATCGATGATAACCAGATGCCATTAGCAGTACAGTAAAAATAACTCAAGTAACCACAAGCAAATTATACTAAGATGATCAAAGAAATTCAAAAGGTTAACCCAACAAACAGAAAATGAGCCAATCCTTCATTGAGTGATAGACAAAGACACCAAGAAGAACCCATATTGATAGCAGCCATAAATAATCACCAACAAAAAACTAGAAACCAAGGCACAGACACACCAACATCAGAAAACACCCAGTAACTATCTATACATATATGTATCCATCTACCTACCCAGCGCTGCCCTTCTCTTCATCCTAAACACTCTTACACAAATTACAAACCAAAGCAATTAATGGGTCACTAACACTCATATCCTAAAAATCAAGGTCAACTTACATCCATGTTTTTTTTAATCAATATTTTTCAAATTTGAAGAATTTACAGTCAAATGTCTGCAAAAGTCAGAACCAACGATCATTCAAAGAGCCACACCCCCAACGATTAAAAAACAAGGAGCGGACACTCCAGCATTGTAAAACAATATACGTATCTATCCCTCTCTCACCCATAATAGTAAGCAATCCACAAGCCACTAACTCCCATATCTAGAAAAACCAAGGACCACAGAAATCCATTATAAAAACCATTAATATTTTTTTCTATTGAAGAATCCGCAGTCCATATCAAGATAATTGAAAGCACACCCAGAAGAAATTTTGCATATGAAAACAGACCCAGATGAAATTTGGCACCCAAAAACAGACCAGATGAAAAAAATTAAAAATTAAAAAAAATGTCGGGGTAGGTGAATACAACTCACCGTCAAGCTTGTTGCCACCATGTTCCTCTACCTCTTTCCCTTTTTCAGATTCGAATCCTACCAATCACAAGTCAGTTTTGTATTTTTATCGTGAATTGGGAGGAGAATAAATTTGAGACCACCACTATTGTAAGAGATCCATTTCTCACTGAGTATGAATGTTGCTGGGGAGGCAAGGAATATTTTTGCGAATAAAGGGAAAGCCAGCGGATGATGATAACGAAGACGAAGAAGAGCAAAATGCAATGATGCTCTTTTCACTGTTACTATTGATGTTCATCTTGGTGTGGTATCATATCCCCCCACCTATCATTCTTCCCTTTCTCTCGCCCCAAACTCAACAACAGAGGCGCTCCTCCAGACTCCAAAGCCCCCTTATTGCCTATGCCCTAACCATTTTCATGCCCTCCGTACTAAACATTCGTTACGATTGTCTCCCTGATCACCATCAAACTTAATGCCTTAAAATATCTTAAAATTGTTATTGGGTAGTAGTTGTAGTTGAATTACTCAGATTTGGAATGCTGATCTGGACCCCCTGAACCCGGAGTCTCTTTGACCGTAATACAAGTGAACCTATCAAATTGGGTTTAATTCCATCTACAAGCTGAGTACACGGTATTTGTGTGTAATAAACTTACATGGGAGTTAGTTGTGGTCAAACTAACATTTGGGAGCCATTGGCTCAGTCACAGTAAACAACCGCACTTCAAGGCCAATTTAGCGCCCCTGTATTTTTTCTAAGATAAAATTGCCGCCTCTTTTTTCCTATTAGTCAGTGCCGGTAGCAGATATTTACAGTGATGGATTATTCTTAATTAGTTATTATTATTTTTATTTATATTAAACAAAAATATTTTTTTTGAGAAATGATCAAAATATTTCTTTAAAATTATTAAATTAAAATTTTGAAACTTTATTAGTCTATTCATACATCAAGAAAATATAAACAAAAATATATATCATAAAATTAACAAGTATTTTTAGTGTTTTAAATGTTTGTTATTAGTGTCATTATAATTTGACTTATGAGAAATCACATCAGCATAAAAAAATTATATTAATAATTATTATCTAATATTTTATATTTCATAATATTGATAATCTATCTTTAATATTTTATATAAAAAACTATATAATTCAAGTTAAACAGTATTTGGTTGTCATTGTAAAATATTGTATATTCATAACTTGACCATTATTGTAACTAAAGCTTTAGAAAATTATATGGAACAACTGCAATATATATTTACAATACAAAAAATTGTATTGTAGAATAGTTATTCCTCTTGTAGTAGGGTACTTTGATAATTATGATCAAGGATAAATGCCATTGAAAAATAAAGTGGGGATTGATTTAAATCATGTTAGCAATAGAGAGAAATTTTAGTCACTTCCCCTAGAAGGTTTTTCCAAGTAACTTTGATGCAACGACAAAGCGCAATCCTAGATTAACAAGAGGAGGCATTGTTATCAAAAAATTACATAGTGAATTGGTTTGTGGGGGTTCTATCTTCCTTGTTATCTACACAAATATTTAAGTGTAATGGGAAACATTGGTTGCTAGTTTAGGGGCAAATGCCTCTCAAAAGCAATATATGTTGATAATGGACGATGATTCAATGATAGTGAACATCATTATTAACAAGGTAGGAACTTGAGTTGGAAAATGAATCAATATGTAGAAAAGGTTAAAGCTCTAAATTAAATTTTTGAATCTATAAGGTTTGTGCATTAAAAATGTCAGTCAACCACAATTGGAAACCTTTCGGCCAAGTCCCAATTATGATAAATTTTAGCAAAACAGACAACTCTTGGAATAACCTAGAGCCATTGGTAGCATATAAAAAATTTCCTTAATCATTTTTTAATTTCAAAAGCTAAGTTTTAAGCAACAAAGCTTAATTCAAGCCTCTTATGTATCAATTTGGTATGGTTAGGGTCACTAATATGTGGAATTTAAATTATTTGAGATCTTGGTGATGTATAAATAGTTGGATATATTGACTAGGCTAGATAAGTAAGGTGGTGATTATGTATGTTAAATTTATAAAGTGTGTCATTGGTTTATTGTCTCTCTCATTGATAAGGTGGTTACATGAGGGCTCTAGCTTTGTTAAGCTTCTTTATGGTTTACGTTTTGGATTTTAATAGGAATGGAGAACCAACCATAGGAGGTTTGGGATGGCATTTAGGTGGTACAAGAAAAATTACAAATAAAAGACTGCAATACACGTTTCTTATTGACATGTATTGTAACTCTAGGTTTAATCAAGGGAGTATTGGGGGAATAATCTTTGTCAGTTGGGAATTTCTCCAAAGTTACTTTCTACAATAATTTTGTCACCAATATTGTGCATTATCTCTCAAATTTAGCTATTCATCTTTGGCTCTTATAAATTTTTTCTTCAAGACTAGTTTATTGGTATATCTACTTAGCATATCAGGTCAATTGTTGTTCAAAAGATAAATGCATTAGTTGAGAAGGGAGAAGACTTGGATTTAACTCCTTAGCATATGGTTTTGATGTATGCTTTTAAGGAGTTATGTAATGAGGTTAGGGTTCTACAAGCCTTTTGTACCTTGATATCAATAAATTCTTAGTCGATCTACATGTTCATCACTACTAAGGTATCTTGAAGTCAATAACAATGACACTATCCTTATTTTTTATGGTTGTTATATGCACATATTTAGATATTGATGAGAGATATGCTATGTTGTCCACTTTTTTTAATCTTTGGTGGGCAATCATAGAGGTAGGTTATCAAATGAGAATGAACCCTAGGTGGGGAAAGTGGTTGACACTAAGCATGCTTCAATAGTTGGTAGGGAGTAATAGGGGGTGGTTTGATGTTTCATGGTTTCTATTTTGTTATTTTATTTTGTTTCCTTACTAGTGCTCTGGATAATGATGTGTGTTTTCCTTAAGGAGAAGTTTTAAGATTTTTCTCCTTGGAGTACTATGACTTGTGATATGTAGGCTAGTGTTGGTTATTTTTTGTTACTCACAGTTGCTTCACTTGTCAAGATTTTAATTGTAGATTTTTACATGTAAATAGATGTCTAAGAAATATGATATGAATAATAAACCCTCAACAACTTAACATTAATACTAATTGTAGGAAATCACATTAATATAAGAAAATAATAGTTGCAAGATAAAATAGAATCAAGTATTTTAAGAGAGAAAACATACTAAGACAAGGTTTACTATAGGAAGCCTTTTTGAGGAAGAACCCAACAATTTATACCACCACTCTATGTATTCATAGTAACAATAGGATTACAATACAACAAGAGAATGCACCCATGCTATCAAAAAGATCTTCAACTCCCAATAAAGAGTTATTTCAATAGCATGCACATATCTTCTAGCAATCTCTTAATTATCACAAGCCAAATACTATATACATAGACAAGGATCATTTTACTAGGTTTCAAGGTTGGCATCTAAGTTTAAATCTAGTTCCAAGAGACATTACAACATCCAAGAGTAAACCCACGAGACCCTTAATTTAATTCTTGTTCTCAAGATGGTGTATCTTCATATGAAACCCCTACATATATTAATTGTATTTCCCTAAAATTACTTATAATAAGTTCTTAGAAAAATATTGGTCTACCTAAAGTGAGGCATCCCACTACTTTATAAAATATTAAATACTCATGTGAGGCGTACAACAACATTCCCAATATTCTCCCACTTTTATATATATTACATTAGGGACCAAATATAGATAATCAAAATAAATTTGTGACTCAAGGGAAAATATCCCCATAATTATCATGCATCTTTTGAACTTCTCCACGCTTATGAAATTCAACAAAGCAACTATAACATCTAGAACTACACATCTATGTGCCCTAACAAGACATGAAAAGTAGTATTATCTACCACATAAGCAACACTATAAATGTCATAATAGATCATACAATGTTATAATTAACTAAAAGAAAAACATAAGTTCAAAAGTAAAAAATCTCCTCCCTTAAATATTCATTCCCACATTAGGAAATTAGTTTATAGTGAACAATCATACCTTGTACTTATCAAAATCATTATCAAAACTAACATCTTCACGTTTATAGATACTTTCTCATGAAAAAAGAAAAAGAAAAAAACACATCTAAAACATAGGCGGATTATGTTGGTTATGGACCCTCATCGTATTGATTTTAGAGCCCATTTCATATTGGGGGTGCATGGGGTACCGCCTGTGTGGTCTAGCTGCACACCTTGGTGGGGTTTGGAGGTAGTGCCCCTAAAAGCAACATTACATATGTATGTATGTATGTATGTATGTATGTATGTATGTATGTATGTATGTATATTTATGGACCATTCATCATTCGGTCACAAATCTAACAATATATATTATGGTGTTTTTTTCCCTAGAAGGCAACCCCTCTTCATGTGAGGACATTGTATTACGGTGTTGTATTGTGTGATGAGACTATGAGAGAGAGAGAAAAGGAAGTTATAGTGGATGTGTTGTAGGTTGTATCCCTTCATTTTTGTTGGATAAATAAAAGGAAGGGTTGGTTTTTTTGTATGGATGTAGCTCATCTTAGGTGAACCAGGTATATTTGTTTCTATTTATTTTGTGTTATTTTTATATTTTATTTCTACATTTTATAATTGTATATTACTATGTGATCTTATTCTTAGTAGGCTATACCTATTAGATCAATCTCCACTAAGTATGTTGAACTCATGTCCAACTAGAAGTGTAGGCTACTCAATTTTTTTATTAAGACATTATCAAGAGACCAACCATTCCAACACCTGATCTCTAAACACCCTTGATTTCACCAATATTACCCAAATCTATTAGGTAAAATAAACTAGGTATACTATCAATCATCGCATGCCAACCAAACTCTAATTATAGCTTCATAATACCCAAAAACATCTCTCTAAGGAAAAATGATCATTGTACACATATAGAGGATTATCCCCAAATCATATCCAATTAATCCCACTGCATATATAAGAAAAATAAAATCAAGAATTGTGTATGGCTTCATGATTTTATCTATCTCCAACTAATAGATTTGCTTAAAAGCATGCATATTATGCCAAGAATCTAGAGCAAATCCATAGTCCACCAAGGCACAATAATACCCATCCTCACTATCAAAATAATTTCTATCACTATATGAAAAATCCATATCACTACCAAACCTCCCATTAAAAGTAATCCAGAGTTTCCCATGGTATTTGTAGACACCTAAATATTTCCCAAGTGTCCCTAGTCATAATTGACCAAACCCATCATCTAGACAAGTCCCCTTCACCTAATGTCCTACAATTAATTAAATAATATTATTATTTATTAATCCCCTTTTCCATCTCATCTCACATAAATAAATAAATACTTTTTATGCCTATTTTCCACCTCACATATGGCTATAATAATTAAATAATTTAATATTATTCAGTTATAGCTATATTCCCTCAACCTATCCCAAGAATAAAGGACACCTAAGAACACTTTTCATTATGGTTCCAATAGTCTCTCTATCAAACTCAAGAATAAAGGGCTCCTAGGTGCAAATGTCCCTTATGTCTCTCATGGTTGCAACTACTTACCAAATATAGTAAGTGCATCTTGGCCCTTCACATTCCAACAACCTCCATCTCAACCCTCCATTCTCTCATTGATCCTAGGGAAACCCTCTCAAGTGTCCTTAAATATTGATCTCACCATCAAATCTCAACCATCCATTGCCTATTCCTCAATTCTATAAATTGAGGCACTTTCTCACCCATTCCATCATCCATCAGCTTTGAGCTAAGCACATGTTATTGAAATAAGTATCTTCAAGAAAATAAGCATATTCATATCAACTAATCATTGGGAAAATATTTCAACAATGGAGTCCTTGGTAACATTTGAATTGGTTTTTGATATTATTATCTTGTTTTGAACTCTTTTATTGAACTCTATAGAGAGGTTTGCAGTAGTTTTGAATAGGATTCTCTTGATTTGCATTTGTTTCCATTTCAATTCTGAATTATTACTCATACTATCATGACAAGAAATCTTCAAAAATTCTAATGACAATTTTTCTTTTACTAATAAATTTTATATTAATCGTTGTCATTAGCAAAATTTCCATTATTCTCACAAAAAATGATTTGGATCTTCTTGTGGCAAAATGGTTTATATCCTCACAAAATTTGAGAAAACTTACTAAGGTATTACCATGGAAAACCTTGAAATTTAGTCCAATTAACTTGAGTTATCATTGTGACAATAACTTGAAAACTCCCCTTCCAAGTTGCTTTAGGTTTCGCTAAGGAAATACCTTCATGTCTCTTCTTTCCATAGCCATGATATATCAATGTGTTGATGTTATCAAGTCTCCCTAGACATATAAGTGACACCTAGGAGTCTCTACATCCCTTAAAATATCACCATGGTGAAACCAAACTTAGGTGTCTCAACACCAAAACTTCTAAAAATCATTACTTTCTCATACAAACTTAAAATTAGATACCATTTTTTGGAGATTTTATATTTTTTTGATACATCGATTTACAATCCAAAATTCTCCAACAAGTCTCAATTTCATGATAGCTCCTCTCCTTTTTTCATAATGCTTAGAGTTCATGCCCTATAAGGTTTCACCTTAGTGATAGTTTGAGGAAAAACTCTAGTACTGACTTGACTCTCCACCCTCCAAGGCATCATAAGGTAAATGGCTTGAGAAATATTTCAAGGAAAAAAAATCTTCCTTGCCTAAAGCATCACATGAGAAATAATTTAAGCCATTCTTATAATAAATTTCAATCTCCTTATTTTCCAAGATATTATTGTCACAATAACTTGAGGCATCCTAAACCATGGAGGAAACACATCCACCACACATGGTACTAGCAATTAGTTTAAAAAAGTTCCCATACTAAACACCTTTTACCAACACCAAATTTTCTCTCACCAATTTGTAGCCTTATTTAGAGAAACTAACATGCGCTCCCACATAATTCATCTTGTTTACAGATAATAGTTTCCTTGCCAAACTTGGGATGTTCAACACACCAAAGAGATTCTTTAATGGCACAACCATAGTCTAGTGGAGTGGACAAGGTTGCACTAGGTGTAAGGAGTGTTGAGGGAACCAGGGCGAAGAAGATCCATGAGATAGATCCACATGTACTACCATTTTGTGGTGTGTGTGTGTGTGTGAAGCCAAGTTGGGTGTTGGGAATTTGAGTACTAGAGGCATAGTCTAGGAACAAGAAAGGACTTATCCACAATGGGAGTCGTGAGTAAGGTTTTCCAGTGTTTGGATGAAAAAAGCACATTTGGACATCACACCGAAGTGAAAAAGATCCATGAGATGGATCCACATGCACTACCATTTCATAGTGTTTGTTTGAATTCAAGTTAGGTGTTGGACACTTGAGTAGTGGAGGCATGGTCTAGGAATAAGAAAGGGCTTGTCCACAATGGGAGTCACAAGGTTTGCTAGTCTTGTATGAGGTTGAACCTTCATTGGTAAAAAAAGCATGTTTGAGCATCATGTCAGTCTAGCCCTATGGCATTCTTCCATCTCTTAACACAAGTTTAATTTTTCCATGACCAATAATTTTATGAAATGTATTCACCTAAGAAGACTTCCTACCATCATAGTTTCCATACACAAAAAACCAATCACCATGAGGAGTCACTTGGAATCACACTCTAGAACTAATCAACCATGCATCGTCACATGCATGCATAATATAAGATGAAAGAAATACATCTCTAGGCTCCTCTAAGATCTTTGATTACAACTCCTATCAAATTCCTTAGCCTTCTTCTCATTATAGTTTTTTAATATGGACAGTTTTACAATAATTCCAACATTTTACCTTTGACTTGCTTAGAGACTTAGATCTACCTTTGGACAATTTTATTTTCTCCCTTCTTTTGCCCACCCTTCTCCTTCACACAATATTTGATAATTGAAACATCTTAAATAAATTCCATGGATTTATGACTCATTTCTTTAGACAAAAAGGCTCCAAACTGTGAGGCCTATTATTTAACGTACCTAGCTTGAATTTATTTTGATTCAATCAATTTGATGCACTACAACAATCTATCTGGTTTTGATGATTTTGGATAATTATAGACATTCAATGCTATGCTAGGTTCTTGATTTATTGTATTACAATATTGTTATGGATATGTGTGTGTGTGTGTGTGTTTTCAAAAATCCTCATACTTTTGTTAATCTTATTACCCATGGTGAAAATGGATAAATGTGTTAATGAAATGAATTCAATGAGATGTAAACTTTGGATAAACAACCATTTTATTTATTTCATAGTGTTTTAAGGAGCTAGTTGTGAAGTTGATAGAATACGTTGTTTATAAAAAAGAGATAAAATTTGCATAATATTGATGTTAAATCTAATTAACTTTAAAATATTATATTATATCAAACATATAGATGAGATTGTCTAATTTAATTGCTTCATCTATCATGTGTTAGACATATTAATATATGACTTTGATTGTGTATGAATATTACTCTATGGACCATGAAAATTGGAGACTCCTCGAGAACCCTATGTGTTTGACCATGAAGCCAAGACACTACCTCATATGGAAGGGCTAAATATGCAGTGTGTTTAATTTTATGATATGTTGAGCATGTATTTTTAAAATGGTTAGGGTGGCAGAGTCTTTTTTGGGGTGAGAGTTTTGTCTTGTCATTTTAAATCTTTAATTTCATGTGCACGCTTCAAGGTCACTTTTGAGGGGCTTAAATAACTTTATTTTGTGTAATTTTATATTTTTTAAACCCCAAGTGGGTTACCTATGGGTTGGGGGCTTATTTAATGTCATATCTTGGAAAATATCCAAGATGTGACCCCTCATACTTGTGCTTAAAGAAGGGTGGCTGATTTTTGAGTTTTGGGGAAAGAGTAAAGTGTTTACTACTCTAAGCTCATTTATGAGAAAGGAATCAAGGGGTGGAGTGTCCAAAATTTCACCCACCTCTTCTTAATGGTGAGAGGAATTTCTTGTTGGATTAAAGCGCACTCCACTCCAAACCTTTCATCTCCCCAAAAATCTCACACTCAAGTGCACGAGCATATGTGGGTATTTGAGCTTGAGGGATGAATGAGAGACTGGCATTTGTCACCCTCTCATTCAAGGGGTTCAATCTGGGGATCCCTATAAATCTCCCATTGGAATAATGGGAGAGTGTTCTTCTTTTTCTACTCTTAAATTTTCATATGAGTCTTGGAGAGTGTTGATCTTGTTGGTTTGAAAAGGAGAAGTAGAGAAGGCTTGGTTGGGAGCCCTTCATCAATTTCCTGTCACCTTGAGAATATTTGTTGAGTTTGGAATCTTGTTTAAACTTTCACTTGGGGTTTTCTTTATAAGTTTTATGATTATACATTTAGATGAGGTAATGTGTAGTGTATTGGGGTTTTTTCTTGTTATGTGTATTGTGGGAAAATTGGTTGTGGAGGCCATGCTCACCTGTTTTGGGAAGATTGGCCTCAAGGGGTGAGAGGGGAGGACCCTCCATGGGAAGGGAAGAAATCACTCCTTAGGAAAGGAGAGGAAACAGGTATGAGTAACCCACTTTGGTATATGTTATTATGAAGAATTGGGTGAAACGTGTGGTATGGAAATAGAGTTTTGATGAAGATTTAAAGATTAATGTGAAATATGGTTTAAATGTCTTCCCAAGAGAGTGTTGGCCACTCTCTCTTCCCATTCATTGGTCCTAAATGAATTCAAATGTTAAAAACCTTAGAGCGTGTTGTGGGTGTGTTGAGTCTTCTTCATGCATTATTCCATGTTGTATGCTTGAGTGTGTACCTGTTCCCTTTAGAAGTCTCCTAACTTGAGGGTGGCTGGTTTTTTCAACTAATGGTTGAGTGTTGAGCACCACCATTGGCATACTTAGGAGCTATTTATTTTTCATGCATAGGATGAAGAATCTTGGTTGCTTTGCAAATCTAGAAAGGTTACAGTCACAACGTATCCTAAAAATGTCAAGAAAATTACCTCTATATACAACTTTCTTATTCTAACAAGGGAAGGAAATGTTAAAGTGTATAACGACTTGAATTCACCTCCTGAAAAATACTTTGTATTATGTTCATTGTAGTTGTAAATTATTAAATTTGAAAAATTGATGTATGAACAATAATCTTGCTTCATGTTATTTCTGTTATAATTGTATACATATGTATTACTATAGTTGAAATGAATGTGTAAATAGAACTTGTATATAAAGGGTTTGATGTGTAATACTTGCTATCAAAATAGATTTTGAGAAGTTTATTTTCATCATTGTATTAGGATTAAAATACATCTTTGCTTCTAGTGCATTCATGTGGTATGACTATATCGTAATAGGGCTACAACAAGGGTTATAAAGAATACTCTAAATATAGTGCATTCCTCCTATTATACATTAGAAGTTAACATATTGGTTTCATTAGTATGTGGTAACTTATTTCAACAAAAAATGGAGTTACAACTTAAAATAACTCTTAGTATTTTGGTTATTGGTTAGATCACATAATGAGATAAAATATCAACATCTTTATAATCACCAATTGCTACCTAGTTTAGTTTGCTTGTCAATTGTCTCAAAGAAAGATAAAAAAAAAAAAAATTGTTTAGTCGTAAGTTTCTGTGTGTGTTGCAAAAAATAAAGTTGTAAATTAGGAGATTGTATTTCCTTGGGCATACTATCATTTGAATTTATAACTTTTTTTACATTAGAAAAATGCTATGTGGATTCCACTTGTGAGATAATAGAATTTTTCACCTCAAAATATAGATGAAACTACGAACTTCCATGTGTATGGTAGGAGAGGGATAAGCTTATATCAGTTCTAGATCTGGGTGAAGGAAAGAATTAAAATCTTTGTTGAATTTACTCATGCATTATAGTCCCTCTTCTGTAAGTTAACTATCTATTTTATTTTCTCTTGAGGATGAGGTGATTCCATAGGATATACATCTTGTTGCATTTCATCAACGAGATGCATCAAAATCCTAAACCAAACATAACAAATAGAACTAGAAATAAAATCTTAAGAGTTTTGGACAAATATTGTAGCTATTTCTAACTTTAAACAACTTTAGAGATTCATTAGAGAATTTGTTAGTTTTAAAAATTGTGTCGAGTGTCAATGACGATTTCAAAACCTCTCCAATCTTCCAAAAATGGCGTCTTCGAGAAGACATCTATCAAACTTTCTCAAGGTTGTAAAAACCTTGTTAGGTGTTGGTGATGGTTTCAAAACCTCTCCAATCTTTTGAAAATGGCATCTTCAAGAAGATAGTTGTTGACCTTTCTCAAGGTTGTGGAAACCTTATCGATTTCTGATGACGATTTTAACACCTAAAAGAAGTTTCAAGACACCTTTTTATTATCTTAAAACTTTCCTATGCCTCTAGTTTAATGCTTCAAATGAGGGTGTATGAAACTTTGGTTGCTTACAAGCTTCTAAGTTTCCCATGATGAAATCATTTTATGCATACCTTGTCATTCATCAGGCTTACGAGACTTCATTTTTGAGACATTCTCCTAAACATTCTACATTCTCTATTAATGAAAGGATAGGGTTTAGAAAGCCCTTTCAGGTCTCGATAATAGTTTCACAACCTCTTTCGACACTCGAAGCTAGTTTCACAACCTCTTAAATGTTTCGATGACTTTCAAACTTTCAACTTCACTTCCCCTTTTTTTCATGGAATGAATAATGTGTTGGTTAGTTAAGTGGTTCTCACAACCACTTCAGGCTTTGACAAAAGTTTTAAAACTTTCAAAATCTTCAATGAAAAGGAAAAAACAAACTATTGTCATATTTTTGGGTACTTGTGACAACTTTATCGGGCCCTGACAAGGTTTTGAGAACCTTGTTGGGTTCCGAAAAAGTTTTTCAAATTTGCAAAACTTTTGAAATAACTTTTTTTGAAATTTTTAAAATAGATGGACTTCAAAAATGAGACCAACAAAAAACAATGAAATATTAAAAAAGACATGAATTAATATGTTTAATGCTAAGGCCAATTAACACTAGTATTAACTAAGTATTTTACCTAAATGTCAATATTTTGAGTAACCATAAAATTAATAATGGCATTGATCTAAACATTAATATTAATACAACTAATAATAGTGGTAATAATGAAATTAATATCAATAATGACTAGAATATTATCATTAAAATTAAGAGTATACCTTGCCCAAATTAAATCATTGATTTAAAATAATGATAATTAAAATATTAACCTTAACCTTATGAGGAGTATTAACATTCACCCTCTTATTAATATTTTTTTTTGATAGATGAACCCTTTTGAATAGAGTTTTGAACTAGTGAGGCCACAATCAGGGGGGCTCATCCCTGTCATTCATCTTTCCTCTTCCTCTCCCCCATCTCCTCTATTCCACCTCTCTTTTGGCTCCTCCATCTTCCATCTATCCTCTACCTTCCTTTCTTCCTTCTCCTCTAGCTCCTTCATTTCTACTCATCTCCTTCTTCCTCCTCTCTACTTCTCTCCTTCTACTCCTCCATCTTCTCTTTGCTCAAGCACCTATCGCTTCCTCCCCGTAATCTCTTCCCTGCCTCTCCACCACACTGCCCCCTGCCTGCCTGTCTGCCTCTGCGCTTCAACACCTTCGTTGGGAATCCTCCACCAGTCTCTGCCTCCCTCCTTGACCGGTCTCTTCCTCCCTCCTTTCATCCTCCCTCTTGCTCTTTGTGGCTTCTCCCAGCTAACTCCTCAACCTACTGACCCCTCAGCCTTCTACAAAATCCTCCTCTACTACTGGGCGATCATCCTCCTGCCTCCTTGGACCCACACCGCATAGCTTCCACTTTCGATCTACCGTTTGCTTCATCACCTGGATCACCTTCCAACTGCCAATGGGTGAACCTGTTGTGCGCCCGATTCCTCCAACCGTGAGTCTCAAACACCTGACCACCATATCAACACGGTGTTGCAACAACCATTGCACTGCGGAGTGAACCCCCACCCTCTTATTAATATTAATCAAGATATTGTTATTAGCATTACAATTCATATAGTAAGTGTAGACACCTAAAATTGTTTGAATGCATCACATGTCTTTGAATTCGCCTTTTAACATCATTTTCTTCATTATCACCTAATTCCTCATTTCAATTAAATAATTTCTAGTTGCTTGATTAAATTCATTAAATTCCTCTATTAATTGAATAATTAATGATATTTGGTTAATTCATCATTTCTTACTAATTTCTCTTTTATTAAATAATTTACAATTATTTAATTTTAAATTCATTTTTTCTCTTCCCACCTTAATTAAATAATTTTGATTATTTAATTAAATTCTATTTTTTCTTCAATCCCACTTGATTAAATAATTTTGAATGTATTTAATGAAAAATCTTAATTTCCTCTCATCCTTACAATTAAATGATTTTCTTAATTATTTAATTCCCTAATTTCCTCTAGCTTGCACAAAGTATGTTCCTTTTTCAAAAGAGAATATTCCCTTTTCAAAATATCTTCTTCCCTCCAAAATATCTAAATGGTATATTCCCCCCAAAAAGAATATTCTATGATTCAAATTCAAATTTGAATAGATATTTTCCCTCCAAAATATCTTTAACCATTTTTCCATAAAAATAGGGATATCTTGGGCTCTCATTCATCCTCCACCCTTGATATCCTTGATCTCCTTGATTTCCTCTCGACCATTGAACCTCAGATTCAATCTCCATCGTCGATCAAACATCTTGAAAATCTACAAAACAAGTCATTTCTCCATCAAAATTATTCAAAAAATTTATGAGCTTAGGCATTCTTCAATTCTTAAGAAATCTTGAGCAATTTGAGCACCATTTTGTGAATCACATCTTCAATCTAGCTTTTGAAATCATGAGTTATGCTTAATACATAAATCCACAAAAAAATAGAGCATAATCCCTCAATGAGATTGAAGGTTTGCATGCTTTATTTGATTTGATTTTCATCAAGAATTGGTTTTCACGTCTTTTTATTTGAATATTTGAAGCATTATTTTACTAATTTCATTGAGTATGGGCTAATATGATCTTTATCTTGTGATTTTTTAGTGTTTTCTAACTCTAGCCACTTTGATTATGCTTTCTAACCAATACCCATATTTCCCCTACGATATTTTGGCATGTTTGGTGGACCCGTGTCCTAGATTTAACAATTTTTAAAGCTTTTTTGATGACCTATATGTTACAGAGTTGCTTCTAAGATAAAATGACACATTTGAGACTCACAGTGATGCTTATGTTATAAGTTGACGCTTATGCAGAAGTTACAAACAAAATTTGATGAGACTCTAGTTTGCACCATCTTCAAATTCCTCATGGTTTAGCCGCTATAGGTGCTTGAATGTGAAGATTTAGTTAAAAATAATAATTTCAGTGTCCAGTTTTTCCAAAAATTGTAAACCACTATTATGGGATCACCCCTTGATTTTATTCGATGTGTTTATCTGATATAATTATCTAGCTCTATTTGCAGGTTACAACGATGTGATTAATTGTAACTCGACGCTTTTGAAGAGAATTGACACTTATGACTAACACATAATGATGCATTTTCTTTGTATCGATGCTTTTGTTATGATATCTCTATTTTCTATCTTGCAGGTTGAATCAATGTGTTCGTGTAGGTTTGACGCTTCTATCTTCTCACAATGATGCTTTTGAAGAGAAGTGACACTTCTGTCAAGTATAAATCAATGCTTTTGCTCTATTAGGGTTTACAAAATCTTTTTTAATTTTTAATTTTCCTAACCCTAACATGTGCCTATTTTCTTGAGCTAACATTTGTGCAGTGTGTGGTATACGTTGGGAGAAGACCAATCACAAAGACTACTAACAATTTGTTTTGTAGGTTTTGTTAGTCTAGTTTTTCACATTTAATTTTGGTGCTCATAAAAAAAATAAAAAAATCACATTTCAATTGGTGCTCTAAAATTAACCCACAACTATCACATTTTTTTTGGTTCTCTAAAAAGAACAACTTGCATATTTCAATTGGTGCATTAAAATGACCAACAACTTACACATTTGAATTTGGTGTTTAAAAATTGAACCCACAACTTTCATTTTTTTAATTTGGTGCACTAAAATGATTTCTATGTCATGTTTGGTAAGTTAGTGGTTACAGTGTATGCTCTTTCCTTGTGCTTTGTGTGATCTTGGAAATCAAAAGCACCATTAGCTTGCAATCTTTATTTGTAGACCTAAGGTGTGACTGCCTGCATATGCTCTCCCCTCGTGACTCTTAAGAACTATCTTGGGGATTAGAAACAATTTCATTACTGTTTAATTCAATTAGAAGGCCTGCTTGGGGATTTCATCACCTCAAGGTCGACCTCAACCACATTTTTCGGGCAGGGTATATAAAGGGGGGAGAATAATAGTTGTACCCCAAGGTGTAGCCAACATCCTTCAAGCCAAGCCTCGTGAGCCTTGGTCCACTAAGACATGTATAGGTGATGAGAAAATGGGAGACCCCCCTTGACTTAGGCATCTAGAAACAAGCTCACTGTTCAACGATCCCCCACTACAAACCTTGTTTGGTAGTAGCATTTAAGACTTCAAATTCTTAGCTTGGGATAAACATTTTGACATGATATTAGATCTTGAATTGCTGCAATAAATCCTCTAATGGATGCTCTTGACTTGCTTTATAATGCTCTTGATCATAACTTCTCTAGTAATTTTTCATGTTAATATTCAAATGATGCAATAACTAGGTATTTATATGCTATTATTCTAATTTCTCAAAAATTAAATCCCGATAGCCAAATTTAGGCAAATTTCAAATAATAAAATGTTGACTCTGACATATTTAAATTTGGAGTCAAAATAGGGAGGACATAGGCACCCTAGGAACTAGTGTCCTAACCCTATTTTTCAAAAATTAAAGTGTTGTTGTCAAAGTATTAAATGAGAGAATTTCTTTTATGCTTGAAAATTGTCAGAAAACATTTAAAATAAGTTATGGAATGCATAATTTAGGAAATTAAGTGCTTAATTAGTTCCAATAACTTAAAGGGGAGGAAAACATAGTGTGAAATTATCAAGGGTGATAATTTATGATGCTACACTAGAATTATAAAATTTGTCTAAGTCTTAAGGTATTTCGACAAAGTAGCTCTCAGATAAACTTTTTCAACAAGTTCTCTAGTTCGTAAACTTGTCGATTCATCAATAAGGGGACTTTGTTTTATTTTTTCCTTTTCTCTCATTTTCCTTTTTTAAACGAACTTTTCATTTTATGAAAATTTTAGTTCTTCAAAAAGGAAATTGGTTGAAGCTTCAAGGAATTAATGTTTGAATCCGAGTTTTTTTGGTTCACAAACCACCTTGTTCACCAAAGAGCTGGTTTGTAAAATTTTGATCTTGCCAAAGAAGAGAGAAAAGAAAAGAAAGATGTTAAAAGAAGAATAAAATTTAGCCAAATAAATTTTTAGTAGGTTCACTAGTTTACAAACTTACCGATTCACCAAAAGTGAAGTTTGCTAAAGGAAGTTTCCACCGAAGAAGAGATGACTAAGAGATGCAAAACTTTTGGTTCGTCAAGGAATTTTGAACCAAATCCTTTGTTCCAAGTTGTTCTCAATAACCCTTCTCCCACCTTTCTCTTTGTCACTACATCAAAACTTCAGGTTCCTTGAGAACTTTTGGGCCATGTCCTTGGTTTTAAGCTCCTTCCTTTTCCCTTTCTCATGTCGTTCTTCTTTTTAGTCCATTATAACTTCAATCTCCCTAAGGAATATTGTACCAAATTTTTTGTTCCAAGATCCTTTTGCTTCCCCTTCTCACCTTTCTTCTTTTGGTCCATTAGAACTTCAAGTTCCCCAAGGAATTTTGGACCAAGTCCTTAGCTCTAATTTCTTCTGCTTCACCTTCTCCCACCTTTCTTCTTTCCGATCTGACAAAACTTTGAGTTCATTGAGGACTTTTAGACTAAGCCCTTGGTTCCAAGTTCCTTCAACCTCCCTTTCTCTCTCCTTTCATCCTTTTGTTCCATCAAAACTTTAGGTTCCCTAAGGACATTTGGACCAAGTTCTTGGTTCCAAGATCCTTATACCTCCCAACTCCAATTGCACATTAAATTTTCATCTTCCACACAAAAATCACCATTAATCTTGTAGTAACTCTCTCAACTACCAAATTTGATTCATGGAGCTATAGAAAGGATTTTAAGTGTATTTTTCACAAATTCTAAGAGGAAAAAGGGGCACCCATGCTTCATTTATCGATTGCATACTACTTTTCTATTAGGGGGCCATCCCTAGCCACAATTTTGTAGTATATTTTGTGGGGGGTTTTCCTCTTTATCCATGGATTCATCAATATGGAATCATGGTATAGATGTTAGGGCCTTTTTGTAGGCTTTCGTATCATGTTTTGGGGTAGAAACATGTCTACACATGATTTATAGCGTTGTGGCTAGGGTTTTTGATCTAGTCATGTGCCCTATCTCTCTTATGCCCTTTTGATGAATAAAATGAACTTTTGTGCTCAATGTAAAGGTTCTTCCCTAATTTTTTTGTAGACTTATGCATTTTGGCATCTCTACAACTATAAAACTAGCATATACCTCTATATTAATAAAATTTACCATTTCAGGTCTCCTCTTTGTGCTTGCACTCCATGTGAATCTTGTTACCTCTATGCATGTATGAAGGTTTATCATCTCTTCCAAGTCTATATGCTATTTTATTTTTCTAAAAGTGTTGATCGTGGGTTATGTATACTAATTTTGATATCCTTCAAACCTAACCTCCATGCTTACTCTTGAGAATTGATAAAATAGAGAACTATGTGAAGTCCTATAGCAAATTTCATTAATTCTCCATGCAATATTGGGAAAGAAGAAACACCATTAATCTAGGTGTATCACCACCCCTTTATTTTTTGTATTTCTCTCTTCCCTTTCCCTTTGTAAATTGGTATAATATATTAGTTTAGAGTTAGTTCAACATTTGGTTGGACCAACTCCTCTACATCTAGATTAGAGAGGAAGTCAACTTTATCTAAAGATCTGACCTCATTTTCAAGGCCCCACACCTTGAGGTTGGTTCCATTGTGTCATTGGAATGCTAGACCTATCTCCAACAAGGTGCAATTTCATGTGACAACACATACACTTTTAGGGAGGTATATGAGGGAGCTATATAGTTGTATGCTTGGTGAAAAATATTTCCCATGATTCTCTCATTCTCTATTCTATTTTTTTTTTTTAGATTTCTTATTATGTGCCATGCTACATCATAAATAAAAGGTATATTGTTGAAATAGTCATTAATCATTCCTTTGGTTCTATTTTATAAATGGGAAGAAAGTACTTGACTAATTTAACTCCACATTACATGTTCAAGAAATTATACTTTATGTTTATACTATTGAAATAATCTAAATATATTATGATCTAAATTTGTTAATAAAAGTGAATTATTGTATTACATGTTTTATAATTGTTTTTTTTATTATCGGTAATCGCTTTTGACTGGAGCTTCGAACTAGTGGGGTCACAATGGGGGACCCCATCCCTGAGTACATGCTAAGGTATTAACACCTCCTTGATTTGCCTCCTAATGTTGTCTCCTTCTTCCTTCCTTTCCTCCTGTCTCTCTACTTCCTCCTCGGGCCTCCCTTCCTTTGTTACCCCTCCATCCTACCTCCTTCCTCCCATCTCTCTGCTTCCTCTGTCACCCCTCCTTCCTCCTTCCTTCCTCCATCACTCCTTCCTTCCTACCTCCTTTTCCTCCTGTCTCTCTGCTTCCTCTGTCACCCCTCCTTCTTCCTTCCTACTGTCTCTCCACTTCCTCCTCGGGCCTCCCTTTCTTCCTCCCATCTCTCCTGTAGCTCTCCATCTCCTTGTTGCACCTCCTTTATCTCTTCATGCCTTTGTATTCTTTGTCCTTCTATATCTACAGCCTCCTACTATGTCACCTCCGCCACTGCTCCCACCCGCAGTCTTCTTCCTGCCTCCCTCAAGCCCACGTTGCACAGACTCCTCTTTGATCTACCATCCACCCTGCACCTCATCGCCTAGATCTACCTTCACTCCTTACTCCACCCTCCATTGATGTCTTCATCAACCGTCGACGGGTGAGCCTGTTGTGCACCCAATTCCTCTAGTCACCGTGAGATTCGAACTCCTGACCACCGTATCAACATGGTATTGCAACAACCATTGCACTACAAGGTGAACCCCATGTTTTATAATTGTTATAACCATTATTAGTGATACTAAAAATTTACTTTGATTTAACTAAATGTATTTTAAGTACTTGATGAAATTCTATCATCTCTTCCAAGTTGATTGAATATTTGGTACATGTAACATAGTCGAAAGGATTATTGATAATAATTTAATTTGTACCATATAAATGCAGTGTAGTTATAAATATTAATTTTGTTAACCAATTTTTTTTGGTAAATTAGTTGAATTTAAGGACTTGAATGTTACTTGGTAGAGATTAGAATAGTACAAATTGATCAAAAGTGTAAGCATCCATTTATAATGATAAATAATGAAATGTGTTAGTTGAGTCATTATTGATGTCATGTTATCTCATTTATAAATTTTATTATTATTAGATAAGTCAATTTGGTTGTTATGTTTTATATATAGTAGACCATAATTTTAGTTTGAACACTATTGTTTGTTATTATGTTTTATAGATATGTTTAAATATATTATATTTGTACTAACTATGCCCATATCTATACAAAATTAAGGAGAAAAGAGAAATTGTTATGTTAGGGCATGTTTTGCATATAGGCTATTTGATATACTTGGACCTCATTTATAAATGGTGAATTAGCCCAATATTTTACAAATATATCTACATAGGACTCCATTATCTCATAGTTGCACTATCCTATATTTGATGTATGAAGAGAATAACTTCCCAACACTAACCACTAATTAATACATTATATATTTTAGGTGGTTAATGGATTCATGTGGTGAGGCTTCTCCTAATCCTATAGGTTCTTCTAATAAATTAAAAGACAGGCATGAAAGCTCAATGCCACCTACATATGTTTTTTATGGCTCTAAACATGTTTGACCTATAGGATCTTTGATATACTTAGAACTCATTCATAAATAGTGAATTGGCCCAATATTTTAAATATATATTTGCACAGTATTCCATTAACTCAAAGTCACACTATCCTATCTTTGAAGTATGAAGAGAGTAACTTCCTAACACTAACCACTAACTAATACATTATATATTTCAGGTGGCTAATGGATTCTTATGGTGAGGCTTGTTGCAAAGATGATTGTTGTTGCACCAAAAGGTTGACCTATTAATGCCTGATACAACTGCTAGAGTTAATGAATCCACAAGAGGCGGTTAAGCCATGTCATGAACCCGAGCGTTGCACTACACAACACAAGGAGACCAAGGGCACACACCTTGCAACAATCCCCCTAGCACAAGAGAGGAGTTTGAACCCGTGACCCAGGCATTGATATGGATTGTTGCAAAGATGATTGTCATTGCACCAAAAGGTCAACCTATTAATGCCTGATACAACTGCCAGAGTTAATGAATCCATGGGAGGCGGTTAAGCCATGTCACAAACCTGAGCACTACACTGCACAACATAAAGAGACCAAGGGCACACACCTTGCAACAAGGCTTCTCCTAATCCTAAAGGTTCTTTTAATATATTAAAAGATACACATGGAAGCTTAATGCCACCTACATATGTTGTTTAAGGCCTAAGTATTTGAGTCTAAGAACCACTCACTTTAGTAAGACCTTTATAAGAAATCTAGATTAGCTAGAAATAATAACTCTTGATAATATTTTTAAACCTCTAGCACAAGGTTTCTAATTTAAAAACTATTTCAAATATGTGTAGAAAAATGACTAATGTCCCACTACTCTCACAAGTTTATAATCATGAATATCCTTTGTGAGTAAGCTAAGAGGATGCATTGGATATTTGCAACAAGTCACTAATTTGATATTAATGGAGTGAATGCAACCTTGGAAAGAGCTTTGATACCACTTGCAAGGAAATTACAAAGAAAACGATGAAAATACACACACATATATGAATAAAATAAGAGAAAGAGAATGCTTGTATATCATTTTCATGGTACCAATTTGAGGGGATAATCCTCCCAAAAGAGCATAAAATCCAATTATAATTCAAGATGCTTTCCACTTACTAAGTTATATTGCAATAAATGGTGTCTTGATAAATATAGTTCTACCACTATTTCATGCATGTGTGATAATTAATTTTAATCTAATTTAAAGTATATGTGTTGACTTACAAAGAAAATACACCCAATTAAATACTAAATAATACCTAATACATATACTAGAATGACATTTTCCTAAAAAATGACACTACTACTTTCATAGATGTTGCAAATACTAAGGTAAACATATTTCTAACATCTCAATTAAATTTTTTTAGATTTGTGGTTTGGGTTTAGGGCTATAAAAAAGGTTACAATATGTAGTCATGAAGGTTAGTTATACTATGGAATAAGTGAATCAAAGAATAAAACAAAAATATTATTAGTATTGACGTGTTAATATAGCCTGCCCTAGTTTTCAATTTCCAACATATAATATAACAAAATCTTTATTGAACTTAAATCTTAATGCCTATTTTTATTTTTATTTTTTTATACTACGGGAATCAACTGCAATGTGCATGGTAAAAGTTTTTCATGTGATCAGTGACGTTGGTGCAACACACCCTCCGATACCACAAGGACAGGGTAGACTAGACCTCATGACCATTCATTTAAATTTAAACAATTATTTTATTTACTTAATGAATCCCTTGTGTATCCAAAATTAAGTTGTTTTTTGGTGCATGAATTGAGGGGGTAGGGCCCACATCCTATTATAATAGAATAGAATAAAATAATATCCCAAGATGCAAGTTGTAGATATCTAAGGTATAAATTAATACAAATAGATTAAACATGAACCAAAAAACTAGGATATAGATGCCCAACATATTATATACCTTCTTCGTGGACTCTAATTTTCTATGAGAGCAAAGTGTAATATTATGGTAAGACTTGTCCATCGTCCAAGAGGAGGATTTATTCTCTTAGTTGTGATCAAATTATGAGTCTTTTCCTTAGAAAAATTGATTTTAGACTAAATATTTTGTGAGAGAGTAATGAAAGATACCATACTTTGCATGTAGGGGAGAATAGCATTAGGGTAGGTGGCAGACTCAAATATTGACTTAAACATTGAAGATTGACATACAAAAGAGGGTTCTAGCTAAGTATACAAGGGTATTAAATTTTCCCCATGATTCCACCAAGTAGCTTACTTTAGAGGAACCTTTTAGTAGTGTCTCCAAACCAAGGGATAATTTTCCATGTGTCCAATGGTATAACAAGATCAACATGCAAAGATAATAGCCTCATAATCTAAAATTTGATTCCATGACATCCCAAAATTTCAAATTATAATTTTTTAGTAATTGTTTGGTGGTATATAACTTCACTAATATGTGACAAAAAGTGAACTAAAAAATAGCTCATACTCTTCAAGGTAAGAAACGAATTTACCCAAAATTATAGATGGAGATTTAGAACACACACCCACACAAGAAAAAATAGAGATGATTTTGTGAGAGTTTTAAAAAATGGGGTTCATGGTTTTATACACTAAGAAAATCAATCCTAAGATCATGATCTATGTTGTAACAACACATCACTATCGTCTAGAGAAACACATATAATAAGGAAGAAACCCTTCACACATGGGTAGATAGTAATTTCATCTTCCAATAGGGTACCACTTTTTTTTATCAAATCCTTTAATTTCATCGAGCTTGAACAATAATTATGAAAAAAAAGAGTAAGGTCCATGTAAGATAATTTTGCCTCTAAAATCTCATTTTTGAATTTCATGGATATGTATTTCTCCTATTGAACTCAAGTAACATTTTGAATATATTAATTCAATTTGGGGTTCCCAAATTTAATTATTGTAATAAAGACAAAGTATTTAGCTATTAAGGATGAATTAAGATCACCACAAAAGAGGAGCCCACTTGGGTGAGCAAGGAAACCTTGTTAGAGGAGGGAGCATGTCCTAAAGTCACTAAAACCCTAGTAGTTATGCATTCCCACCCACCAAAGAGGAGAGAATTACATATAGAAAGAAAAAGAGATTTCATAGTGCAAAGATTCAAAGGAAATTTATTAACATCATGGACTCTCACATGCTTAGTGCCCTTGCTTGTGAAGTGTTGTCACTGAAGTGTGCACCCTCACTAAGCTGATAAAATCACTTAGCCACCTCGTGAAACATGGGATGATCTCCCTAAGTGTGGGCTCAGATGGTGGAGATCAACCTCCAAAGAGGATTGGTTCCCTTGGAAACTTCACCTAAACTAAGCTACCTATTATTGCTTGCTAAGAAAAAGGGAAAAAAGGAAACATCAAATGAAACCTATGGCTTAAAAGGTGATGCACCAAAATGGATTTCAAAACCTACACTATTGTTTTGAACACAATATGATCAAATGAACAAGTTGTTTCACACATAACTTGGGTTTTACATACTTATACATCTATATTTCATAGGAAAGGTGAAGCTTTTTCAATTCTAAAAGGAAAAACAACTATTTTCACAATTAGAAGTTGTTCAAACTATTTTCATAACCTATGACATGCATAAGGAATGTATATCTCTACATAAAGGTGTTGAAAAATGATAGGATTTTCATAAAATCATAGAAAATACATCAATCATTTGTAGATTCACATAAAATATAGATAAGAGAAGGCAAAATGCTTATATTTCATTGATAAAAGGTGTTATATATAGCTATGTACAATTCTGAAAGTTGAGTTACAAAGATGCTCTAGCTTGAAAGAATTATGAAAAAATTATAATACTATAGCTTAGAGAGCAAGAACTAACTAAAAATCTGACCCTTAAGCTTGCTTTTATGCTACCCAATAGTTGTTAAATGATAGGAACATGTGTTGAAGAAAGAAGGACAACTGTTTGCATCAATTTACTGGGTCAAAATCCTTGGGCGTCCAAAACTGTCCTCCCTACTTTGCAACCCTTAAAAGTGCTCCAAAAAGGTACTTGAATGATGAAAAAGTCATGCCTTGACCGTGTCTACCATCAAGGCTCCTTAAACAACTTGTAGGAGCTCCAAACTGAGTCAAAATTGTTGAAATGAACAAGACAACTAAGAGGGGGGGTGAATCAATTGTTACAAATTAAACCTTCAAAACCCTCAATAGTAATCAGATCCACATGCATTCATTAAACCCTTATTTTGTTAAAGTGATTAAACTTGAAATGCAAATAATAGAAGTTGAAATCACAACACCATACAAAAGAGAACACTAGATTTACGTGGGAAACCTAATGAGGGAAAAACCATGGTGAGGACTAGCTCACAATATAAGTAATTGCAAAATCGGTACAAAAGGGCTCACTGCCAAAATAAGACACACTGTCCAAAAAGGCTCACAGCCAGGGCTCACTACCACATAAATAATACAAGAATATAGAAGAAGAATGTTACACAAAGAACACTTCTCAATGCAACAGGGAATCCACCACAATTGCTCGCATACATTCACAACCTTGCACGAATGATTTCAGATGCCTTCAACTCACTATTTTTAGGAACCCTAACATTGAAATTTGCACCGCTCTACTCAAATTCACATCACACGCATCACTAGCATCAATCTCACATCTATCTTGCTTCTTACCTCTTTCTTGACTCATCTCACCACAAAACCATACTTATTTATATCAACCTCAACCTCTAAAACCTTGAAAACCATTTGAGAAGGTCGAAAACTAGTTGTTATACATACAAATTCAAAATAGGTTGGCACCTAAACATTCCTGCAATGGATAGGAATGAAAGGAAACCTACATAAAATCTTAATTAGGACCCAAATAGATCCAAACAAACTTCAACATGCTTCACAAGCCTCACATGTAGTGTTAACACAAGGTTGGCCAACACCTAGGTTAAACACTATAAGCATTAAGTACATGCTTCCAAAAATCAACCCGAAAGTTTTGGACAACATACGTCACTTGAACATGATCTAGAATAATCCACGAACCACTTAAGATTCATTAAACACTTCATCAAGCTCACATCATACAAACATTTCAACTCAGAACAACTAGTAACCCTTATTTGCATACTGATAAATGAAGCTCACTTTGATCAGCACAAAACCAAGTAAAAACTTGAACACAAAAAGATATAAGAATTATAAGAAACTTCCCAAATCTAAAAAACCTGAAGCCAAACAATGAAGAAATGCATAGAAAATATATTTCTCCTATACCACAAAAAACATCACTAAACAACTGGCTCACACACTAGTGAATATATCTCACACTGGACAACGATCCAGAATCCCAAATTCTGAATATAACAACCTCTGTCAACCTTAAATATCTTCTAAGATTCACACGGGCATAACATCAACACAAAAGAAACATAGAGCACAATACCAAAGCACACTATGAATACTTTACACAACATAGTTTACTCTATTTATCAAATTTTCTCAAAAGTACTTGGAAACCAAGTACCAGAGACATCATCTTAGCTCATTACTCCATTCAAACTTATCTTCAGACTCTGAAACAAAATATGGCTCCATGTACTCATAACACTTCCTCAAGGTCTTAACTATACATGCATAACCTATTTTCCTCTTTTACACAATCTTCTCAATATCCTCAACATCATCATATAGTTGACATTGATGGAAACACTAGTCAGTAGACTTCCTATTGGCATCAATGACAACACCACCATACTTGCAACAATCTCCCCCTTTGTCATTGATGGCGATACAAGATGTGAAAAGCCACCAAAGACAACACAACAACTCTGAACACACTTTTTCTTTTTTTTCTTTTTTTTTGAATGATTTGACAATATACACAAATTTCTCACACTTTCTTTTTCGCATGATACTTTATCCCCCTTTGGCATCAATGGAAAAGGATAAAAGGTTTTGTATTGTTCTCCCCCTTTGACATTGAACCAAAATACCTTCTCTAAATACTTCCCCTTAGGAGTACACCCAAAATAAATAGGCAACTTATGACAACACATGATACTACCTACTCCCCTTGAGAGGTAGCCACCAACTCCAGTCCAAAAAAGAGATAGATTTGTGTGCAAGTGAATTCTAACCTAAAAATGCAAAACAACAATGGAAATGCAAACTAGAAAACACAAACAAAACACTCAAGATAATGCCTAGTTGAATCCAAACAAAGCACAAAGAAATGTTACCTTTACCTTCCTTGAATTGATGAGTTTGGTTAGCCCTTGTTGATGTTTGATTGTGTGCTCCTTGCTTGGAAAAATGACATGCAAATATGATAAAAATGAAACCTAAGTGATGAGGAATGCAGTGGTGGATATGTGTATTTTGATTGATGCAATATGATGGGAACAATGGTGGATGTTTGATTGCATGAAAAATGGCTAAGTGTGTGTGCTTGAGAGTTTGAGTGCTTGAATGTGGATGCTAGAGAGTGATAGTCAAAGTGGGGTAAATTCCACTACTTTTAGGGGAAGTGCCTCTAAATCAATGGAGGGCTAGGATTGATCCATGGTGGAAGAGATCAAGGGCAAGGGTGAGTTGAGAACTCACAAGCCCTCACATTTTGACATGTGGCGAATGATGTGGAAGAGGAAAGGTGAGGTGGAGATGAGGTGGAGGTAGTATAAAGTACCTTGGAAAGGGACAAGATCTCCTCATAAAGGATGTCCTTGTCCACATGTGTTTTGAGAGGACATGTGAGGAATTAAAAATTCCTCACAAATCCTCATGGGGATGGGAGAAGGAATTTAAAATTCCTTGAAATGCATTGGAGGGATAAATGTGAATTAAAAATTCACACAAGGAAGGGGATGCCTTCTCCAAAAGGAGAAAGAATTTAATAAGGTTGACTAAGGACACATGCCATAAATGGCATGAAGATTAGGTTAGCTTAATTAAGTGATTAAGGTTGTGCAAATGTTGGGTCAGACAGGCTAATGACAAATTAAGGGCAAGTGGGAGATCATGGAAGATGTGACCCATGGTGATTAGGGATGTGCACATCCTAATCACAGATTAATTAGATTAATCTGGATTAGAAGGGATTATGGAGGATGTTGACATGAGGAGAGAGAAATAGATGAATTAAAAATTAATTTAATTCACATAGGCTAATGACTAAATTAAATAAATTAGTCTATTTATTTAATTTAGAGATGAAGAGGGTAAGGTATTTAATTGATTAATAAAATACCCTAGGAGACATTGGAATAAGGTGAAATATTAATCAAATAATAAATTATTTAATTAATATGGCTTAAGGATGCGGGATAGAGGAATGCAAGGGTGAATTTGACCATAGGGAAGTCAAATTCAGGTGTCTACATTTTTCCCCTTTTCAAAATACTGTTAGAATAATAGTGTTTCGAAGAAAAATAGAACACAGATGACTTGATAGGAGAAAAGAATGTTAGATGATGCCCTGATATAGCAGGAAAGTGGATAAGAAGGAAGAATGAAGAAATATGATAGGGTATGTCCCCTCAAGAGGGAGGACATGGGGAAGAAAAGGGGCTTTAGACAACTTCTCAATATGAAGAAACAAAGGGTACCATGCGATAGAGCATGACAAAACTATGAAGAATGGCTTTTGAATGGAGGAAAACGGACACATGAGGTACAAATGGTACCCCTCAAAAGAAAAAGGGTAAATGAATTATTAAAGGGATAATTAAAGGGTAAAAATTATCCAAAAATTAAGAGGCTAAATAGGGTCAAAAATGAAAATTATAAATAGTAAATTAAAAAATTTACTATTCACTTAATCTTCATTTGCACACTTGGCATCTTGCCATTCGACGAGAGAAAGAGAGGTGACGAGGATTGCTGACAAGATGAGTGATGAGGAGTTGATCGATGATGACGAGCTGATCCACCAAGGTGAGGAGGTACGACAGTACTACTACGTGCAAGTGGTACCCCACTAGGTAGGCTTCGAATCTTGACTGTGTGATTTCATTTCAATTTCATGCACATGTTTTAATTTTGGGATGGGTAGCTAGGTGTACGAAGCCACGGAAGGGAAGATTCACCCCTTTGGCAAAGCACATTCGCATGTCCGACGAATTGGTGAGGAAAGGGGGGATGCACACACTGTAGAGGCGGGTGCACCAAGAGAGGGGCGATTGCGAAATTGCCTATCTTCGACAAGGGAAAACCTGCATGACGTAGGGGTGGGGGGAATCAGGATAGGTGGTTGCGTAATCACCAAAACAAGAAAAGGTCGAAGGTGAATTCGCCCAAAAGGGGAACAGGTGGATGTGAACCCACCCATGAGGGAAAGAGGTGTATGTGAATACACCCATTGGGGAAAGGGGTGAATGCAAATTCACCTCTAAGGAAAAGATGGGTGAAACTGTGCCCATACAAGAAAGGGGCGGGTGCGCTTGGAGAACAGGCGAACCCACAAAAGAGACACACAGGGGCGAATGCACGAGTTAGATAGGTGAACGTGCTAGAAAGGGAAATGGGTGAACTCGTCTTGCACAAAGGCAAACTCACCAAACCAAGGCAAGAATGAAAAAGACAAGAAATAGGAATGAAATGCTAGAAAGCCTGACATAATGGTCTACATGGATGCATAACTTCAAGACGTTGAGGACATGCAAGAGACACTCGGTGGTGCTGGAGGTGTGTCTAAGGGCAATGACTCGAGAGGACCATGCAACATTAGCCTAGGTTGGACTACTTCACATGTTGGGATATCCCAACATCAGAGCACACATACCTCTATTGATAACATTAATGGAGCGATGGAGCTCTGAGACCTCTACATTCCATCTCTTGACAGGGGAGATCACAATGACACTGGAGGATGTCTGGAGGATCCTGAGATTTCCAACTCGTGGACACGTGATCAGCGTAGCACATTGGTGATCAGTTGAGAAGAGTGTACGGGCAGTGTTTGGACCGATTGACCTTCCCATCCGAGGGAATGAGTTAGATATCAACGCGTGCTTGGAGATAGAGATGGAAACATTACCTCTGTACCTATGCAGCCTTATCAGTGGGATCCTCCTACTAGATAGGAGCAGACATTTCCTTACCCTCAAGATGATTGAGGCAGTCTAACACACAGTCGAGAGGTGCGAGGGTGAGTTTGCATGGGGGCATGCATGTTGGCACAATTATACTGAGACATGCACATGGTATGTTATAGGTGGGCCCTCAACATCACACATGTCACACTGCTCCAGGTTTGGGTTTGGGAGCATATTGCTAGAAACAATCAACACTGAAAGGGGGGGTGAATCAGTGTTGTGCAAAAATTAATCCTTTTATTTTGATCTTTAATCCACTTAAAACATTTAATTAAAATCAATATCCAAAAACTGAAAACAAGAAACCACACAACCATAACACAAGGATTTTTACGTGGAAACCCTGTTAGGGGAAAAACCATGGTGGATGGCCAATCCACAATAAGTTCTAAGTATACTCAAAAGATAAGAAATATTACAAAATGGGAATGCACTTGCATTCAGGCTCACTGCCTAGAGCTCACTACTCAAAGATGGACTCACTGCCCTTACAATAGTTTGGAGTAGATCCAAAAGAGAATGAACTAAATATATAGCATCTACCAATGCTTGATTGCAGTTCTGGTTAAGCTCTAATGATGAACTTTTGTCTTGATGACTGATACCGAAATTTTGCCCTGTTCTGCTCAAGTTCGCACACAAAATCCTTATGCGCAAGAGAAATTGTGCATGATATCACTCAAAAAATCCTTAGACATTCACATCATACACCAATGCACCTTCTTCATTACCCACAATGATATATCCGATCATCTAAATATATCCACGACTAAGGATTTAATCGCCACAGGTTGGCTCAACAAAACTTAATAATATTTGCAACTTGTCGGACCAAATCATGAACAATTTCGATGCTTATCTAAAAAAGTTGGCTAGACAATAGCTAGGACCAATAATTAAACATTTGAATTTAAAAACAACTTAAGTAAGTTCACTTTATACATCCACAACGCACCACTTACACTGAGTCGACTCTATCAAGCAAGTAAGTAGAAAATGTCCTACTAGACCTCCAAACTCATGTAGTAACTGATGCAACACCACAAGACTCAATGAAAAGATGATCCATGTGCTCAACAAGCAATTCTGGAGATCCACAACACAAAACAATGATTCGGTGAAGCAATCTGACCAGATACCCTGTTCCACAAGTATTTTGCCGGTACTACATAGTATTCTACTTCGTCTGCTGGTATGACTAGATAGAGATCTGTGGACCATGGGGATGACTTTAGTTTCCATCAATGACAACATTAGAATCCAAAAACCATCTCTCAAAACCATATTCCAACAATCTCCTCCTTTGGCATTAATGACTTCACTCTCTCTCCCCCTTTGACATCAATGACAAAATTAGGGAAACCAAAATTGCAAAACTGTACAAGTATATCCAGAGACTTGCAAAAATTTGAAGATGTCTGCAAAGACATTCTTCAGTCCACTTAAATTTGAGTCCCACACACTTTTC